>JAUMTR010000008.1:12931645-12946100 GCA_032270685.1 Microctenopoma stevenorrisi
CCCTCTGGATAGAAGGGCGAAACGTCGTCAAGAAACCTACTAAGTCCAGTTGCTATTGGATAAACCTTTTTGAGATTGCTTAGGGAGCACATCTAATATATAAATGGTATTTGTAGAGATATTGAGAATAAAATCTCTTGTTATATAATGGTTGCATATATT
Source organism: Microctenopoma stevenorrisi (assembly GCA_032270685.1). NCBI lineage: Eukaryota > Metazoa > Chordata > Actinopteri > Anabantiformes > Anabantidae > Microctenopoma > Microctenopoma stevenorrisi. Next base: position 12,931,808 of record JAUMTR010000008.1, read on the forward strand.
ATATAAACATTTAAAATTTCTTTTCATGTTATTTTATTAGTAAAAAGTCAACTGTGACTTCCAGTTTTTCCAGTTCTTCCAGAAGTTGCATAACTAATTGTTTGAGAAGCCAGTAAAGAATCAAGTGCTTTCTGGGTCGTGCCTGGAGGCCACTAGACAGCACAGGACAAGAAATATGGACCTGATAAGTTGAATCATGCTCTATCCAATGCAGTACATTTGACTTTATTGTTACAGAGCTTGTTATCCAGTCAAGCAAGTTATGGATCTGCTTTTGGATGAACGTCACTTGAATGGGCCTGGCAGAGAAAAGTATTCATTGTTACACCGCTCGCAGCCAATCACACCTCGGACATGATTGTGTTCTTATGTTTCTGTGATACACACATTATGTGTAAAAAAAAAAAAAGCACCTGCGACATGTCCTAAAAACACTTTTATCTGTTCTTCTTGTCCTGATTGTATTTGGCAAGAAACTCACTCACTTTTAAGCCCTTCTTAAATCTAATTGTTGTACCTTTCTGGTTTGACTGACATTCTGTAGAGGAAAACGGCAAAGTGTATTTTCCAGTATCTCACTTTCCTTTCATCTATTTTCTTTTTAGTTTTACTGTGATCTTGCTTAAAGGAAAACAGCAGAAAGGTCAGTGTCTTTGCTCACACATTTAAGCATCTTTACCAGTTTACATATTTGAAAAAAACATGCCAAATAACATATGCTGGTCGTACGACACCTTTACATTAACATCCTTTCTGCTGATATACGAAACCTTGATGTGATCTTAAATGTCAGCAGTTGACATTATTCAGCTAGAAAAAAATCAATAGGCAATGTTTGTCTAAATACATTAATTTAAATGGTGAAAGGAAGTGCACTATGTGAACTACACTTTATCACCCTTCTACCACTATGTGCGTAGAAAGGGACTATTTCTTGTCTGTCACTAGTTTATGCTCGTCCTTCTTATTTCCACTTCACATACTTTTACTTATTTTTTTAATAACCAGCTTTAGTCAAGTTTTAAATAAACATTTGACACATTTTAATTTCAAATTCAATGTGTGCTGTAGCTGTATGCTTTTCAAATAATGAGCTTCAACACTTTACCCTCACAGAGAGAATTAGATGTTTCTTTTCTTTTCTTTTCCCTTTGTTGCACCAGACTTTTATTCTCCAAATACATTTGGCAAAAAATGCTGGGTCCTTTTTTGCTGGGTAAACCAGGAATAAGTATGCCGACTAAATGACATTCAGAAACACTAAAACTGTAGTTGCACTTGACGGGAGCAATAATAGCCCGAGAGGCAGAGCAAGGCAATTAGAAATGAGAACCAAGGGGAACTTAGCTTCTATATTTCCACGAAGTTACAAATAGGATTTGGGGACCTTCAACAAACTCGCTTAGTTTCACACTGTACTCTCTGACCATTGACTGTCAAAACCTTGAAAGGCGTTTTGCTTGATTAAAGCAGATTACTTCAAAGTGTTGTGGGTGTCAAATCCGTCGGAGTCTTGAAAAACAAAATGAAACATACTGTGGTCTGCGAATGCCAAGAACACTTACACATTTGCATTGGGATAGGTGATGAGATTTGATTCCTTGCCTCAGTAACCTCAAAGCAGTTGTTTTGCAAAATGATATTCATGAAAAGCAATGAAAAAACTGAGTTGCACTTGTTCAGAGTAATAGTGACCCTGCAGGCAGAGTGGAGCAATTAAAGGAAAAGTCCAGGGGAGAGATGAGAACTATTAACAGCCACAGAGGACCTTTCCTCTCCACATTTCACTCTTTCTGACTCCCAGCTGAGGATAGCAAAGCTATACATTGGTAGAAAAAAAAGAGGCATTCCAGGAGATATTAAAAAAGCACTAATTACAGAGAAAGGGGGGCTGTGGGCAGAAGGAGCCGGGGAAAGAGATGAAGATCCCCTGTGCTTCAGAGACATTTCCCGTCCAATTTAATATGTTGCATCAGTTATTTTTGATCTGATGCTTCTTGCATAAAATTGTACATTTTTACATCAATTCATGATTCCACAGGGTTCACCGGCTGAACCCAGTCCAAGTCTCGTAAAACACAGTGAGAAGGGAGACTTGGCAGAGATATGAGTGTGTAGGATGTTCTCAAAATGCCTCATTGTCACTGAGATAATGAGTATGGATGCTGTGTCTTCTGTGTCTTATTAATGGTAATCATTGAATGCCTTGCTCCTGAGAATTCACTAATTGATAATATCTTCCGAGAAAATGGTGAGTAAATGATGGTGCTGTGTAAGAAACACATGACTTGTTGATGGTACCTCTGGATGCATTTTAAACTTTTAATACTGTTTTTGTTTTTTACCTACCTGCAGCTTTGCATGTGACTCTGAGTATTCAGCTTGTAAGTCACTTTATTTACAGAGCAAATTAAAAAAAAAACAAATGCTGAACAGTATTTGTGGTTTCTCAGAGGAATTATTACTTGTTGTAACTTGAAAAGCAATGTATCACTGCCTAATACGACCGATGAGAAACGTCCCTCAGAGAGTTTATTACTTTTGACACTTCCAGTGTAATGACTTTGTGGTTTAGGGCTTAGCCTGCTCAACCACAGAACATTTGACAGAATGACAGAACACAGCCCAGCTCACAATAAAAGCTTTGTATTTTAGCATTTTTTAAGGAGACGTTACTTTGTAAAAGTGAGCTACTTCCTCTCCTGGCTGAGTTTGGACCAGGAGCTGTGATGATATCTACGCAGGTCAGTGCAGTTAGTTCAGAAAGCTGCTGAGACTAATTCTAAATTGCTTGTGTGGAAAAGGTTACCTCAACAGGGTCAAGCACGAGCATTATTTAAAATGTCATTGATACGATGAGGACACATTCTTAGAGAGAGGGTGTGTGTTGGCTCATGAGCAACCACGGCCGTGGTAGAGAGCAGCTATCATGGCCTGGCCTTAAAGTCACATTTAATTGGTGTATTCCCCCAAGTAAATAAAAAAGGTGACATTTTCTCTTTGGTGCCTGGACTGGAATTCTAAAAACCGGTGGGGTGAGGTCTCTGAAATGTCAAGAAGGAATAATTTCCACCACATACTCTGCCAGCTTTTGTACCTTGCCCCTGCTCTGCTCTGGGAGACTCAGAAAGGTCATCTGCACGTTTGACTTATTTTATGTCAACATTTGGCTGGAAATCAATGGCGGCTTTTCATGATCAAAGATAAGTAGGGCACTTCTAAATGTTGTCCTGTGGTCGGCCAGAGCACTTTTGTACTTGATACAGTGATATATTAAGGCTTCGATGTCGGTTTTGCGCCTCTTTCTTGCATCATCCGTCGTTAGGTGTTTTTCTCTCACACGCATACATAGAAATTCTCATGCAGACACTGAAAGCCCCCCTGGCACAGTAAACAACTTTAAGCACCCTGGAAAACAAACAGATAAAAGCATGCCTTTGACATGAAAACATGACAATTCCTTCTTTTAGTCTTTTAGAAAAATAGAAAGAGGAAAAAGCTTTAACGACAAGAACAGACATCATTGGCTAAATCCGTGTTATTTATCATCTGGCATAGCTCTGTGGCTGGCTTTAGGTCAATACTCCACGAATTACCTGCTGCAACAACAAACCGCTCTCATGTAACCATGCAGCCATTCTAGGCCTCAAAGCATCTTAGCAGAAGCTGTATATTTGTCCGGTGGCTCATAATGAAATGATTTCAAAAGCCAGGAATTTACATGTGTGGAGTTTTCCCTCACCGCCAGTTTATTTGTCTTCATGTCTCTCTGTGTTTAACAACAAATTAGATAACGCTAATCATATGCAGGCTGATCAGGTTTGATGCATTCATCGACAAGGATTTGTCAACACTGTGTTTTCTCTTAAAGGGACTTAAGATTCGCAATAGAGTGGAAACATTTGTGCCCTAAACCCTTCCTTGTTTTAGGATTTTGCGACTTACAGTTATGTAGGCTGAAGCATGGTGGAGGCTTTCTCAACCTTTGATGTGAGTGGAGGTTGATAATCTATGTGGGCTGCTATATATTTTAGTAATAAGTGTACAGGCAACACACTCAGTCTTCTAAACATTAAACACAAGAGGGATTTATTTCCTTCATTTTTAAACTAAGATGGTTTGGCTCCGTGATATCCTAGACCCATCAACACAATCAGATTATAGACTGTAACTGTCAACAGAAACATGAGAGGAATAAACAAGAGATTAAGCAAAAAGAGCAAAAGAAAGTCATCGTAAAAGTCTCTATTAGAATAAACTCCCCGTATGCACCTGTCAGCAGGTTCAACTGCTCATTTTCACCCTGAACACAAACAAGCACAAACTGTGATACAAGAGGGTACATTAATACGACTTTTAGGAGACAGGCGGCACAAACAAACAAAAAAAACAACCCAGAGAAACTGGATAACACAACCAACTCCTCACTGAGTCTCACTGGAGAAATGCTGCAGGAAAAAGTAAACAGACCAATTAGATTGACTTTCATAACAGAGCCTGGAATTTAAAAGCAATAAACAATCAGAAAGACAGACATCCCCCAAAATTAGATGCACACACTAGAAGTCTATTATCTCATCTCTCAGTTAACAAGCAAGTGCTTGATTAACAAACAAGGACCTTAATAAGTTCTGATTGTTTAACGATGGGTTGCATTAGGGAGATGATTTTTAGAGTGATGATTCATTCCAAACTGGAGCGGGTGATTTGGATGCCATCAATGGATCCCCATTACATTTACATTAATGACCCTCCTAACAGGCTCATTTAGCATGACTCTTATTCTGGTCATAAAAGTGACTCATACCAAACCCAAATGTGACCTTGTGTGATCCATATGTTCAAATCAAAGCCTCCACATAAGAATGCCCTCAACACAAACACACAAGTTATAATCTAGTATGTAAAGCATGCTAGAAAGTTACCTAACATTATTTTGTGTGTGTGTGCTGAGTGTTGTGATGTATAGATGCCTGTCTTCGGAGAAATATGTTCTCCAGTGGAGCTTCTGTTTTCTTTAATTATTTAGTTTTGTTGTGTACTCTCAAGCAAACCAGTGACCACACATGAGACCACTGGGATGAGAGAGAGACTAGAAGAGATGCCTTCAGGCACTCTGGATACTTTTATCTTATCCGAGAATGACAGACATTATAAAATACCCCAGATAAACTACGTATGTTGTGATTTCAAGAGCTCTGAAAATCTGGAGATGACCCAGGAATGGGATTACCTATTTACCCACTAGAGTTAAATGCCTTTTTGCTGACTGTCCTCATATTCTATCAATTTAATCACTGCAGGCAAGTCGGTGCTATTCGTGCCTTTTTTTCTGTCCTCAAAAAATCTTGTGGCGATTTAATTTCAGCTATGGTATTATGTCAAAGCGGAATATAGGAAGAAGAGAAGAAAGTGACATATTGTGGGGCACATCTGCCTTAGTGCTCTGGGGGTACATTTATATCATATTTGTGACAAATGGAAGACTGTGTTTTTAATTGCTACAACCTTCAGTGGCACCGCAGCCCACCCTTGAGGGACCAGTCAGACTATATGTGAATCTGCGTTGTATGTGTATGTCAGTATATGCATGTGGTTGAAAATGCAGCATGAAGATGTTTAAAAGCATGTTACAATGCTTAATTAGGGTCATTGGTCTCAGAAAGAAAACAGTAGCCATATGGTGTGTGACACATAATAATATATTGTATGAATGAACCATTTAATTATAAAAGTTGTTCACAGCCACATAGAGGAACACAAATAAAGAATATGCACCTGCCAGATGCATTATTTTCTTACTGCACAGCTTTCCTCTCCACACACATTAGGCCCTCTCAGTAATGACCCCCCCCCCCCCCACACACACACACACACACATATTCTAGCAGACATGTACTAGCCCTTTACTAATGAACCCAACCTCAAACACATTTGCATCTTTCTAAATTAGCTTAATTATTTCAGGGTAATTAGCATAAGCGTATGGAAATTAAATTGGCTATAGTGGCTGGTGGCTTCAGGGTGTTTTTCCATTTGATGTGTGGATAATGGGCTGCATTTGATGATTTCTTAAAAGATATGTGTTCACCCTGTGCAGTGGAAGTCTGAACCATTTTTCGATCTAAAAGCTTAAAAGAACTTATGAACGGATTCTTATGTAATTATTTTGAAATTAAGGTAAAAAGCAAGCAAATTCATTAATAGCTCAGTAGTTTCATGCAAAAGTGCATCAGCTCATGGAGAAAAACAGCTGACAGTCAACGTAAAAGGAAAATTATTCTTTTAATGTGTTTGGAGTTAAGAAGTGATATGTGTCATCCTTCATCTTTACCCTTGATGACCTCTGGTTCTACTCATCTGTAGTAAGAGGGGGGCTGAAATCGCTCATACACTAATAACCCAGCCATGGATTATTAATTATGTTCAAAGTGCTCTCTCTGATTCTAACCCCCACTAACAACACCACGACTTACGACGAACTTCCATTCTCTGATGTATGTTCACAAAACAGGAGGATGGTGATGAAGAGGACATAATATTATGCTTAAGTTGCTGGGTTGTTTCTGAGGTCTGCATACAAGTAGGATCAGGATGACGATTATTTTTTTCCTGAGTTAGTGAAGAAAAAATAACACGACTACTGTCTGACTGCCTGCTATAAACACTTAGACTGTAAGAAGGAGCTCACAACAAGAAACAGTGGACTACTTCATAACCTTAGGTATTTAAAATAATGAGAAGATGCTCAGAAACAAACAGTTGCATTGACACAATGTTATAACATATATGTGTTCAAAGGAACACCCCGAGACACTGAGAATGATTTTCCAGCCAAATGAACAAATACATCTTCACATTCACCAGATTTACCCCCAGGAATGTGTACATGTAATGGTAAAATATACATGGCTCAGTGACTTTCTCTCTTCCTCTGCCTCCCTTTATCTTACTCACCAGCACAAATATGCATGCCTGCACATATATATCACTCATAAAAGATACCATCCAGTGTTATACATTGGAAGTAATGATAGCATTTATCATAAATGGTATCATTACTTGATGCTTTGCCACAGATGAGTGCTGTAGGTTATTAAGTGTCACTGTGTACCATTTTGTAAGAACGAGAAGGTAGCAGAAGAGAAGAGAGCAATAGAGTTGAGAAAAATGTATGGTTCAGCCCTAGAGAGGGTTCAAAAGACTTTTTTTAACTTGAAAATTGCTTTCATTAGGTTTCTAATGGACGTGACATTCTAGGGTGGTGAGAAAATGGAAAAACCAAACAAAGAGGAGTGAACTAAATTGACAAAGGATAAACCTTTTAAACTAAATCTACACCTAAATGCATACAAATAGATGTTTTAATGGGAAATGATGAAACACATGCAAAGCTTTCACTTGTTCGGATTCCCTAGAGATAATGTTACACCTAACAAGGCGACGATACGTACTTAAAAAGAGACTGTCTGTACATTGGAAATCAGAATAAAACCATGCATTAGCAGGAAAAATGCTTAATGGCTCCGCTGTTTCATCTTAAAGCTTCATAAATCACTTTTAGATAGATATGTGGAGTACATATCTACACCCAAGTCTTATTCGATCTGGCTTTTGAACCAAGAGAAATGTAATTAAGTGCAGCAAAGTCATAGCTAATTGGAAAAAAGTGGGAATTACTTTTATGTATTTCGTGTCAATGTGGCTGCATATTACATGTGAAGTTAATCAGAACATCTACTTGTTAATTCACTTTGATGTAAAGATGATGAAAAGAGAATATGCAGTATCACATATGGACAAGATAGCCCCAAAATCCACTGTGAAAAAAGCAAAGACTGGGGGACAATCAAAGTGAAAGAAGTAGCGAATCTTATAGCCTACAGTGAATTCATTTAAAAATTCTATATAGATCATATAGCAAAAATATTTTATACACATCTTACTGCCTTTTTAATCAGTAACATCACATTTGATTAATTATTGCTGGCCTTGGTTTGCAGAAGAAAAGAGTGCTTCGTTTCTGCTGGGCCTACAACTCACACATTTTAAAAGTAGGAAACACTTCTGTGATGGCAGTCTCTTTGAAACCTTTTCTATACTGTTGCACTTTACAAATGAAAAAATATTTGTCAATTCGTTTGTATTTTAAAATAGGAAGGTCAGGTTCAAACAGATTGACACCACATGTAATAAGGTTTCAGATGAGAAACGGGTGCAGGGGTGTTGGAGGCTCAGGTTGTCCTGGAGGATACAGACAGAACAGTTCTATATAGGAGCGGAGATGGTAAAATGTAGCTCAGCATCACTTTAAATAGACTGTTATTCATATCGAGAGAAAGGCTTGACCTTGTAGATGAGTGAATCCTCAGGGTATGGGGAGTTTCAGGCAAACTACCACTGGGTTGACTACCTTAGAGATGGGTAATGGCCCATCAAACTGTAGGGCCAGTGTGTAATTCCCAATTGTAGCCGAAGGTCTGAAAAAAAAAGACACTCTTTGTTCGACATGATAGTTCACAGCAGACGCTCTGCTCTTTCCACCGGGAAAAGTGAAAGTGCACAGAGTGAGCTTTTATTGCACAACATGTTTTGACCGTCTCGTTGGGGCCTGGTCCGATGGCACCAGCACTTTCTCTTCCTTATCGGAGAACAGGGCTGTTTAAAGCAGCGGGCAGAAACTAGCAGGGGTTGGAGCAGACTTGCCAGAGAGCACTTTGGGGTCTCAGACTAAATACAGATGATGCAAGTGGTCGCACACTCCTGAACATATTTGGGCAGGGATGACTACCAAAACCGTTGATGGACCCAAAAGTGAGTGCAGGAAAGATGGTATGAATGAAACCAGGGCTCTCATCTCCTCACGTCCTGCTCACTGTCAACCATTCCTGTTCAGGTAACGGGTCAAATTTTCAAGGAAAACCAGTTGTAGAATTACGACCTGTCTAGCGCTCTAACTGAACCTTTACCTGTTCACCCTTTACCTGAACAGGTAAAGGGTCAAATTTTCAAGGAAAACCAGTTGTAGAATTATGACCTGTCTAGCGCTCTACCTGAACCTTTACCTGTTCACCCTTTACCTGTTCAGGTAAAGGGTCAAATTTTCAAGGAAAACCAGTTGTAGAATTATGACCTGTCTAGCGCCGAGGTGCTTGTCTGAGCATAGGTATTTCAGGTTCTTGTGGTCCGTCCATTCTACTAAGGACTGTTCTGTTCCCTCCAACCAGTGCTGCCGCTCTTCTAACGTCGGTTTAACTGCCAACAGTTATCAGGCCTCTGATGTTATAATCCCTCTCAGCAAGTGTCAGACGACGAGAGTAAAAGGCACAATGATATAATCTGTTAATTGCTGTGGACTGTTGGGACAGGACAGGCCCTATCCCAGCCTTGGAGGTGTCTTCCTTTACCATAAATTGTCTGGAGGGTTTGGGGAGAGCCAAGGACGTGAGCTGGTGCAATAGAGTGACTGTTACAGCCTGAGGGCTTTTGTAAAACTTGGTGCCCACGCTGCACATAAAGAGAGGCCAACAGCTGGAGGTGAACATATGACTCCATAGAATTTATCACATGTATTTGCATGCTTTAAACTTGAAAAACCACATCTTCTATGAAAAGATTAAAAAGTATCTATGGAGCACACAAATAAACGTTAAACCCAAAATTAAGCATAATATGATAAATACAGCTTCATACTTTTATTTACTGAACCAAACACTGCCGAAGGTTGGTTTACATTGTGTTTGGCCTGATTTTGTGTTCCCACGCATTTAACAGAAGTCAGTGAACATTGCATTAGGTTGTCATGGAATTATAATAATTTCTAATAGAAAGTGAAGAAAAAATGTAAATAAGATGGTTCATTATGCAACAGTGTGACCAGTCTGTCAAATAAAAAAGTAAAAGAAAGGTTGAGTTGAAGGCATTTTTCAGTTGAGTTGATTCTGTTGATTACGGCATTTTTTCTGCAAACAGAATCTAAACACAGAATATACAGTAGCATATCCTAATTATGGCTAGAGATAACAAAATAAACGAGTAGAAGGCAAAAGAAGTCGGGCAGTAGCAACATAAGTGGGTGTAACCTTCAGCGTCGTATGTAACGGGAATAACAAGGCTGTGCTGAACAGGATCATGGCACCTTCAGTATGTGAGAAAAAAAATTTAGATATGAATATGTAAAGCACTGAGATGACAACAAAACCAGACAGGCATGAATCAACCTCTCTTTCTCACAGCAGCTTCATTACAGGCGAGAAAACATTTGAGATTCTTTTATTAAACACATCAAATCTAATGATATGTATCAAATATGTACAGAAAGTACTATAACAAAGCAGTGACTGAAATCACGAACAGAAATGATTTCATCAACATGCTGACTTTTGTAACTTGCTGGATAGTGTGTATGTATCACAGAGTTATTTGTTTGCTGTGGCAGTGGTGAAAAAATGTTTCATTTTTCAATTAAAAAAATTTTAAATACATTTTTATCTTGTTCCTCTTAACACACATGAAATGTTGATGTCATTCTCCCTTTGTTGTTTAACCGTACCCACTCAGTGAATCTGATTGAAAGACCTTCCCGCAGCATCACTCATCTGCTGTAAATAGCCGAGGGAATTAATAACTTGTTTTGATTGACATAGGCATGTTTTGCAGTATTTCTTAACACCAGTTTCAAGGAAACAAAGTGATTCACAGGGCTTAACAATGCAGCGGAAACATTGAATTAAGGTGGGTTTATTGCCTAAATCTACTTATCTTCCCTTTAATGTCAGATAAAAACCCATTTGATAAACTACAACAACCTCTTATATACCCAATAAACCTTTTGGAACACATGTTATAATTAGTTTGGCCCATACTGAATTTATACCCACTTCTTCCATTACTAAATCTTCTATTAGCAACAACCAGCCATACTATCCTCACTAACTAGTTAAGGCCTTCAAACATTAACTTTAAACTATGTGTCTGGTCTTAAAAGTTCAAGAATATGAAAAGAGAGAAGAAATAGACCCTCTTAGCTTAATTGCTCTCAGTGGGAAGTAAATAATTATTAACGTATGGCAAGCGGCAAGCGAGGGGGATTTCGAACTGGCAGGCAGGAAAAAGTTGGAAAGAGGAACATGTCATGAGAGAAAGAAATAAAGAGTCAAAGGAGAAAAGGAAATGGGGGGAAAACAGAGAAAGGTGGTGTGAGAGGAAAAGCAGGCATTACTCCTTAGTGACAAGGATGCTTGTGTTTTTAGGATTCTAAGATCTAAAACAATTCTTTAATGTTTTTCCTCTTCCTCCTCATTTACTTGTCTCTCCCATCCAGCACACCTCCTCCTCTCAGTGCCCCACATCTTACTTTCTCTCTCTATTTCTCTTTCCCTTAATTTTTTTTCTTCTTTGAATAATTTACTGCAGCGGGGGAGATTGGAAGTGCGTTTATTTTGAGTGTGTTTGTGCTTTAAACAGAATGCTTAATGATTGCCGATGGGAGAGAGACTGCATTAATCCCATTTATGTTGAGACCTTTTAGATGTACTGACACCCGTGGCAGACAGGCAAGGCCCAGGCAGTATAGTTATGCATGTGTATGGGGTATGGGGGATCTTTCACCCCATGCACACAAATGATCCCCCATCACATCTGTGGGAAGAACCCCCCCATATCACTGTGAGTGTCTGACTGTGTATGAGGGAGAGAGAGGATCAAAATGTCAGCTCTGTGCATATACCTCCACCCTCGATCAAGGGGAGGCCTTTGGGGCATCTCCTTACTTGCTAAAGTTGATTTGAACCTCCTCATGAAATTGAAATCACATTTTTTTCAAAGTATGTGTATTTTATACTCTTTCTGCATTTACACAAATGAGAAAACTCTTTGAACAGCCCTACATTTATATTTGTCTGAAGGAGGAACATATTCAATAGAAGAGTGTCTTTTTAAAGCATTTTTTCTGTTATGCTGCAGGTAGAGTAGTAAAACGATGGCTCAGAAGTGTTAGCAATTTGATTTCCTAGGACTGTAATTGCTAATTGGTTTTTGGTTTACCATGATATTCCAACCCTCTTTCAAATCTCTTAGAATTTATGTTCCTGAGCAACTAAACTGCATGATAATGATTTATAGGGAAAATGTACTGAATAGGTGGTTTTCCAGATTGACTTAATTTCCAAAGTTCTGTGCATTGTTGGAACATTTTACTGATACTTTCAGAATTAGCACAATTGTGTTTTAATTAAAGCTATGCAATGTGCAAATTACGCTAGCACTAGCATGAGACTCAAGATCAATCTGCACTAGTCTGCCTGGCCTAGACCTAGCTCTCCCTGCTCTGCACAGACCATCAGGTATCAATTATTATCAGATTACAGTAAATAAGGAGGCAGCAATGTTTGTAATCCAGCAGAAATTAGCAAAAAATCTTTTCTCACTTTTAGAAGTAGATCTGTTTGCACGGCTGCCAGGCTGTCCTGTGTGTCTAACTATATGAGGAGTGTAAACAGTAGCTCCCCAGAATGCCCGCAGTAGCTTTAAAAATGAATATGCTGACAGAAAATATAATCTTGTACTTACATTTGCAGTTTAGTCGGGTAGAAAAGGTTGGGTGTTTACATATAAACCAATTCAGAGCAGTGACCTCATCTCGCATGCAATTCAGACATATTTTATTATGGCTACAGAAATAAGGTAAATGACTACTCTAGAGTCTTATGAGCAGTTAAGTGCAGAGTAATACTTTCATCTTTTGCGCTGTAATATAACCAGTTGGCCTATTTTTTATGTAAAAGTTACTGCATGTTCGGTCTCCAAAAAAACCCCATAGATAATCATGGATTCCACAAAGTAGCGAGACTTGTTGACTTTAAATGTTAAGTTATAAAATCCACCCTAGCTCAGAGTGTCTTTTTTAAGAATGAAATTTGAATGTATGAGTGATGTTTGTTAGTATATCCACTGAAAGTGTCACTTAGTTTAAATACAGTATGCTGCTCAGTTATTGGCACATCCTTTTTTCATACATATTTAATATAGTCACCTTGACAGTTATGTACAAGGCCATATTCAATGTTTAATCTCACCCATTAATCCTCTTATGCCTGCTGCAGCACTATAAAAAACTCTTTCACAGCTCCACAGCTGTGTTCACCAGTAGAACTGCTGGCAAAGCACTAAGACAGTGCTCTTTGAATTTACTTAATACTAAGTCTCATTCAGTGTTTGCCTCAAGTATTCCTCGATGAATTTCTGAGCATATGGCACATTCCTCTGCAGGTCAGCATATGGTACCACAGAACTCCGGTTTAGTTTAGACGTTCAAAAAAACAAAAACCTCCCTCCCTTTGCTTTCCCCTCTTCTCCATCCATCTGTCATTTCCTGTAGATGCTAGAAAAGTGAAAACAGAAGAAAAAAAAGTGAAACATCTGATAAAAACCCCTGATGGCGTGCTAAAGCTGATAGCTCCACGTTGTGGGCATTCTCTCTGAGTGTGTGTGTGTGTGTGTGACTATTTGCATGTGTTCGCATTTCGGTTGCGAAGAAATCTGGAAGACGTGGAAGTATACAAAATATACAGTATACAAGACAACTAAATACAACTTTACTTTACTTTGCTTGGCAGACGCTTTTATCCAAAGCGACTTACAAGGAGCTAGTGCTGGGTGTCTGGCTCAGGGACACACCTGGTAGGGGATGGATTAGGAGTCAGACAGGGTTCGAACCTGCGACCTTCTGCATTCCAGTCTGACGCCTAATCCATTGAGCCACCAGGCCACCAACAACTCTCGGCTATGTCACTAAAATGTGAAGCACTTATAAATCATGTTAGCGATCATAGCTTCCAATTGTTTTTTACTTCTTTGGAATTGCAGTGTTACATTTATTTATTAGTAAAATTTAATTCAGAAGGACGTGGTTGGGTTGGATGTAGATGTAGGGCGTGCAATGTGCAGGACTGTGAAACAGTAGAGTGCCACATTGTGGTCAGGCTTAGACAAAACAAAAAAAGCACTTTGGTTAAGGTTATGAACAGATAGTGGTCTTGTTGAAAGTTGATTAAACACACATGAAGTAGGAGTTTCTATATTAAGCTACACCACTGTGTTACTGCTATAACCTTATCTATGTGTCATGTGGACCTTGGAGGTGAGCTTCCCTCCCTCCAGGACGTCTTCAGGAAGCGGTGCTTGAGGAAAGCAAGGAGGATCATCAAAGACTCCAGTCACCCCAGTAACAATCTTTTTAAACTGCTACCGTCAGGCAGGAGGTATGGTAGCATCCGGTCCCGAACCAGCAGGC
>JAUMTR010000008.1:12946200-12962928 GCA_032270685.1 Microctenopoma stevenorrisi
GAATTTCACTTGCATGTACCGTACCTGTGTACCAGTTATGTGATGTGACAATAAAAGAGATTTGATTTGATTTGATTAAAACCAACACGTCGTTGATCCTCTTAAAGAATAAAGCCAAACAAGAACCAAGAACTAAACATTAGACTATTTTGTCTTTTTATGAGCTCTTGTCATAATCCTGTCAAACATCACATGATCTAAGTATGCAAGCATCCAAAAGATGCGTTTAATGCATATATATGATCGGCAGATTACATACATTTTGGAATGCGGCATATACCTGCAATGAGAGCTACTACTAATCAAACTTTGGTAGGTTACACTTCAACGCTTAGTCATTTTAAATTTCTCTTTCTCTCTTTTCTTTCCCTTTTGTTATACCTTTGTCAGTTTCAGCACAACCCACCCTGTCCCCACAGGGCATGATGTCATTCAGGCTACCACAGCAGCCTGAGGGGGTCCCTGTCACGGCTTACTCACTCAGGAGGTGAAATAAAAGCACAACATAATAACATGAGAGGGTGGTCACGAGCTTGCCAGATCTGAACTAGCTGGTGATACTGTAGGCATGTAAGAATGCAGGATAGATGACGTTAAAGGGCGTCGCCTATACAAAATAGAAACTGTGCTGTTGCAACGATCAGTCTTGGGATTTACGTACAGAAGAAAGTGCAGTGTCATTTCTCCGTTTCTGATTAACATGTGTATGATAGATTACTGTACTTCCTCATAGACAATACATTAAGCAATATTCATAAATGTTGTAAAGTTAATTCTCTACACGTAATTAAGATTAAACTGAAATGTCCTTATTCCATAAACTTCATGATCAAATGACATTTCTTGGGGGGGTGGGGTTCGGATCAGAAAAGGCCTCATGTTCATCTTTATCCCAAGATGGTTTATTTACTAATTAAGGTTCTACTGATTTGATGCTTAACTCTAGCACATCTAAGCCCCGACTCCATGCTTCTGGGATCTGTGTGTTTTTTTTCTAATCCAGCGTTACTTGTTCTGGCCTCAGATTCTAATGGTGAATTACTCTCAGATTGCTGTTATGCAGATGAGGTTAGGCTCGTAATGCTGTGAATGCACACATTGCTTTCACATACAAGTCATATATGCTCTGTTTTAGATAGATGCCCGTGTATGTACATGCCTTGAAATTAACTTTATGCTAATCCCATTCCATGCCTTGACAGGAGAGACATTAGCATAACTAGCTAGTGCCATAAACAAAAGGGGGGGTGCAGCGTGGTGTACATAGAGTATGTAGGTGTGTGCGCCGCACTGTTTGAGGTGCGTACATGAGAGAAAAGAGCTTTAAAGAGACAGACTGTCAGTTTTCTCCCTCATTTGCTGTTTTGCTCTGTCTTAGTTAGACGTAAGCCTCCGCCTGCTGCCTGAGTCTCATTTACACCTACAGAGGTGTGGGATCTGGGAGGCTGCCATACACACAAGGGACCTTTTCTCAACCATAAACCATATGGCTTGAGGAAGGTGTTCGACTTGTGACTCGTTCTGACATTTAGTCAAAGCAAAAAGTTCATCTTTCATTATCACTAATCTAGTCTAGCCTTTTCATTGTGGTATTTTTTGTTATACTTCATGTTTTAAAGAAGAGAAACTAAGTAGAAAGAAAGATCCACCTATTTCTGACAAAAATCAAAGATGCATATTTATTTCTCACTCACTGTTCGGTCTCCCACTTTTCATTCCACTCATTTCCTTTTTGTTATTGAGTTTGTTTATAACATTAAGCTTTACTCCCAGCAGGGCACTTGAGGCAGGGTGAGCTGCTGCTAACCCTACCCCCCACCCCTTACCCACACACACACACACACACACACAGATTGCAAACCCCGTAGCTGCTGCTGGATCCATGCCATCCTGTCTGGGCCTGTCTATGTGTAGGGCCTGAGCTGTCTGCCCTCATCAGTGCCAACATGTCACCTATATGTACACTGCTCCAGGCGGACCTGTGTGTGTGCATGTTCCCTTCTGCCCAAGCCCTTAACGACAGTATACCCAGTGACCATGTGGGGACAACAAAGCTCATTAGACTGGTGATCCCAATCCTAGTTGATATGTGTATTTTATGAGCTTGCATACACACAGGAATACACATTTAGATGAAGATACAGTATTCAGTAGACACTGTGACATTTTTACACTTACAGGTGGCAGGTACATTGATATAAGGACACATTTATATGCTTTAAGTGCAAAGTGCTGCACAGCCTGTGGAAAATGCATGTTTATGAATAAACTATGCAGACAGTGAAAAGGTTAACACCAAACTTCATTATTTTATACAATAATACTAAACTGTTGTTATTACTTTACTTTATACAGATGGGTCTTACACAGAGTTTTCTGAATTCGCTTCGTTTCTTAATAGACGCTTTGAGGATAAACATCTTTCATGAGCAGAAACGGTGACCTTAGATTGAATGTTTGGCTTTTCATTTTGGGATCAAACCTAACAGAAAACATCCACTGGAAACTGATTTACATTATGTGTGCCTGTGGTAAGATACAATCAAATGTCCAGTCACATTTCCCACCAGGGAAATTTGATCTTAAACATTTGCAAGTGAAAGCAAATCTCTTACAAAGTGGGATTCAAATTTGAAACAGATTGAAGTCACAGAAAGGGTTTTGGGCTTTTAGACCTAAATATAGTTTTTTTTGTTTTACAATCACAGCTTTAACAATCCTTACTTTCCATTCTCTCTCGGGGCCTCTCACAGTTTTATTCCTGCAATTTGAACCCTTTTTTCAGGCATTCAGAATCAGATCAACTTTATTGGCCAAAGTAGACAAAAGTGTTTTATCCATTTATATAGGATGCAAATATATATGCTGAAACTGGAGCTGGTATTCTGATACAATTGAATGCTTTAGGACAGCGCAGTGGTGGAGAAACTGGGTTTAAATCTGCTAGCTGGAGTTTGCATGTTCTCCCTGTGAGTGTGTGTGTACTTTAACTTTACTCCCACAGTGCATAAAAAATGCAGTGTGGTTAATTGGTGTCTCTAAATTACCCATAGATGTGGGTGTGATTGTGATTTGTCTGGCTTTGTGTCGGCCCTCAACCGGTAACCTGTGACTCTTGACGAGTGACAGCTGAGCTCCAGTACGACCACAACCAGTAACGGGAAAAAATAACGGTTGGAATTCACATAAGCACCGACTTTGACCCCATAACGAGGGTTAATAAAAACGAATTTTTTTTTTAATTTGTCTTTTCCAAGTCATTGTTTTCAAAAGACAACAAGCAGTCTAACTGCAAAGCCCTACAGTGGTAATTGCCCTTCTCCCTTATCATGACTGACATGTGCACATAGTAGTGACACATTGGTCTTTGCTGGCATTTGCCAATGAGGCAGAAGGGCAGAGTCATACACACTCATGCACCCAAGCTTTGACAGACACACACAATGCTCACGCACTGGTGCATGCACCAAGGTAGATTGCAACACACATATGTACAGAAAGAAAATGAGCTTTTTTTCATGCTCTTTGTGGTTTCTAAGTCTGTGTGTGTGAGTGTATGAGCAAGAGAGACAGGGTCTTCTTGTCCCTGAGGCAGCAATGTCGGGAAGTATCGGAGTCGACAGTGAGTGCGCTCACTAGGCCGTCTGGGCCATGGAACACTGATCTTTATGTCAGCTCAGAGAAATGGAATCACCCTTTTCTCTGTCAGCCATTGTGTGTGTGTGTGTGTGTGTGTGAGTGTGTGAGTGTGCGCGACAAAAGCAATGAGGAGACAAGAGGACCCGGCCTTGTTTTGAACTCTGTCACTTTATTATAAGTCACTGCTTTGTACTGTCTGTATTCGCTCCCAGTTTGAGCTCTTGTCATCTTAGCTTTTTACTGCAGTTTTCCATTTTAAAATCCACCTCTGGTTTTCACTCCAGCTGTCCTTTAGCCATGATTTCCAGGGCTTGCACAGTGCAGGAAGACGACTTAAATTAAAACATCACATCCACGTTTTCCTTGGTGTATTAATAACATTCTTTAGTTACAACAATATTCAGATCCCCCTTGGGGTCTATGCGTGTGGTCTTATAACAACGTGAAGGTCTATTCACATTTAAAACATATTTGATGCATAATAAATGCATAGGAAAGATCCAAGCACTGCAGCTCCTGCAGCCTCACAGGTGCCAAAGTGCTGTTGTGATCCCAACACTGCTGAAGGTTGGAAACCTTAGTTACTTCATTAGCAGTCATTAGCAGTCTATCTAAACACCATGTACAGTATTATGCAACTATTTTCATTGCTAAAGCCCATTTCTTTTTTGGGCATTCAGTGAAAACAATCATGTTTTATTTTCCAGTGATTACAATGACAGTTTTCTTTCATTATTCAGTGCTGTCACTTATGTGTGACCTGTGACTCCATGCACATGACCTTAAACCCACCGACTCCAATATGTGACTGACCTGGGGGATGTCAGTGTTCAGCCTTCATTAGGCTGTCAATAAGAAACCTTAGCCATTAACAGAACAATTGATTGGCCGAAATGGGAAGGCCTGGGGTAGAGTAAAATGAGCCAAAAGGAAATTTTCATTCCGCCCTATCATAATGTTTGTAATTTAACGATACAGTGATAAGAGAAATGACTTCCCTGCAGAAAATTAGATTAAGAGGAAAATTATGATTGCAATTCAGTTTTTTATCTGACGTTGCTTTGTAACAAACCTCTTAAAAGACGAACAATATTGTTAATTCTCCTTAAAAAAATTACTCTGTCCTTTCCAACACATCCACAAATGTCAACTTAACAGCATAGTCCTTCATTTGAATATTTCTGATTATTATGCAGCTCCTGCTCTTACATATTCAGAACGGGGTTCTCAATCCAATTAAATGGGCAATGTAGTGTAAAGGCGTGGGCAAACATGATTGAAGGCAGAGCTTAGGATGACAAACAAGAGCAATCTGAGGGAGATGGAAAACTGCTTGCTGTGAAGTTAATGGAAGACTGTGTGATGATCACTGATGGAGCAGTGGGTGGAGGGTGTGTGTGTGTTTGTGTGTGCGTGTGTCTGTCTGTGTGTATGAGAGACGTGAGACTAAAAAGGGAAATGTGAAAAAGAGAGTAAGGGGGAAATGGGGCATATGAATATTGAATTAGTCAAATAAAAAAAAAATTACTTTTTTTTATTTAACATTAGCATCGATCAGTAAAACAAAGCTAAAATCAGGTGGCAGAAAAAGTACGAGAGGTCAAACGGGTGAAGAACAGAGAAAGATAAAAGCTGTGACATTAGTTCAAGAAGTGTTTAACCAGTCTGAGATCACATTTGTGCACATACGTTGGCCTCTTTGAATGTCAATCTGCCCATATCCAGCTATCCATTTTGTGTCAGGTGTCATGTCGCCAATTAACGTATCATGCAGATAATTGGATGCAAACTTCACAAGAAAGGCACCCTGACAAACCCGTCAATATTTAATGCTGCCGCTATGTGTGGGTGAAAGAAACTCCTTTCAACTGTATTTCATTTTAGATTTAAATTTGCGAGCAATACAGAGAAGCACGCAGTAATTAAAATAATAAGAAGATTAGAAATTGGTTTGGTTTAAAGATCCAACGAGAGGTGCCCTTTGCTTCTATAGTCAGGGCATTATGTGTCGTGTGATATTTTTGTGTCTATAAATGTGTGTGTGTGTATCTTCATCTGCCCTTGGTTAAAAACACAAAAGTCTGTGCTCAGAAGAGGTCTGATGCTGTTCTGTCAGACCTGTCTGATGAATGCCTCGGCGTCCCACCGGCTCACTAAATATGTGCAGTGAAATGAGCTGAAACATGGGCCTTAATTAAAAAGTGGAGACCCACGAAGATGTGATTAAAGCAACGCTCAGTGGATTATAGTGACTAAAGGATCTCCAGGCATACAGAAAAAGAAAGAGAGAGAAATAGAGAATGAGAGTCAGTAATAGTGTGTAATTAAGGAAACACTCATGCAGGACAAGTTATTCCAACATACTGGCTTAAAATAAGACAGGATGGCCACACGGATGTCTCCTCTCCTCTCCTCTCCTCTCCTCTCCTCTCAGTTTACTTTTTTACCTTCACTTTGTTTGAATTCCCATGCAACTGATTTCATTTATAAGTTTTCTCTTGTGTAATTATGTAAAAAAGTGAACTTTGCAGGATGTAAAGTGTTGCAGTTGAAACCATTATCAATCTGTTATTGCTCACTGCTTAAGTGTATGATTAACTTCTGCAGGCCTCAGCCTCTCTTACCACCTCCACTCGTTTTCTATCGCACTACAACCTTTTCGTTAGCTTTTTATATATCTACCCTTTAATTCCATTGCGCTCCTCTGTAGATGTATCCCATTTTAGTAGATGGTATTACGTGGAACAAAGAGAATGATGTTATAGACATTTAGTATGTGTCAGATAAACTACATGGCAAATCCTTTGGCTCACAGCCTAGATAGACAAGGGAAGAATCCGGCTCAGTGAGGCTTCTCTTAATTTATCTATCTTTATTTATGTGTTGGAAAGTCCACTTTTGGTCTGTTAATTGAGATAAATGATAAAATGGTAGAGTCTCAAGCAGGAAGTTGAAATCATAGATAAACCAATTGGGAAAAGCTCTGTATTACAAAGTGACTGTTAGCAAATATAACTAAGTGCTAAACTGGTAGATTAAGCTAAGCAAGCTGTGGGTTGGGTTATTAAGACTCTTAAGATAGAACAAGATCATCAAAGTGTAGTTGGTTTATTTGAAAGGCATCACGCTGCATAGTTTGGCATGCTGTTTGGCGAGCTGACTTTATGGCGTACCTGCTTGGGAAAATGGTTTGTCTGATGTTTAAACGAGATAAGAAAGCATGGAGGGTCGTGTGATTGTTGATTAAATCAACATCCATATAGCATTTTCTTACTTATTTTATTCATCAATCCTTTTAACAAGTTCATTAGCAACTTACACAAGCTGTATGAGGAGCAGTCCTTTTTTCCTCGTTGTCTTTTCACTTGCCGTCAGCACTTTAAGTCGAGCTAGAGTACACGGCTGTAGCAGTCGCCGTAATGAGGCATTCATTAATTTCTGTATTGAATCTACACAGTGTGCTGCATGCCTTCCCTACACTTGTCACCTGTACAGCTGTGAGAACATCCAGTCCTGATAAGGTCAAGGTGCTGTCACGTCAAACGAAGTGAGAATTTCCATCTGTAATTCGCATAATGTAGCTGTCACTGTCGGAACTGGTAACTTGGTGGTTTGCGCAATCCACACTTTTAGCTAGTTGTGTCTTCATGGTGAGTGGACAGAGACGGTGATTCATTACACTTGTTGATAAATGATTAGGCAATGCACTTTCGTAGACACCAGACACTTAATACTCATAATTTAACTGCCATCAAATGTTTCTGGGCGCCTCTTCAATTGTATTTGGTCTGTCTGAACTGCTGCAACTTCTTGTTGACTGTTGATGAAGGATGCTTGAACTAAAATGTAGCAATTTGAAAGGCTACTCGAAACATCTAGAAATTGAGAGTGCAGTACTTAAACACGCTGCTCCACTTCAGTCTGATTGAAAATGATTTTAATGATAAGATATATCACTGCTTTTAAAGCCATTCAGTTACTCTGTAACATAATAGAAATGATGTATGTGTGTACTGAGAATGACACTGATTGCATTTATATACAGTATATAAACAGATTTGACCCTTTAGCCTATGGCTTTTTGTAAGAAAGTGTTTGCTCTGACTGAGAGTTGCCATGAATATAAATTAATAACAGTAATAAATCACACTCAGATTCCAGTGTAAATACAATAAATGGTGTTTGATCAAAGGATGGACTACTTGGCTGGACTTCTACTTCTAGGCCGGACTTTTGTACTTAATTACTGAAAGGATGTCCCAATAGCACATTTTTGACTAAAATTATGAATAGATTTCATATTTATCCTACTTTAGCTTCTTTTCATTGGCTCCCTACAAAATCTAGATTAGAATTTAAAACTCTTCTCCTTATGAAGCGTTAAATAATCAGGCCCCAACTTATTTTGGAGACCTCATAGAATCTTATTATCCCAGCTGAGCACTTTGCTCTCAGAGTGCAGGTCTAATGTGTGTCCTGTTATTTTAATGGGATGCCCACTGCTCCTAGCCCAGAACCAGGTGTGCCCTTGAGCAAGCACTAGTCTGCTGGGAAACCTTCCTGCTTCCCCTTGTCTTCTTCTTTGTCCACTATCATGACATCATTGCATGTTGCATGCACTTAACACACAAGCACACACTTTGTGACATGCCACCAACAGCCGTTGTATGGTTTAAATGAGTAACATCGTACAGAGAGCAGCTAAACATCAGCAGTGGTAAATGGGGACTTTACCAAAAAGATCGTAGGTGTTAGCAGGTGGTTTTAACACTTCAGAGGCCAAAATCAAAAACACTGATAGGAAATATAATATTCTTCTATATCCTAGTTCTTTTCATGTGATCTAGGCTATTTCTGTGTGTACACATTGTGCACAGCTGTGATCTGAGATGAAGACGAAGGCTGGGAGTGTGAAATGACCGGTGGGGAAACGAGAATTGGGAAGAACAGGAAGCTGAGTTTAGAGCTTTCATTGGTAAAACCTTTCTTTCATACAGCTCATTCAACGTCTCTCTTATTTCACTCCAGCTCTCTCTGCTACCCTCCTTCATCCTCGCTTCCTGCTTGGATAGCTGGTGGTACTATAAATAAATTGAGCTAGATGTATGATCAGAAATGAATTTATCTCCCTGACGCGCTTTCCGCAATGATTTCGAGGGCAATATGTAACTGTTTGAAGTCCGAGGCGGTGCGAGGTGGTGGCTAACACAATCTTATCAAACCAGAGAGGGCTGGCTAGAGGATCTGAGCAGGCCTCCGCGGTCTCTTGGATATTATCCAGTCTGATGGCTTCAAGAGTTTTATCAGTGTGCCAGGAATACTGAGTAGTGAGTAAAGCCTGTTTCTGTATCTGTTGCTGCCTTGGCACACAGACGTTCTTACACATAAATACACATGTTTGTATGTGCTACCATATTTAAGCACACGCACTCAGAGGGCCTCACAAAGTCCCACACCCCCATACACATATATGTATTTCTTTTTTGTAGTTCTTTGCCTGTTAACCCCCCCCCAACTACAGGCATGCAGAGACAGAATTGGACTGGACATATAATCACAGACACACTGCCTGTCAACCTCCTACAGCCACAGTCACACACACACACACACATTGGATTTGTCCCAGCGTCTGCCATCTGCGTGTGTTTGTATGTTGGCCTATTGTACCAGGGAATGTGTTATATTAATGTGTGAAAGTGAATGAATGGGTGTTGAAATGAGTCTTTTGATATTTGGAAAGTACAGAAGGTCAAACTGTTACATGTTGTCAGGGCCAATGTTGTTTCTTTGAAAAAAGTTTAGACTGAGATTTGTACTCAAAGTGCAAACTTGGAGCTTTGAAAGCTAAAATATTTTCATAAGTTTATTTTGACGTGAGTTACACATGGTTTGATTAAAGTAGGAAAGGAAGAAATAGACCCTTACCTGTGCAGTATAGCAATTCGTGTTGGCTTGATGTTGCCGTTGCTTCTTTGAAAGGATTAGCATGAATTGGCTTACATTTCCCAGTGTTGCTTGGACATATTTAGAACAAGAACCAATAAAACACTGGATTCTTATGAGGCATATGTCCAGTGCACAAAGATTTATATCATGACTGTAATGTCTGGTCATGTTAAATAAATGTTTTCTCCACTGAAAGACGTTTGTGCTGATTGAAAAGCAAACACATTTTAAACTTTTCTGCAGTTCTTTCCAAAGGCCCTACAACTAATTTAGGTAGATTTTTTCTAAATCGAAAAATAAGATTATGTACTTTTGCTCCTTGCCCCTCTCGTCGTATGCCTATGTATACGTATGCCTCCACAGAGCTAGTTATAGCTGTTAGGTCTCTCTGTGCTAAAGAATTTTGTGTCTTCGGTCCAAGGTCCAGTGTTTGACTTCGCCTGATCGTTTGGCTGTATCAGGGTTTTCCGTGACTTTGGTTTGGTAGCTGACAGGGTGCAGACCATAACAAAAAACACAGGCAGTCTCACCAGAACAACAACAGCTAACTTTGAACTTTTTACTCGTTAGCTTACACAGAATGTAACAAGTAAAATGACTTTCATAATTGCTTTTGAGGCCATGTGTAATTTAAAGTGAGAAACGGGTTAAGGTTAAAAAAACTGAGATATAAGATTTTAATATATATTTGTTCTGTATTGTTTTTCTCTGCCCTCGAAGATTCTGCCCGACAGTCTTCTTTCAGTATAAAGTCATTTTACTGTTTAAAACATACAGCAAATCACATTACAAAAGGTGAACTTGTTTTATTTAATTATTTTTTTAGAAGATGTGTAGAATTCAAAATACACTAAATAAAAAAGTAGAGTTGTATTAACTCACATGTGATACAGACTGCATGAAGGAATAACGGCTTCTTGTAAACTTTAATATGAGGCTGACCCACTCTAGGGGTTCATATATTTCTTTGGGGAAGATGGGACGGGTTTATATGCCGAGCGATCATGGCCATGTGTTTAAATGTGATTTTACACATGACAATCTATACATTTGTTCCATGAAAGACATCAAATATAAAGCGAGAAATATGCATATTATGTGTGGTTCAACCACTTTTCCTGCAGGAAAATGAATTAGTTCACTTAATGCTTTTCAACGCTGGGCTTCCACATTTTGAAAGTCTTTGACATGAATGGTTAAACTAAAATAAAAAGAACAGGGTATATAAATGAAACATTTCTGTAGAGGGTTGCTACAATAGTGAGACCTGTGTCCACATTTGTGCAGCTTGGTAGTTTCTGGGGTAAGGTTATGCACATTTACAAATAGCGACTGCTCCCAGCAGTACTTTGACACAGACAATCAAAAAGCTTGTTCAAGGGCACTAACGTAGTGGCTTTAAGGGTAAAGGTAAAATTGTTTCCTTTCTCTTCAAAGTTTTCTAATATCTCAAGGCAATTTGAAATGACCTTCATACCCGAGTTCATTTCTCCACACCACTTTATGGAGGAGAAGGCACCGACTATCATATTGCAAATGGTACACATGCAACAACTTGTCACCACACTCAACACCTTGTGATAAATCTCAGCAAGGCTACAGGGCTGCAGATACTGAGGGCCTGTGCACACTGGTGTCAGCCTGTCTTCATGCTCTGTGACGTACTGCATTACCATTTCTCATCATGTGCTGTCAAAGTGTTGTTGATTGACTTAGTTGTTTATGTCTGTCCTGAATTGCTCTTTTGCTCTCTGACAGATATGAACCTGCAGACCAATACATCATTGTACACGCATGAAGCAAATCTGAGTGTTTTTGCATTAGCAGCAGCATTGATATTTTTTATAAAAAAGAATCAATAAAGTAATTAAAAATGCACTGCAGGCATATGTTGTTCTGATATAATTCTAAGGTTCCTGTTTGTGCTTGATGTCCTCTGTCCTCAGGGTAGTCTACTGTCCACAGCCAGTACCAGACAGGCAGACTGCTTTATGCAGACATGTATAATGCACACACAAGTACAATATTCATGCAGACAGACAGATGGATACTGTCTCCCTCCTATCTCTTTCTCGCACACACACACAAGCAGGGGGCTTATTTGAGGTTATTATGGGATATTAGTTTGGCTTGGGAAATGACAGGGCTTTGCTGATGTTGCTGCTGTTGCATAGCAACTGAGGTAATTTTCAGCTAGCTAGCCCTTCTTCATTTTAGGTGAGAGAAATGTTTTTAATAAAAAAAAGGGAGTGTAGATATTTTTGTCCAACAGCCACATATGTGAAATGGAACAAAAAAATGACATGAAAGACAACGTATGTTTATTTTGTTAAAACACACAGTGGTTCAGCTTGAACATAAATTATCTAGAATAATTAACTTTTATATTGTCTCAATAATATCAACAGCTACTGACAGAATTAATATATCATACGATTACTGTGGATAAGAGTGATTAAAATATCTTGATATAAAAGTAACGTTTTGAGATTTGTTTGTGCATACAGTTATTTGCTCTTTTAATAGTTGTATAATATTTGTTATAATATGATTAAATAAATATAACTGCATCACAAAAAGAATGTATTCAAAATGGTATTTTGAACAACTTTTCTCTAACTAAAATATGCCCCAAATACCGATTAGTCATAAAAACAAATATAGTATAGAGCACTGTCATTACCGACCTTGCTAATCATTTGTGCAAGTATGCACTCATGGATGCAGATAAGAAGAGAGATAGGAAATAGGAGAACGGGGTGGGAAAGGAAAGGAAGGAGATAAATAAAGAAAATAATGGATCTGCTGCTTCTGTACAGAATGGTGCTTTAGTGGCAGAAAAGTGTTTTTTGGGGGTTTTTTTTTTGGTAGGGCAGATTAAAAGACTACAATTTCCTGATGAATATATTAACATTTTATGAGGCGACTCGAGGACTGGCAATCTCTCCCGTTGCATAAATAATGAGCTGGTTTAATATGAGTGCCTGGTTGGGAATCTCCCCTGACATGTGTGAAATTGAATGGGATGTATTTGTGTTTGTGTGTGTGTGTGTGTGTAGCATGTGTGCAAATAGGAAAGACGCTGTGTGTTCCACAGAGAGGGCATAAAGGCTGTGTGTTGGGGTGTTGGCTGGTGGTGCATGTGTGCGTAGGCAGGATGCTAATGACTGAATCACTGGCAATGCACCAGGACACTACATGTACATACACATGTACACAGGAGCACACAAGCACCTTGTTGATACCCATAATTAAACATTTCCAGCTGCAGGACTGTACTGGGCTTTACAAATTGTATTCGAGTGAATGCTTATAGGAGTGCACAAGGATTACACTGGTTTAGATTTTCTGATTCTTCTGATTTAACTTCACTATTTTAAACTAAACCTAAACCTAAAAATACAAATTCAAACCTGACAGCTAGACTTTACTTTATTACACACACTTAGATTACAGTACTTATTAAATGATACTGATAATAATATGGTATAATGCAAATATTCAAATTGTCAAGCACATCCAATTTGAATGTCACATACTTAAACATTATAAGGCACTCTGTATTTGCAGTCCATCTGACTTGTTGCTTCTGCACTAGCCGGTTCTGTCCTCATCCTTTACAACAGTGTTACTTACTTTTCAGCATCTCGGGGTTATAATCATTTCTTGTAGAATAATCTTTGAAGTTAACTTGGAAGTTACTTTTGTTTTACCACTGTGACATGTTTTGTTTAGTTTTTTTTAACACGCTATATGAAAAAGTTTTAGATTCTCCTCTATTTACACCCTGAAGGTGAAACGATAGCAGACTCTCTGCGTTTCCATAGAGGACAGTTTTAAGCTAAGAGATCACAGCAACTTTTTCATGGATATTCATGATACCAGGATTATGAACAATAATTGTATTTTTTATTTTTATGAGCACTTAAAATATAATGACAATACATACTGAATGTAGATGTTCCCACAGAGCACAATTATTTTTTTGTGTTTAGCAGTTTAGATTTTATTCTGTCTGTCTCGCTCTTTGACATTAAGTTCTGAATATATCGTGGGTGATTATGTGAAGCCTTTTTAAAGTTAAAGCGGCCTTAAGATTGTAAGAGGAAAGGACAATATAAGTAAGATGCACGTTCTGGTTGACTGCTAGATTCAGTTCACTACGTCTGATGCATAATAGTTCGGTTAGGGGCGCACAAAAATGCATTATGGTACTGCATTAAAGAGAGACTTCAGGGATCAAGGATAGCAACAATATGATGTTAGAGGTTACATACAAGTGGAGCAAAACAAACACAACATTGTGTTAAAGTGAAAGAAAATGGAAGAAGAAATGAAAAGTGTGTTAAAGTGTTTCTTAAATGGCCAAAAATGAAGAAAGGGATTCAGATTTTTCACATGGATAACACTCTCAAAGAGGCAAGAATGTGTTTTCTTCAGATAAATATGCTGTAGGTCAAAAGGTAAAACTATGCTGAATCAGGTGCAAATATTTTTCTTCGTGAGGAAGGAAAAAAAGTTATGTTTTTTTACCTGTCTATGAAAGGAAGCTGCTTTAATTTGTTCCACTTCTTGTCTATTGGCAGACTTCTGCTTTCTTAATCATATTTTGAAATAACATTGAACTCAATAGAAGCTGACTTCCCAGTCCTTGCGACACTGGTAGTTCTGGTAATTTATTTTCAAGATGAATACAGTGATTGAAATGTCCAAGGTAACTTTGCCATGTATGTGGGAAAATAAGCTTCTAAAAATTTGGAAATTATAGAAGTTGTCTCTCAGTGCATTAAAACCTGAATCTGATAGTCCCTATAAAAAAGTGAAGTAGAAACAGATGCATCTTTTTACTTTGACAAACTTTGTCTTCACAGGATTCCTTCATTCCCGTCTTCTTTTTGTCTCACCCATTTCAGCCATTTCTCCTTCTTAGCGGGGGTCTAGAAAAGAGCAGCTTAGATGGAACATGTTTAAGGGTGAGATACTATGACTTGACTTGATGATATGCCTTTTTGTGGATGTGTGTAACCTAATGCATGGGGTTTTCTTTGCCGTCTGAGGTGGGAAGACGTCTACAGCAAAGTGGTGGAGGTTTAACTGGAACCCTGCTGATTATTTAAATAGCTGCTGCAAAGTTGGAAAATGTGCCAGCAAGTCAAGTGTGAAAAATACTGGTTTTAAATTGATTATGATGCGTGAAAATACAAACATGGTGTGAACTGTATTGCTCATAGTCCACTGGCTCTCTTTAGAATGGACTTCATTGGTGCAAGTGCAAACCAAAAAGCCATGACAAGTTGATCAACATTTGTCACTACGGACAGGTCAGCAACCGTGCTAATTGTGTTGGCATTTAAATTTTACAATTATTTTTTCAAATTCTTCTTTTCAGCACAGAGGAACGAGACACATGGGTTTCATTCCTGAAGGATGAGAGCTGCTTTAACACTTTAAGAATGATTAATTTATTTCCTTTTAATGTAAACGATGAGGCCTCTTTCACCTTGAGATCAGTTGTTGAAGGTTGGCACAGATCTTTCAGAGCATTTCACAAATCGTGGGAGAAATGACTAGTATTCCTTTTTCTCTTTGTTACTTTAACCCTCAGCTTCCAATGTCTAACAAAGTTCTACAAGTTGACAGTGACTCTTTTAAAACATGAAAGATCAGTTGGAGAGGAAAAAAAAAGAAATATTAGGCATATGAGATTATGTGTGAGTGAACAGACACATGCGCCATGCAAACTGTAAGCAGTTGAAGTTTTTACCTTGGCACAGGAGATTACAACACAGCACAATACAGAAGGGCGCATGTGGCTGTGACCTACTGTGATGAAGTGTAAATGCTATACATCCTCAGGAGTGTGGAAACATGGGGAATTTGCTCAAAGTTGAATGTGACCCTTATGGGTCATTAACAACATATAACTCTGCAAACACGCTCTAAACAGCTTGGTTCAAAGGTCACCCTATTGTGATGTATTCCAGAGAGTCTGCTATGTGAAGCCTTTGAAGCCTGACAATTATGTATATTTTACTGCTGCAGTATTTTAATAGGCAGGTGTTAATCATACATGAAAACCTCAGAAAGAGTCGCAGTAGAGGTAGAGCTCTGGGCACGTCTTACAGGTTGCTGTTGCCAGTCAGAACTTCATAAAAAGTAACATAACAAGTAAGTTTAATATCCAACAAATATGAGTGAAAAGTTTACCATTACACACATCCCACATACTGAGTTTTTCATATCACTAACACCTGCAAAAGAAATTAGCATTGGCAACATTTTTATTTATTTTTTGTATTTCATTTTAACACATTTCCACAAAAATAAAGACAAATGACCTGCATGTGTCAAAAACCATCAACTGACAGCTTGTGTGTGTAAAATGAAAAGCACAGAAGCCCTCCATCACACTATTCATTTAAAAACAACAACAGTTCTTATCTTGTTGTTCGCCTGCTGCACAAGTGAAAAACAAAGATTGCACTGAATGGGTGAACATGCTGGTCGATGTCCATAAACAAAATGACAATTAAGTAACATATATCATCACTAGAGGTATACAGAAAATAGCCTAGAAGACATGTATCACTGAAATTTAGGAAGCACTTACTTTGTCAACTTTGTAAAAAGGAGTTGGGCTGGGACAAAGAAATGGCACCACAGGTACAGCTGTGTGGAGCAAGAGGAGGAAACCAGCACAATCATGAGTGATAGTGAAAGCTTAAGAAGTTGTAATGATAATTTGAGTATCTTGGTAGAGCAGAGTATTCTATTCAATTCATGTTTATTTGTATAGCGCCAATTCACAACGAAAGTCATTTCAGGGCACTTTACATAGCAAGGTTTAGGACCTTGCAAAAAAGTGTATATGTAAACAAAATAATGCAGAAAACCCAACAGTCCTATTTGAACAGCACTAGGCAACAGTGGAGAGGAAAAACCCCCTGTAAGAGGAAGAAACCTCCAGCAGAACCAGGCTCAGGGTGGGCGACCATCTGCCTCGACCGGTTGGGGTTAGTGGACACAGGAGAGAGAAAAAAAAACAGCAGATAAGAGAGATCATAACTGTCAGTAACATGCACAAAATGGAGGACCCAAATGCAAACCAGGGACAAGAGAGGGTTCAAACAAAGGATGTTTATT
>JAUMTR010000008.1:12963028-12975382 GCA_032270685.1 Microctenopoma stevenorrisi
AGAGAGAGGGGAGTGGTCAAGGTGAGGGAGGAACAAAGGACACATGAGGGCTGGAGAAGACATGACACTGACAATAACAACAACAAGGAGCAGCAGACGAAGCACCGGGAGGTTGGTAGGACCAGTGGCCACAAGGTGAAATCACACAACCCCAAAGTCAAGGACACCTACAGAAAGGTACAGACAGAAAAAGAGACAGAAGGACGAAGCACAACTAGGGGAGAGAGGAGACACAATGTAAACAACATGTAATGATGAGAGAGAGAGAGAGAGAGAAAGAAAGGGAGGAGAGGAGCTCAGAGTGTCAGGAAAGTCCCTCAGCAGACTAAATCTTTAGTAGCTTGACTAAGAGATGGTAAATGCTCTTCCTCCTATTTTATATTTGGAAACTCTAAGAACCACAAGTAGACCAGCACTCTGAGAGCAAAGTGCTCTGCTGGAAAAGTAAGGTTCTATCAGGTCTTTAAGACAGAACAGTTTTCTTTCAGGACTTTCTTATTTAGCTAGTTCATACTACTTACAGTCTACTCCCACAAACATGATCACACAAAAATCGCAGCAAAGTATAGAGCATATTAATTTCACAAAGATCTGTAGCCAAGTACGTAAATGATGAAACTTGAGTTTAAGTTTCAGTGGATTTACCAAGGGAAACATTTAGAAAAGACGACAACACCTTCAGAATAAAAGGGAGACGGTGGTTCTAAAACGGCTGCTTAAAAACACTTGCATACTGTAAACACTACAGTGTATCGTACTGTGGATGATGAACAAACTCTTATAAGCAGATTTAGTACATTGCTAATTCCCTTAACCTCAGCCATATTTCTGCAATCAGCCTGATAAGCTGTACACTACGGAATCAAGACCATCTGTTTCTAAAGAGGGCATACTGTACACTCACATTCATCCCACACTTAATTCCAGCAACCTTGTCTCTCTCACTCTGTCACACACCCCTTAATACAGGTAGCTCAACAGTCACTCTGGGAATTCCTTTTGACGCTTGAAGGTGTGCTGATGGGAGTACACACACATACACACACACATTCAAACCACACACATTCAAACCACCCACTTTAATTCCCCTGTCTCTGTCTGTCTCATACATACAGACCCCTTAAAGCAGGTAGATCAAGAAGCACCCTGGGAATTCCTTTTGATGCTTGAGTGTGCCGAGTGCTTCCATCCTGGAGACATTATGCGTCCCCTAGGCCTGTAGCCCTTTAACCTAATATAAACCGTCATAACGAAATGCCTAATCTCACCCTACCCTAAATCTAAGCCCTTTGATTGTGTGTCACTTTACTAAAATGACCTGCTAACACACACAAAAAACCTTTTTTAAGTGATATTAAGATATTAAAGAGAACTCCAAATATGTTTATACTCTGAACAAAAATATAAACGTCAATGCATTTTAGTTATTGTGGGCAGTCTAAGGCACACCTGAACAATATTCATTCTGTCTAATCAGCACCTCGACATGCCACATCTGTGAGGTGGGATGGATTATCTCAGCAAAGGAGAAGTGCTCACTAACACATGTAGACAGATTTGAGAACAACATTTGAGAGTCATGGGTCGTTTGTGTATGTAGTAAAATTTTCAGCTCATGAAAAATGGGAGCAAAAACAAACGTGTTGCGTTTATATTTTTGTTCAGTGTACAACTTAGCTCATTAGACATAAAAGTACCATACTAATATTTCTTTCCTGAACTAAGCTTTACTGAATGTGCAGGTGCAGTCACAAACAGAAACCCACCTGTTCAGACAATCATTTCAGTTTTCTGTGCGTCTTAAGGTCGACTTGACTGCGTAAATGAGACAGTCTTCTTAGAGATTCTGCTTGTAGGCATAATTGGAAAGTCACAGAACTGATATGCTTCAGTTCCATGTATATTGTCTGAGATATTGTTTGATTAAATGTATACATTTTTTGATCTTAATTTATCGTAGGTGTTGAAAAATTCAGTGTGCAATCCACTCTGTCTGTTGTTATAGTACATACCGTGTTGCTAAGCTGTCCCTGCCTATCTCCAAGTATTGGTCTATCTGTCTTATAGTTGTGTACACACGCTCCATATGTGCATGATAGCCTGCACCTGTGTGTGCGCGTGTGTATTCCCTGCTCAGCTCCTGCCCGTTGTCAGTGTCATTGCTGGTCCATTGGGCGTTTCGGTGCACAGGTGGTGATAGACTGGCCCCTAATGAGTCCATATGGGACTGTCTGGGAGAGGTGTGTGCTTGTGTGTGTCTTTGGCCGTGGCATTCAGTGTGTATTGCTTCTGTTGATGCTCTCATTGTGTGCCTGCACGTTTAGGAGGCAAAACCCTGCTGTACGTGAGAAAGAACAACATAAACCACCTTGCATGCGTGTTGCTGAGAGGAAACTTGCCAAACACTTGTGTACATGATCACACTGTTCTTCAGGTTTTAATCTCTGTTTTTACTCACAAGCACGAAGAACTCATGACAACAGACCCTATGTCTATATACAGTACTGGAGTCTGTTCACAGGAGTATCCTAAGGGTGTGTTTACCTGACACGGTGCCTACCCTCAGTGTGCCTGCGCTTTCAAGTCAGTTTCCATAAGCCATGTTATGCTGAATATGTACGTGCTGTTTGTGTGGTGATTCTCTGTCACTGGCCCAAGGACACAGAGTCAAGCTGTAGCTCTGACCTGACATATTTACAGGCAGATGTGTCAACATTTCACCTACCTGATTTCCCACGTTCACTTACACGTGTGGCAGTTCTGCAGTTCCTCACAGTGCATTGTGTTAATAAGCTGCATTGGTAGCTGCACTAATTCTGTAACCAATGCTGTGAGGAATTCAATTTATTTTCTATATGTCTGTATTGAACAGAAAATATCTTCTTTATGCACACATGAGTGCAGCGGTTGAGGTCAGTTAAACTGAACTTCAGTTAACAAACGGCTCTGTTATGTGTCTCACACAGTTAACATTGTGTACACTACACAAAAAAACTTCAAGTGTGTGTTTGCCAGCCTATTTTTTTCCATTTGAGTTCAAATGGGTTATCTCCTTATCTGTTGACACAATAATGTGTGTGTGAGTCACTGACTTGAGTCAGTGGCTTAGAGCTGGTTAGACCGGTTTGTTACACGACACCTGCATCTCACCTTCCTGAGGAGTGAGACGCTGTAGAACAGTAGAACTTTCAAGTGACAGTTTTAATTATATGCAGCACAGAGGATCTTCACTAAACATTTTGAAGTGTCTGTATAATGTCAAAACACAGTTTCATCCAGATCTGCTTCTGCATTGGCAGCATACTATTTTAAATATGGGTTAGGCGGTTTATTTGGAAAAGCAGCATTGAAATAAAAATTAATAAATGAATGTGTTAATTTCCATCACAGAGGTGTGATGCTTTCAGCAGTTTTATAATTAGACTTGTTAGGGAGCATCATACATGATTATAAAGAGGCATTTATTAAATGTTAAATGCTTTTACTGTGACACTGTTTTCATCTTGTCTTCATATGCAGCAGAAGAAGCACAAAAACACCAACAAAACAATGCTGTTAAATTCTCTTTAATAAATTATTATTTTTTCTCAGATCTCGGAAAAGTACAGTTATTTGTATCTACTTTATCTATCAAAAACTGTGCAATAAATATATAAACATATATGATATTACAATAGGATATGCTTGGACGTCTGCAGAAATAGCACAGAAACTGAACTCATATTGAGATACATCAATAAAACAACATGAGGAATTTAAATTGTGTTAAAGACACTAAACAAAAAAGAAATTAAAGAAACAAGTCAGTAATAACAATATACTAACAATAATAACAACATATACCTTTCATACCTTCCGACGTGTTTACCACTTTATGATGTCAGATGTTTTTTTCAGAGTCATCATTTTCATAAAACAGTCCGTCTGTTTCGCACAGCAGATGTCGGTCTTTCACAGATAGGAGCATAACTGGGAAGAATCATAAAACAGCAGACGGAAATCTGTAAGAAATTATCAAATACATTTTTCCAACTCTGTCTTTATGCTAAATAGTTAAAGTGTATGTCTTAGTGTGAAGCGCTTTGTCATTGTGTAGCATTTCATATAATACACTGCTGTTATCTCACACATCTGAATGGGAAGCGTTAATCAAAGGAGGAATTTTGTATATTACAAGCAGATGAGTGAAATGGAAAAGAATGATTTGGATTTAATTCAGCACTTGATCGCCTACTGACAAGAGGTTTATCAAACACAAAGAGGAAATACAGCTTAATGTGAAAGACATGGCTTATGAAAGGGAAGAAAATGATGTCTTTATTAGTGTAATGTTGAGGAGTCTATTCACCACAGATCTGATTCATGAACGACACTGTGCCAAAGTTAACTCCCTGGGGTGCTAAATTGTGATATTGTTAATAACACATTACGAAGACGGCAAAAACAGAGATTAATTTAACAACTTTCTGGACTTTCGCAAAGCTGGTTTGACCTTTTCTATCCAAGACTAAAACAACAATAAATTAAATGTACATTTTACAATCTACACTGTCTCTAGTAATTACATGGCACCTATTAAATTTAGTAAATGCTATGTTTTTAATCACCTCGATGAACTTCACTTGAATGAAATTGTGGTTATATCTACCTATATACTGCTTAATCTAGTTTTTGTGTGTTAAACAAAAACAAAAAAACAAGTTGCAATCATGCGAAAGAGTTTTAATTAGTAACATATTACATAGCTTGTCCTTTATATTTGCTCCTGAAAATGTTTATTTGTTTATGGAGCTTGAATTGATCCATCAGAAGACACAGTGCATTGGTAAATACAAAGAAATACATATACTATAGGCCACATGTATTAACTTGTGGCAAAGTGAACACATCATTGCTAAAAAATGCCATCTTTTCAGAAATGGAAAAGTCAAATATAAAGCCTTATGACTGACAACCATGCATTTTTTTAAATTATAGAGCAGATTTTGAAAAGGCTGTAAATGGAAGGTAAACACCACCTCCACTATTCACTGTTGAAATGTCATATAGAAAATGACTTGGAAAGGAACCGCATGAGCTATGTGGTGAGAATACAAAGAAGGAAAAACCTCATTCATACCATTCTACTTATAGACGCCATTTACTTTAAGAGGAGTCCATTCATCATACTGCAAGTCCTCCATCTACAATCTCCAATTTTGCAGCACTTTTTGAATTGTATCTGACAGCTGGAGCTGTCTGCCACATACTCCTACAATAGTAAAAAACCTTGTCCACTAATAATGTTCAATTTGACTTTGAAGTTTCTCCAACCATGGAGATCTTCTTCAATTTACCCAAGAGAGGTTTTAAGAGAAAATTGAGACAAACAGAGAAAGAAATTTAAATCTATACAATAGTCACTGTACGTGGCTTAAAGCATGGGATGTAATGTGTAATTGGCTTTTACAAATAATATACCCTTCAGGTGACGTTGGAAGATTGCGGTATGAAGCATGGGGAAGGCACTACTGGTTCACTGAATGCATGCTTATGTAAAGGTCAACCTTGTTATGTTAATATAGAAAGAGCCATGGCCTAAACAGGCTTGTCAACCAAGTAAGCAAGCATCTGTCAGAGCCTCCCAACCACTGTGGGACGTTTGCTTTGCTATAGCACATGAGCTTTTTACACAAATCATGTTTTGAAAAAAGAAAATGTAATAAACCACTCTCATTATTGATGTCTGAGAAAATTCTTCATGTGATGGCTGCTAAAAGTCAGAAAGAATGGTTCCTTGGTGCAAAAAATGAAATTCCTCTTCTTTTTGTTGTTTTGGAGTATGATAAATGTGTTATTCAATACAAGCAGGTGAAAGCAAAATATTTCTGTAGCATGAATAATTTAATTCTTCCCCCTCTCCACTCTTGATTTTTCCTGACAGGTGCCTATATGCTCTCATCCATTACCCATGTCATTGCCTCTCCTTCAATTGCGATCTCCTCTCATGTCCTTAAGACTGATCCCCGAAGACTGACATGACAGTGGAGGGAAGGGATGGAGGGAGAAGGGAGGAGGGGAGAGGGAAATCATGAGAAAGAGGGCATGAACACTGATTGGAATTGGCATAAAAAAACAAAAAAAGAAAACAATACAGCCAGATGGACAAATGCTTAGCCAAGCGGCACAGAGTCACACTTGAATTTACAACCACACTAACTGTACATTCGGTGACAAAAAGCTGTGAGAACAAGCGCGTAAGCTCCCAGCATTTGATCAGACAGCTTTCCACCCAGTAAGCAAACAGCTACGAAGCCTAGCCTGCCAGTCCGACTCTCAGACAGAGGCTGGTTCGGTTTAGGAAAATAATATTTTACAGTGAATACTTGTATAAGGTAAAGGTACTAGCATCATCATGATTACATTAAGCAAGTGGTTAAGAACACAAGGAACAACTCACTCGTGGTTAGAAATTGTAAATGTATAGTAGATTCTTGTGTAAAAATCCTGTTGGTCAACCAGACTGTGTCACATGACTTATTCTTTGCGTCTGTCATAATTACTACAGCTGCTAGAGCTCTTAACAAGCTTATTTTACAGATGATCTATGTGTGGTCTACCTTTACAGGACAGTCCTTTCAGTCCTGCTCTTACCAACTAGACAAAGTAATCCACCATAAAAATACCATTAGAGCTACCCAGAGATGGATAAATGCTGACAGTGGAGGAGGAGAAGAAGGAGGACAGAGATAGATGTAGGTGGGGAGGGGTAAAGGGTGGTTGGACATGGAGGAAAGACGGTTAAGGAATAGGAAAAAGGGAGGGGAACAAGTTAAGAAAAAAAGAAGCAATAGGAGATAAAGACACAAAGAAGACAAGAGTAAAACATCAGAAGTGTGAAAAGTGAGTTTCCTAAATGTTTGTGTGCTTGTTGGTTTGCCACAGACTGGCTTTACACCACAGTCAGCTGTATTCTTCCCATCACCCCAGACAATGGTTGAATAAGAGTTGATAAGAAACAGCAGAACAGTAGGTAGAAAGCAGATATAAGAAGAGGAAGGAAGCAAAAGCGACATGAGAGGATGGACAGAATGAGAAATGAATGCTATCGGGTGAGGATCAGCTTTCTGTTTGTGCCTCTTTCTTTCTGTTTGTCTTTACTATGTCATTCTTGAATTCGTTTTTTAATCTTTTCTTCTACCTCATCCTCTTGCTGGCAATTTCCATCCTTCTCTCTCTCTGTCTCTCTCTCTCTCACCGTCTCTGGCTCCAGACTGTGCTGAATGTAGGTCACTCTGTCTGGAAGCCCGTCCCTTCTCTCTCTCTCTCTCACACCATTTGTTTATTCTCCCCGTTTTTTTTTACTCTCTTTCTCGTACTGAGGCTGCAGTTTCTCCGGGCTGGGTGCCGCTTGCTGGACATCTCGCCTGGCTGGATTCCGCTGTATTGGAAATGATTTATATTGCATATGATGAATGCAGAATCTGCACAATCACAAGGCCTGGCTGCATCTATAGCCTGGAACGAGACCAGGAGATTTCCATTGCTTTATCAGCAGTAATCGAGCCCAAGAAGTCAGCTGCTGCAAGAGTGTTTTAAAAGCAAAGCAAGAGGAACCCTTTGGCGTCGCTCCTGCTTTCTCATGCTCATCCAACAACAGATGATTGGAACATAACATGTTCACGCGCTTTCAAAATTCACCATATAGGTCCACATTTTCTCTTCTTTCTTCCCACTTTTTGCGTGTCTCTTTTTTTGATTGTCAGGTTGAGTTTTCCTTTTCGTAACGATACTCCAAATCTTTCTGAAACAACTTACGACAAAAGGCACTGAAAAGAAGCCAGAAATCCCAGTTCGCTGGATTTTACTGCAGATCTCCATTAAAAAATACGAAAAACGCCATGCAGTCTAGATTTTGCTTGCACCTCGTCTCTTCCCTTTCAAAAAATATGGGACTGAACCACAGAAGAGTGTGTGTGTCTCCTTCCCCTGTCTGCCGCAGTGCAGAGCGACTGGCTTGGAGAAGTGAGGGAGGCAAAACGCAGACTGTTGCTAACTCTGTGGTGGCAGACTGGCAGAATTTGTTTGTGTGTGTGTGTGTGTGTGTGTGTGTATGTGGCTGGCTACAGCATTGTAGATCAGCTAAAACCATCAATCACTTGTCACTCACAGTCAGTGGTGGTCTTTTGTTAAAACACAGTTGTGTGTGCTTGTGGGAGTGTGAGTGTGTATATAAGGTATATGAGTGACCACAGAGACCTAAACCACCAGACACATACACTGGAGTGTTTATTCATTGTAGAGTTCATAATAGACCAATGTACTTGGTTCAGTAATATCTCAGAATAAGATGTTGCTTTAGTTTTGGCAGATGCACCTCATTACTGTATATAGATGAACACATAAACATGAGGTATGATTGATGGAAGTGTTTGGCCCCAACTAAATGGAGTGCCAAAGTTTATGCATACAGTAAAACTCTACACAACACATTGCAACTGTTGAGAAAGGGATCATAGTTTGGACCATAAATTACCATAAATTTGAATGAAGACAGACTAATAATTTGCTGCATATTCCTAATGGCCAGTATAATATTAATAACATACTTTTTTTGAACTCCTTGAGGAAATTGTTGTTGGACAGCTGCCCGGCAGTACATGATGCCTCTAGTACAGTTTCAGTTTATTGTTCTGAACATGTAACCAGGAGGAACAGGGAATCAAACCACTGACCCTGTGGTTTGTAGCCAATTGCTTTATATAAAATCAAATATTTGAATTTATATTCAACATAGCTTAAATCTTATCCATGGTTTTAAAATAGGCTTTTTTAGCAATTTAATGTGAAGGTAATACTCAGTATTTCTGAATATCTTAAGTCCACAGCTCCTCAGAGAAACTTTATCATCTCTGACTGTGTTTGTGTGAAATTACAGGAAACCTTGACTCTGAAGACAAACAGCAAAGATCAGGATGGAGCTGCACGCCTGTCAGAAAGGCCAAGAATATTATTTTCTTCTCATCTCATTGCTTTACTTTTCACCTCCTCTGCCACTCTGTCCTTCAGCTCTTCTGAAGAATGTGGATATTTCTTCTCGTTTCTGATACTATTATTACAAAATATAGCAAAGCAC
This sequence comes from Microctenopoma stevenorrisi, assembly GCA_032270685.1. Lineage (NCBI taxonomy): Eukaryota > Metazoa > Chordata > Actinopteri > Anabantiformes > Anabantidae > Microctenopoma > Microctenopoma stevenorrisi. The sequence goes on from JAUMTR010000008.1 coordinate 12,972,144, forward strand.
GACTTGGTCACATCAGGGTAGGATTTACTTGTCTTAGTGATTATAATAGTATTCATATAATTATGATCTTGGGAGAAGCAGATATAGTGTTTGTCTACCTGATGATCACTCACTGACAAACATTTAATTATAATTATTTTTAGTGACTTTCATAATTTGATGATGTGCCATTTTTACAAGAATAATAAATATCCCTTTGTTTATCACAAACAATTCACTCATTTTAGTCATATAATTAATGTAACATGTGTTTTGTTGCTACAAAGAATTCAAATACTAGGTTACTTTTCTCCACATAGTATCTTCATTGATGTTTTTGTACTGTAACGAAAGACAAAGCAGTACATACATACAACATTGCACGTTAAAATGACCACCGTGTTTTTGTCTTTGCAAATTATAATTAAGCAGCAGTAATGCCCTAAATGTAATGTTACCTCTACTGTAAATATTGCTTTGTCATCAGAACTCAACAAATACTGCAAGAATCCAAAAGTTCAAAATATAGTGATTGTTCAGCACCACAACAGCTAAAAATTAAAGCAGTAATCATTACTGCTGCTGGATTTGTTACAGAAACAAAGCTTGATTGACATCCTGCGCTGCAATCGAAATTTGAGGTTTGTTGCAGATAATGCGAATTTCATGAGTCATACAGGAGTTTTTTGATATTGTGTCACATATAGTCTGTGACCATCTCCATGTGTGATTAAACATTTGCTTATGTAAAAATATATCAAAGAAAATGTTTGTTAAATTAATGTGCAATGCAACATGTGTGTGCTATGTTTGTCTCAGAGCAAAAGATGAGTAGACGGACAAATGGTGTTTCATTGGTCCCAGCAGCCAGTAGTTATTTTGCTTGTGTTGCCGAATGACTCAGGCTCAGTTTGCCCACGAGTAATACTTGGCCTTCAGCTTTAGTCTTACTCACAGAGGATTTGATTTTCCAGGATTTTATTTTTCAAGAACGTAAGACATACTGCAACTCCTGTTTATTTTTATCAAGCAAAGGTTTATGGCCATAAAATACTGGAAGAGAAAACTCTGTTGTTGTTTCTCATTTTATTTGCCAGACATCACTTGGCAATCAGTACTATATTGTCAGTTTACCTCATATTTATGGTTGATCATGAAACCATGACTCTCAATACTGCTTGTGTTGATCAGCCATTTTAACCTACTTTATTTGTTCAATCTATCAAAACTTGTCTTTAATCTTCACCAAATAAGTGTTTTTAAATTTCACAAACTGCACAGAAACTGAATCACTGGGTGGTATTGTGAAAAAAAAAGCATTTGAACTAAACACCAACATTAAAATAGAAGAATGAAAACGAGAACGACATAGCAATAGAAGATAGACTATAGCTGTGTGATATCACAGATATAATGATATGTCATTCACTTGATGATGACCTAAACAAGTGACATCCTCACTAAAATCTCTCTCTTACTTAATCTGTGTGTCTCGCACTGCCCATTTTGCCCCTGTGCCTGTTTCTCTCACATACACACATACGACTTGTTAGCCACATCCTCTGCCTGCCAGGTGTGAAGAGGGAGATGGCAGTCAGTAATTGGTGAGAAAGCACTTTGTCACTTTGCTGGATGGAGGATAGATTACAACCAATATGTTTCTAATTTGGCAGAAGACAGAGAATAGAAATCATACCCACTATTGTTACAGAAACCCAAAGGCAAACTCTTAAAAGTGAAGTGCCCCCAATCGACTGACATATTTAATATAATGTACTCTAATTTCACAAAACAGCTAAGATTTTGCTAAGATGCCAGGCTAATTAAGAAGGATAATAATTTTCCATTCTACTGAAATCACCTGAGATCAGCAAGACTGCTGGAGATGCTGTTATTTTTAATAAACACTGCATAATACAGTATTTACAAGATACGCATGTTCAGGTAGTGATTCTGAATTAATTTACTCATCATGCCTGTCTTTGGCAGGTGACAATTATGTGTGAGGGTATGTGAAACAAGACTATTCAACAGTTCATGGGAGTGTCAATAAGATCTAGATTGGATTACATTAGATTATTATTAAATTAAGATCTGTACTAAACAACGTTAAATTGTGTGAATGAATAAAAGAAGATTAAACACTGATAGGGTTAGGCTCATTATATTTTTGAGCAGATCTTTGTGACATAAAATACCTTTAACATTCCAAATGGACTCATTATTATCCTGATTTACATTGCGTCATTGTCAGGCTGTTTTTGTTGTTACTTTTCTTTCTTTCGTTGGTATGAAACACACACACACACACACACACACACACTGTCTCTCAGGGGTATAGATTGGAGGTGAAAGGGTGACACCACGTCTCTCGGATACTTGGTTTGTGTCAGAGTTCAGTGACAACTGGTCTCCTCTGGTTTATGCACACAAATACATAAATTATTCACACAGGGGCACACATCTCATACATGTCTTATATAAGCCACACAACAGCCTTAATGGCGGATTGAAGTTGTCAGGATGGTGACCAGTCATCTACTCCACTGACAGAAAACATGGTGTCATGGTGTATTACACTCTTTCACTTTTCACATGAAGGTCAGATGTCAAATGTCATAAGCACTAATATGCGTGTGCATTGTACAGTGTTGTTAACACAGAGAATATTATTCTTTTGTCAGCAGCCTAAACCTTCTGCACCCTGCTGCAGCTTGTTCACTATGGCCTGTTGTCATTTTGTATAATAAAAATGTTAAACAGAACTTAAAGTTATGCATGCATTAAATGACATGTTAATGTGAATGGAAAATGTAATAACGTGTAATAGGAGTTGGACACAAAATCAATTACACCAATTCAGTCTAATGCAAAACTTTAATCTATTAGACACCTGTATAACCACCTGTTTTGTTTAACCTTTGTTTGGAAAAATTAAGTTTAGATTGGATAATTTCAAATACCATGTAGTTTGAGGCAGATCATTTTAATATCTATAATTTGTATTCATGTTGCACACTGTATTGGTAAAATTGGAGCTGAAATTACATTTATTCACATAGGGAAGGAAACATATACTACATGTGGACAGTGTTGCTAAACAACAAGAAATACTTTGGGCAGTAAAATAACGAAATCAAAACTAATGAACAAAACACTTTCACAATAAAACCAAAACTCTGACTTGTAGAAGAAGGTAAAGTACATACTGTATGTGCTGTATGTATGTATATATATATATATATATATATATATATATA
>JAUMTR010000008.1:12975392-12987817 GCA_032270685.1 Microctenopoma stevenorrisi
TTGTTATATCTGGTCATATGAAAAAGTGCTAGTTCATTTTTGGCCCTCGAGTTTAGAACAGTGATGACTTTGATAGTACTGACAAATAAATAGTATCATTGACAAATTATACTATTGATGTATGTATGTATATATATATATATATATATATATATATATATATATATATACACTAAAGTAATACTTGGTAATCAATACTAATGTATAACAGTATCATCTAAAAGCAGTCATCCTCCTGTTTTTCACACATCCTCCTGCTAAATGTACAGTATGTTTGTCCGTATTTGCTTCCCCTACAGAAACAACCTTGAAACACGACAGATGTTCAAATTTACCTTGCTGAACTCAAATCAAAGCTAGGCCTCTAATAATGAGCTTGTGTCAGTTGAAAAACAGGAGAGACTGTCGGGGTAAAGTATGTATACATACACACTGTCTTAAATCACCGCCAATCATTAACAGGTAAGTTAGGGTTATACTATGCAGCTGCTCTTTCTGGATAAGATAAGACTTTGAATGCTTAGTTTGTGTGTATTCTTGTTCTTGTATGTCTGCATCTTTGTCTGTATCTTTGCCTGAAAACACCTGTTCAAACAGTGTTTTAGAAGTACAAGTGAATAAATACATTTCATATATACAGTTACCAGCCATCTGCCTCTTATAGAGTTGTAAAAGACTGTGTTGTGAACATTGTCTTTAATCACTGTAAAAACGGAACAAATCAAAGAGCTTTAAACACGCTGTGGGCTCTTATCAAATTTCTTCAGTTTTGGAGTTTCAGCAAATTTGCTGCTTGCCACATTGGAAAGAGAGGAGGAGTAATGTGATGGTCCATTGCAATTTTGGTGTCAGGTATAGAGCAGACCTTTGATTTATGTCGTTCTTTACTTTTTCTTGCTAGAATATTTTTCAGCACCAAATGAAGCAGGTTTATCTGCGGTCTCTAATTTGAGTGGCATGTGTTGTGATTATACACAACAAATCCACTGGTTATGTTCGTCCTGGATCAAGCCTGCAGATTTCTTCATGTGTGTGTTCACCAAACTGCTAAGTTAATGTACATCCTAAACACCCCGCACTGCAGTCGAGAGTCTTAAGTTGTGTTTGTGACAGCCAATCAAAATACAGCTCCATCAATATTTTATATGGGAAGAGTTTAAATTTTCATGAAACTCACTGGATGTACTCTGAGTGGGAGGCTGGCCATATGGTGTCAGTGTTCTGAATAACAAATGACCTCAGATCAGATTTATCTTGAGAGGGAGACATGGAGAGAAAAGAAAAAGCGATGGGGGTCCTTTGGCAACGCTGATCATCTAACATCCTTGCCAATAAAATAAAATGAGCTAAACTAAACAGAGGGGGGAGAGCTGAGAACAGAGACACAGAGATGGGTGAGAGGTAGCGTGTCCTCTGCCACACTGTAGCCTGTTGTTTTTTTTACCTAAATAAGATTCACATATCAAGAGTTCAACAAAACAGAAGTTATATGAGGAAACAGTGGCGATCGCCATGGAAGCAACACAGTTTGTCAGAGGATGTCAAAGCCTGAGAACCAGTGTAACCATCAAAGTGTACTAAACTCCCCTTTTTATAAAGATCTTATCATTTCTATTCTTTTGTTTTTGCTGTAAGTCTTTCATTAGGGTATGTAGTAGTAATTTCACTGCACAGTGGAGTACAGCATATGTGTAGTGTGTATGGTGCAATATGTACTGGACATTTTGAGCTTGTTCTCTTCTGTGTATGTGTAGAAAACATTGTACAAAATGCTTTGGTTGAACATGCTTCAAACTTTATGGTCAGTCTTGTGAAGTACACTTTAATTTGTGAGAGAAGAGCAGGAAAAGCAGTAAAGTAAAGTACACAGGGAAGGGAATAAGTAGTGAGAGAGTAAGAGAGAGTACAGACAGACAAAGAAAGTGCAGGGGGTGGTATTGGGGGGGGTGAGAGACACCCAAAAGAACACCTGTTGAGATTAGGGCTGGCACGCGACCCACTGCAACTCGCGTGGCAGCTGCACCTCACTGGAACAATGGCAGCAAAAGAGAGAGATGGAGAAAGCGAGAGGAAAGTTTGAATGTGTTACTTTGCGTGTGTGTGGCATACTAATGTATACACAGAGAGGGAGGGAGAGATAGAGAGAACGACGTGTGGGCAGCCAAGAAAAAGACTTGTTTTCAAGTAATCTATAACAGAAAAACTAGGTGAAGGGTCTGATTTATCTTAGGGTAATAGAATAGAAAAGACTGGAATAGAGGAGACTAAAAAACTCACCGCGTGTCACTCCAGGTGCAGTCCCGGGTCCCCGACACCTTTTTGGATGATAAAAGAAAGTATGAACAGTAGGTTCCTGTATATACATTCCTCCATCAAGACACAGACACGTCCACAGCGTGGAGTTATATGCTTCAACATTTTCCTGTGGTTCCCTATTAAAATGGTATTTAGGAGTGGTGTGAGTTTATGAGTTGACATTCTTATTTCCGTTGCAGTTCTGCTCCATGAGCACACAAATTGGAGCCCAATTACCCATTGCTTTACTTGGATGCACTGCAGATATGAGGCCATATTGAATATAATTGTAACCAGTGAAATGTATCCAGTAACGCTGGCGAGTGTACTTTCATGCTAATTTCCCAGTGGTGATTCGAGTCACCTCTGACTCTCCTTTTATTTAGGTAAAGAACACACATGTATGCAATATGCTAAGAGAGACCGAGTTTCATTTTAATTTCCAATTCATTTCATCTTTCCATGGCATTTTCGTGTGCGGAGGTGTGCTCGCTCAGAAGCTGAACTCATTACAGTAGTGACTTTCAAACCGAGCTGATTTTCTCCAACTCTAAAGGGCTTTAATTGTCATTTATTTCACTGCCCATCATACCTTTCCACGGTGATGGCGTTCTAACACACACGCGTGCTGCACAACAGCATCGCTTGGATGCCTCCCAATCACACAGAGACATTATGTAACTCGCCCCTGGTAACTGTTCTGGGTGCTTGGTCTGATCTCTACCCTTCCTGAATCCTCTGCGGCACAGCAGAGCGGAGTTCTCTCCTGCTCTGCGACGCCATCTAGCGACGCTCCAACATCTCACCTTAGCCTCCACCTTCTGTGCGTCTGATGAAACCCCACCTCATTCCTCCTCTCATTTTTGGTGATCACTTACTACTTTATAAGCAACATAAACCCCCAATTATTTTACTGGGGAAATGAGAGTTTATTGGAGTATATACATATATTTTATTAAACACGACTATAACTCGGACAAAGTTGAGGTTAACTGGCGTGGTACGACTTACAAAAATGAAACACATATCCACTGATAGCAGAGAGAATGGTTGTTTTGCTGCTAATTGTGTCTGTGGTGGCCTAGGTGTTATTTTAATGGTAATATCCACCGTGCGTAAAAGTGAGACTTGGTGCGCAATGGCGCAGTTTTCTGTCCGCCGGTCTTATTTGTGTCAGTCTACACAGAAAGCAGGACTTGATGTCAGTTTAAAGCATTGCGGATGTGTGCTCGCGTACAGGCAGTTTCCACACACAGCCGTCTGCTTTTCTACCACCCTCCCTCTCTTTTCCTCTGTCTGGTGTGCTGGTGAGAGGTTGACAAAAGACTGCACAACCCCGCCTCATATAGAAAGACGAGGAGGGATTGAGTTCGCGGAGCGTATCCAGCTTGACTTGGAGTCTACTTAGCTTCCAATATAGCTATATGTTAATGGTATACACATGGGCTGGTGGCGAGAGGGGAGAAAAGGGGGGTCCATAACATATGCCAGTGTCTCTTTAAAAAAAAAGAAGTTTCTTGTTGTATTCTGGAATGAGGTCAGACACGAGGCTCCTCATTGCACGCGCTGATTATTATTAGATTCCATTTTTGGCCAATCAGCGCCGAAGGGGCGTGAGTTTCGCGCAGAAGCAGGGTAGCGACAGCATCCCATTGGTGGATTTTTATCGCCGTTGTATCTCGGGAATGGATAAATGCAAGCAAGGGGGGCCGGGACTGGAGGGCTGCTTGAAACTCGGCTGTAAGTCTGCAGATGGAAGGTGGACAGTGTAACTCGCTGTAGTTTTTTTTTCTCCTCCGCAGCATGCATGGCTTTTGTTTCTAGGAGAGAGGAAAGAGCTGATGCAGAGAAAAGCACTTACTTTACACACTGTACTTGAGCGCTTTGTAAGTGCCCGAGCGCACAGTGTGGCACTCAGTCTGCGCTCTGCAGCTGCAAAGACCATATTCAGCCACCACACGGCTGAATTGATTTTCTAACAGAAGGAAGACACTGAGGGAGACTGATAACAGGGTGCCCAGTGGAGAGGGGGTTATACTGGCCGTGCTGTTTGAACACATACAGCAACTGGAAATTAAAACTTTTTCTTTTTTTTTTACACACCTAGCCTTTCACAGGCTACTCTGGACTGAACTGTTATCATCTCAGGAGTGAATTATTTCTCGCGCTTTGAGAAGAAACTCGGCCCAAACTGTGCAGCGTGGGGGAAAACAGCTGAGTTTGCTTTAAAGTGAATCGCAGGACCAAGCAGAGAGGGAGAGAAAGAGCACGTACACCGCTCTCCCTCTGAGTAGCTGGGCAGCATGGTGCAGAAAATGAGCCACACAGAGAGCACCGCAGAGGCGCTCTCCTTTTTCGCCGGGGATTCGAGCGCCGACTCCGGGGCGTGCATGGATCTTGACCCGGCCGCCTCGCCTCTCTCCCCAGGCTCCACAGCCTCTTCGACCTCCGGGCACAAACTGGGAGACAACCCGGCGTGGTGTAAAACTCCGAGCGGCCACATCAAGAGACCCATGAACGCGTTTATGGTGTGGTCACAGATCGAGAGGAGAAAGATCATGGAGCAGTCTCCGGACATGCACAACGCGGAAATCTCCAAGAGGCTGGGGAAGCGGTGGAAGCTGCTCAGAGACAGCGACAAGATCCCCTTCATCCGAGAGGCGGAGCGGCTCAGGCTCAAGCACATGGCGGACTATCCCGACTACAAGTACCGGCCGAGGAAGAAGGTCAAATCAAGCGCCTCCAAGCCTGGCGGCGGCGGGGAGAAGGGGGAGAAAGTCGCCAGTAGCTCGAACAGCACCAGCACTAAAACGTCATCATCTTCGAGGAAGAATGGACCCAAATCGCCCAGCAGCAGCAGCAAACCCCACAAATCACTGTTCGGGAGCAGCAGCAGTAGCACCAAAGCATCACCGTTTGCCTCTGAACACCCGTCAGAGCACCACCACAACTCTCTCTACAAGTCCAAGTCGGTGTCGTCGGCAGCGAAGCAGATACCGGACGGCAAGAAGCCCAAGCGGGTCTACGTGTTCGGGAGCAGCGGGGCGAACTTGAGCGTGAGTCCCACGTCCTCCGTGGTGGTGCCGGCCAGTCCGACGCTCAGCAGCTCCGCGGACTCCAGCGACCCGCTCAGCCTGTACGAGGACGCGGGCAGCGGCCGGGAGGAGGGATCCGAGTCCCCGGGCAGCAGCAGCAGCGGCGGCGGCAGCAGCGGCGGCGGCGGCAGCAGCAGCGGGGGCGGGTCCTCGGAGCGCCGCGGCGGGCACACGTACAGCAGCCGGCGCGTCTCCTCGCCTACTCCCTCCGGCTCCCACTCCTCCGCCTCGTCCCACTCCTCCTCCTCCTCGTCCTCGGAGGATGAGGAGTTCGAGGACGACTTGCTCGACATTAACCCGAGCCCCAGCTTTGATAGCATGTCGCTGGGGAGCTTTGGGTCTTCGGTGCTGGACAGGGACTTGGATTTGAACTTTGAGTCCGGCTCGGGAGGCTCCCACTTCGAGTTCCCCGACTACTGCACGCCAGAAGTCAGCGAGATGATCTCCGGAGACTGGCTGGAGTCCACCATATCCAACCTGGTGTTCACGTACTGAGGGAGCGAGGAGGAAACAGGAGAAACGACGTAACATGACCACGAACCGAAACGAGGGTTCCTGGTAGAGTGGCTGTAACAGTTTACAGCGAAACTACCCCCCGTCCCTCCTCGTCCTCGCGGGGACAGAGGAGCAGCTCCTTGGAAAGCGCCCAACTCGCTTTTTGTACTTTTCTGCGGGCGCGTGGACTGTGGGACTCGCTACAAGCACGAGGGTGGAGGAGAGGAAAGCAGAACCAGGCGGTGTTTCCTGGCTCAGCCCCGGACTGTTTCCAAACGAACAACTTAAACTGTGATTGATTTGCACGTTCTGCGACCCGCCGTCCACTTAATCAATGTTTTTGCTGATTTAAAAAAAAAAAAAGAAAGGGACATTTCACAACTTTTTACCAATCGCCAAGTGAACTTCAGCCACTGAAAGGTACAGAAACAGGACTGTCGTGCGACATTTTCATTGTGGTGTGTCAGCGAGAGGGATTTTTAATGAAACCGAGGTGGGTTGATGTTTTTTAAAAGTCGAATATTTTCTCAAAAGCAAAAAACACGTTAAGCATGATAGCCTACTTTGTTCCTATCTTGTGCTGAGATTTTCTGTGAGACTGTCAAACAGTTTAAAAACTAGTATTAGGATTATTTAAATGGATAGGTGGCGCTCGCTTCGGTTCTTCTCTCTTTTTTTCTTTTCTAAAAAAAAGGACATTGAAATAATCACCAGCTGTTGTAATTTTTCAAACTTCAGGATTCAAACGCAACTTCAAATCTGTGCTGAACTTTATACACGTGTTCTCTACGATTCAGGACCAAATTTCTTTGGTGTTAATTTCAGATGATAGCTATAGAGAAATCCTCACCGATTTTTCATCCTCTGAGCTTTGTTTTGTACATGTATTCAGATGCCATTTTATATGGGATGTTGTATTTATATACTGGGCCAAGCATTTTTGACTTGATCATTTTTTTATTTCTTGTAAACATGATCTAGTCCTGTTCTCTTTTTTTCGTACACAGTTGTTTGTATGTTTGTGTCTGTCACATTTCCTTCTCAGGCGAAGGGCTAGAGTTTTTAAAACACACAAACTTTTGATTTGTTTTTATATTTAAATGTACACACTTTTGAACACTTAAAAGAGAAGAAACAGTTTGATTATTTTCTCAGTGTATTTTTGTACAAATCTATATAGAAAATGGGGGAGTCAACAATCGGTGTGTGTAGCCTACTAATACAGCTGTATTGGATTTCCTAATTTTTAATCCCCCGATAGGCTGGTTTTCATGCTGCCTTCAAATGCTCATGGAATGCTCATACTTTGGACTTGCCTTTTCAAATGCTTTTGTAAGGCTACTCAGCAAGAAACAACAATGAATCTGTGGTGCTTATTGTTTAATTTTATAAATTAAAGGCGCCAACCTACTATTTACTTCACTGACCAAGAAGAGGAGGTAACTTAGTTTAAATCAGACATGTAAGTGGTGTTAATTCACTAATTTGGCAGTCTTTGTTTGACTTTTACCACCAAATGCTGACAAAACCTCCTAGGGTATGCAGTTTCTAAAAATCCCACGTTGTTTTTACAGGCATGCTCTATGCCTGCATAACAACCCATTTATAAGGTCATAATAGTAATTTCTCAGACAGCACTTGAAAGCAGCACCCGTCTTTGTATCAGCCTACCGTCTACGTTTACAGTGCCAGTCTGCAGGCTCCTTAAAGACACAGGAACGCATTATTTCTAGAGGCTATTCCTGTGGACCATGTGGGTTCAACAGCGTTACTATCTTAAGAAGCCTCTTGTTTGGGTTTTTTTTTTGCATTTCCTGTCAGACATCTTGCCTATGACAACAAATGAGGAGATTGTAGCTTTAAATTTGACTTAGTTCTTGATGTTTTCATGACCTGATGTCAACATTTGCCAATCAACTACTGGATTTAACAGACTATCAATATAGCAAGCAAACAACAAGAATGATAACATCAAGCATATTCAAATTTCTGACTTGAGTTCCGCAACACCTACATGTACTGCGTTTCTCATTGTATTTGAATATATAATCTTTTCTACTTGTCAGCTAACTATTAGCTAATAATTGTTTTAGTATCTTTATGGCATGGTGAATAGCATTTGTATTTCAGATTCAGGTTATTAGCTGTCGTGTTTTTCAGAAAAAAATGAAAAAAATTAGGAAAAACGTGAACTCAACCTTTGTATATCTGACTGTATTATAAAGCAAAAAGATTGTGTGTTTATGTATGTTGTTGCTATTGAGGACAGGCACTGTCTAGAACTACTATCTTTTACACATCCTTACTTACGTTTAAGGTGGTCAGTTCAGGACTCTTTTTATATATATATGAAAGCATTTTTAAATATATTAACTTTATTTTTCATCCATCCTGTGCAATATGCTGTGTAGAATTATAAGTTACTGTCTCCATGCCATAAACAAGGAACCACCTTTTTCTGAGACTCAGAAAAAGGAGGGAAAACTCATGCCAGCTACATTGTGTCCATTCACTGCCTGTCAGATTGTTGATATAAACTTGTGTACAGAACTTTTTCAAGGAAGGAAATAAATATCAGCTGGAACTGAAACTCTACAACTCTTTTGTTGATTCTTCTTTTAATCTGTGGGAAACAAGGAAGAAATACCAGTACAAATATTCTAATTATGATTATTAACTTCCATATCCATGTGCTTGTTTTAGAGGAAAAATAGTGAAGTAGTATTAAAACTATTGACTACGCCTTGTACACCAATTTTAGTAGCGCTTTCATTTTTATGACGTCACATAATTCAGCTGACAATTCACAACCCATAACTGTACTGATTAGCTCCCAAATGTGGTTAACATGGAATAATTGCCAAACATTACTGATACTTGACTACGTTTTGGGAAATCCACTCTGTTCTTTGGCAACAGCAAACTCAAACTCACTAAGACTCACCTGCTGTAGTCACTAGTACTGTGCTAGTACTGTCTAGTTACTTATAACTCATTAACAATTCTTTGCAAATATATGCATCTACAGGCATTTCTTAAATTTTACACAAACATCAGATGAAAATAACATATATATATATATATATATATATATATATATATATTCTACACTGTTTCTAAAAGCACTCAAGTCTGGAGTTTGGTATATTATATTTTTGACATGTGAACCAGTGAACTATGAAGATACACTCTTTCATTCCCAGTGATATAGACAGGAGTATTGACTTTTGAAATTGTCCTGATGAGGCTTACAACAACATTTACTGGTGCTACACATGTGATCAGATGAAACATCACATCACAGGCACTACTAATGCATTTACACCTAGAAGCTGTATCACACATAGTATGAAGTGAGCAGTTTTACCGCCTTTCTTATTACTGTGCTTCTTGAACAGCCTGCTTAGGCTTTCCACGTGTATTCATGTTGAAGAATAAAAGGTTGCCCATTTACAGTTCTAAAAGCTATATACATTCCAAGGCCTCCTTTAATCTGCTGAATGACATGAGATCGCTGTAATAAAGACTATTTCTTGCAGAATACACACTTATCAGTTCAAATGTTCCTCCCAGGAAAGCAGATATTCTGTTTTGTTCTATTCTAGCATGTTGTGCTGTCTGCTGGCTGTCTGGTGTTCAGACAGTCATGATTTCCCTCCCCCTTCTCCCAGTCCCATCTTGTGGGGGATGGGCTGATTTAGCAGCAGTCAGCCAAGGGCCCTCCAGCCTGGCTGACAAGCATGTCTGTCTCTAGCATGTCTATGTCTCAGTTTTGTGTGGGTGGGTGTGTTCGCACACACGTGGTTGAAATTCTGTGCATAAAATAAAACCACAGGACATGGCTCTCCCTGCAGAAAAAACAGAATATGTATGTCGACTGTAGATTGTTCTTTGACTTGTATTAGGCAAGATTCATATGAAAGAGCAGATTTCACTTTGTATTTATGTGTTTAATTCATACATCCTCAACACCTCACAATATTAAATATGTATTTTGCACCATTCTGTTCTATTGCTTTAGCTGTGTGAAATTACTATAAAGGTGACACAGCTGCTGATGTGCTGTATTTGTAGTACAGCTGTAGTGTTGACTCTAAATAGTGAATTGCCCTCTCAATGCATTTTTAAAACTGCATTGGGATGCAAAAATATTTTATATAGCAAGCCCTTAGGTATATGTTTGTTTCATGTAGCCAAATTAATCTATCACTTACATTTAAATGAGCACTTAATGTCAGATAATCTTAACTGTCTGAGTAGGTAAGTAGCAGGACTTTAATTATGTAGTCTACTTCTATGATTGGCAACTCAGCATTGGCACTGCTAATATCTGGATTTCCACTGAGATCTGTTCTTGGGCCTTTACTATTCATCATTTTTATGCTGCTACTGTGTAGCATCCATCCATTCATTTTAAAATCCGCTTTTATCCTCGTATGGGTTGTGGAAAGTGCGGGAGCCTATCCTAACTGTCTTTGGGTGAGAGGCGGGTTACACTCTGGACAGGTTGCCAGTCTATCGCAGGGCGCTATGCGTGTCATATTATGATGGAAAGAAGAATCAGTTACCATTTTTATGCTGATGATACACAATTATTTCCATGTTGGTGCTACTGACACAAACCAATTAAAGAAAATGTATAGCGGCATCACAGAAGATAATCAGTACCTAAATCAACATTAACTATTATTATTTTGTAAATATGTAATATCAAAGGCATATTTTACTTTATTCACTGTCTTGTATACAGGAATCCTCCTTGGTTTCATGGGTTTTTAATTACAGTGATGGGCTAACAGAAGAGAAGAGGCAATTGTTACCTGCACCCAGTATTATCAGTTGCTTTGTGATAGAAGCAGCATTGCAGCCATAGGCAGCTAAATGGTGAAGGCAAAACAATGAGTGTGCACTCTTGCAACATCACCCGATTCTGCAGATATGCAGTTTATCACAGCTTAATTGGTTATGTGTATCTATCAATCTCAAAATAATAACTCAGTTTTTAGTCATTTTAAATGCCATTTTCTTCTTATTCCGATGATAAAAGTATATCATGCAAAGAGATAATATCTTCACTACGCTGTATAATCCTCTAAATTTCCTAACAGCTCCAGCACTTCTGTGTGTGTTTTAAGCTTCTGTAAGCTGTGTGTAGCCTGTGCAGTTTGCAGTCTCATGTGTGTCTCTGCTGACTTCTCAGTAGGAGATATGCAGGCAGTAGCCAGGGCAGAGCAGAGTGGAGCAAAACAAGCTGACTGCTGGAGTCAGTGGCCTAGTAAAACCACAGCAGGGGGGCAAAAAGAGCTCTGCTGGAGGGGGGTGAGAGAGATATGACTAAATTTCTATGCCGGTCTGTATATGTAGCTGTTCTATCCTCAACCCAGAGGAGGTGGATGGTGTCTTGGTGATTTTGGGGCTATGGCTAGTTCTCTGCTCACTCCGTTTCATTTTTAACACTTACAATTCACACAGGCTGCAAGAAATATTATTTTTATTATATATCTATATCTGTCTGGCATATGAATGGAGAGCATAATGGTGTCTTCTAGACTCTACTTGACCAGCGCCGCTGTAGGCTTCCTTTCACATTACCAGAAACATCATGCAAACCAGAACACACAGAAAGGCTGCTGTTTGTTTCTTTATGCGGTTTGTTTTTAGGACCTGGGTGATACTTCCTGTGCCTCTTGTATTGTCTTGTCTGTCTGGAAAAAAAACAAAACATCTTTCCTTCTGGTGGAAGTGCAGTACAACCAGCGGGGGCACACAGGCGCTTGTCTATGCACGTCCTGTTTTGCTTATCAGTGTAAATGTTGAATTTTTATTTAGGTATTGTTTAATAAAATGGAGACATTCAATGGTCTGAAAACTTTTTAAAGGCACTGTAACAAGGTCATGTTTGCAATTAACATAGGTAATAATAATAATCGTGACTGATAATTAAATCTGAGTCATAATACAAGACTAGTATATAAGGCTATTAAATGTATTAATACAACAATTACTGTGTTTATGAGATGAAATTAGTAGAGTACAAATAAGTAATTAAACAGTGATAGTGTTTGTCATTGGAGTTATGCAAATTAATATAATTGCATAAAATATATATAAGCTGAAAACCATCCAAATGAAGGAGTTCATGTTCATTTCAAGAGATACGTTACAACGAAGAAGGTTTCCCCTTGTAGCAGTTCTGCTGCTCTTTGTCATTATTTACCTCCACGTGCTGCTTCTGTCTCTTTCTTTGTTCCATGCCGCTGCTGTCCAGACACAATAGTTGTCTCCCAGCTGTGCCTCCAGGAAAGTTTTTATTAGTCAACCTGTACGATGCATATGAAAACACTTAGTCAGAAAACACCAGCAGAGGAAAAAATGAACAGAAAGTAGTAGGTGTTTAACCTAGTTGGTTAAAGTTTTGCTTTTAATGGTAACTATGAGAGGGAGGGAGGGAGAAGGAGAGAGGGAGAGGGAGAGGGAGAGGGAGAGAGAGAGAGAGAGAGAGAGAGAGAGAGAGAGAGAGAGAGAGAGAGAGAGAGAGAG
>JAUMTR010000008.1:13012946-13054003 GCA_032270685.1 Microctenopoma stevenorrisi
ACAGTTGTAGCCGAAACATGTCAGCAGGTAACAACAACAATTTAACACTGTGTTTAAAAAAGAATCAACTAAAGAAGAAACCCAACAGTCCTACTTGAGTAAGCACTAGGCGACAGTGAAGAGGAAAAACTCCCGTTAATGGAAGAAACCTCCAGCAGAACCAGGCTTAGGGTGGATGGCCATCTGCCTCAACCGGTTAGGGTTAGTGGACAGAGGAGAGAGAAAAGAACAGCAGGTAACAGAGATCATAACAACAGCAACAACAAGTCAACTTTGTCAAATACTCACAGAGTACAGGAAACATGTTACCTTACACATTACATGATAATGAGTTTTGCTAACAAGCCTTTTGCAACACTGATCTTTCTGGGTAAGTTGTTAAGTACATTATGAGAGTGGATGTGGTCCATCTGTTGTCTTCTACCTGTGTATCACATTCTCTAGGCATTTAGTCCATCTATATTTAAAAGTTATAATATATAAATCAATACTGTCAAATCCTCAATCATATGGTTTGGAAACTCCCTATACTAGGTAGTGTGTGTGTTTGTTTGCCCAAATTGTGTGTATCTGTATATAGTATGTGTCTCAGCATGATATTAGGTCTCCCACTCAGCTTTGTAATTACCTTTTTCAGAGATGACTGTTAATTGAAATATGAGAAAATCATTGCCTTACACCTACACATGCAGAAACAAATTAACATGCAGCTTACCTGTCACAAAGAGAGGGGTTGGGGCTCTTAAGTGTTCTTAATTATATACTTATAATTAATTGTAAATCATATTGTCAATATAATATTTTATATATAAACAGTATAATATACCCTCTCATTGCACAGCATTTAACTATTACATAATTTATTACCTCGTATCTGAAAAGTTGTTGAAAATATTTGACTTGCAATCAGCTAAAATAAGACATGACCTGTCCACTAGCATTTTGGAGGTTACTGACATTTACGCTATAACTGATGATGCCACACTGGCAGTTAGCAGTAGATGATTATTATTCCAGTGTAGAAGTAACAAAGACGTGGATGGGTTTTTTAGCATCAGGACATTTTTCAGATTATAAAAACTGTTCTTGAGATTTCTTAAGGTTTATACACATACTGGTTCAAGCACTGTACTCTGAGGTACTCCATAACTAACCTACGTTTGCGCTAACCAGAAGCCATGGATGACAGAGCCTGAGAGTTACACAGGCATCTGAGGGCTAGTGAAGTAAACTTCAAGTGCAGTGACATCAGGGAAGCAAAACATTCGCAACACCAGAGATAGACCAGACATGCAGGTGACGTAACACTGCCTTCCGTTGCTCTCCATACAGCCCTCATTCACCTGGACTCGAAGAACTCCTGTGTGCGAATGCTGTTCTTATATTTCAGTTAAGCAATTAACACAAACATTCCCCAGCAGCTAATAAAAAAACACTTCTCACTCAAAACCTCTCTTGGCAACTTGGTGTTGGACTTTCTTACAGAGAGGCCACAAAATGTGAAGGTCGACAATAACACCTTTAAGACCATCACGCTGAGCACGGGGGCCCCACAAGGGTGTGTGCTCAGCTCGCTACTCTTTACTCCGCCGAGCGAAGACTAGTAGTTGGTAGATTGGTACACAATCAGCCAACTACCAGCTCCAACAACATTATCAAGTTTGCGGATGATACAACCATGGTGGGCCTCATCACCAACAATGGGCGAGGCTAACTACAGGTATGAGATGACCCATGTGGCCTAGTGGTGTCTGAGTCACTGGCTCCACTATAAGTGAATTCTGTGAAAATACATGCAGTCTCTTGACATTCTCCCTGTCTAGAATCCAGGTGATTAGCAAAATCCTTTTTTAAAGGGTTAAGGGTTTAAAGGTATTTAAAGGGTTTAAAGGGTTTTTCCTTAGTTATCCAATATAAAGATTAAAATCAGTAGCCTCAATATATGATCTATCTTTCTGGAAGAAATGTCCGTCTTTTGTCCACTATAAGGTAGACATTAATACCCATACACATTAATACTTTTTTATCATATGCACCACAACTTTATCTTGAGTTTTAATCATGTTTAAAACCGTCTTTCATTTTAATTCAATCATCAGTATACGTGGGAGGTAACAACCCTAGTGGTGGTTCTCTGAAATGAAACATAATCAAAATTCATCGCTCCAAACAACTGAAACCACCTGACATTGTCTTTTACAAAAGGCAAGGTGGCACAGATGTGGCAAGATCACTACCTCTTGTGGACGCACAAAGAAAGGTCCACAAAACAGACCTCCCACAAGGGTATGGTACCTTTTATGCAGGGGTGGAAACAAAACAGCAGACATCCCGCTAGCCAATGCAGGAGCCTGTCCCTGTTTTTCCTTCTCTGCTTTTCTCTGCCTCTCTTCATCTATATGTGCATGTGTGAGTGGGAAAGAGAGAAAGAATGAGGGAGCGAGAAGATACAGTATACACAAAGACAGAATGTGTGATTATGGCCATGGCTGAGTCCACTGCGTGTGTGTGTGTGTGTGTGTTTGTAATTTTGTGACAAGAAAGCCACAGATTATTGCACATGAAATGTTATTCATACAAAGCAGCTCTAGCGTGACTATCCCCCTGCCACAGCACTACAGCCTATTGGAGAAACACAACAGAAGAAATCTCAGTGAAAATAGCAGTCTGCAAATCTCACAAGGAAGATTCTCTCTCACCTCTCTTCCTTTCTGATTTTACTTATTCTCCAAGGAAGGCACGTGCTGCAGGTGGCAATGGAAGTGTTTTTTTAATTAACAGAAATGTTCTACGTGTTTGGATTTGCGGATGGGTTCTGTGGGTTCATGAATCTGTTGTGTTACTAAAGACCCTAACATAGATAAAATACATACAAGCTTAGGAGATGTGGGTTTGTTGTCAAGACTGTTAATAAAGGCATGTTTGATGTAATTTCACAATTTACATACATTTTCATTAGCTTTACTACTTGGCTAGCAATCAGCGGTGCACCCGGGGGGATTAAGTTATAAAAAACACATGACCTCACATGTATGTTGATTTATACTTATGCGTTTCCTGTGATCATCCTACTTCACATTAACTCAAGTCAAAGTCCGCCCAGTGGCATAATATTTTATAGAATATATATGCGAACACATTAAATGCATTGATGGATATGTTAGCTTGCATGTTTTAATGAACACAACCACAACATATAAACTTTTAATTCATGGACTCATTTAGACTGTTAAAATATATAATGTAGTATACATCCTAAAGATAAAGGAAACCAAAGCCAGGAAATCTTCCAGAGAAGCCACTGAAAGAAAATGATCCATATAACAGCAGAACAAGAGATATGAATAAAGCCTATTTAGGTTTGGTGAAAATGTTGCAGCACTTGCCACAGCCCTGGGGGCTATGCCCCCCTTGTCTCTCAATCCTAGGTACGTCCCTGCCACCAATGATAGCAGCGTGAGAAAGAAACTGTAATTAGTTTTTCCCCTAATAATCTATTTCAATGCTGTAAGTGTTTGGGAAAAAACTAAATTCGGAGTAGACAGAACACACTGAGCTTTAATCGTAATAATAGTCACATACCACTTATTTGATGTTGATCTATCAGATGAAGTTCTCTATTGATGTTAAGCCCTCTGTGTCTCCTCCACATGTGTGGTCTGAGTCTGAGACAACAGTAGATCCTGAGTCAGAGGACGATCTGGAATTTATGAGGGAAAATGCCAGGTACATTAGTGTTAAAGAAAGGTGTAGCTGATAAACTGTAATTGGCTTCAAGAAAATACCTGCCTTAACAGTTTTTATATCCTGGGACTAGGCAAGGCACCTCAGATGATTATTGTGTGTTTTTATTTTAGTAAAATGATTGAATGATCACTAAGCTGTTGAAAATATTGTAATGATCCCAAGTAGACTTCACGTTTTCTGATTTCCTGTCCCTTGCCAGTTGCAGGAACACTTCCACGCATAAACAACTGTAATTTTGTCATTGTGAAGGAACTGTGTAGTCTTGATTCTCACTTTCTTACAATCCATTTCTATTTCCTCCTTTTCCTTCATTTCTGTTTCTCTCATTTACTTTGGTTCTCACCTCTGCATGTGTAATTTGCATCTTCTTCTCCCAGTGCCAATTATCCTCTTATTCCAGTTCATTTTCTTATTCTTCTTCCATCCACTTCCGCTGGATATTGTTATTTTTCCTCACTTCATTTTTTTCTTGTGTTACCTAATTGTGCTCTGTGATTTCTTTGCTGGTTTTGTCTGTGGTAAACTTTGTGATCTCTATGTGAGTTGTTTATAACTTCTAAATGTGCCACTTTCCTACCCTAATTTTCCCTGGCACACTTATCTTTTATTTCTCTAGATTACCATCCAAAATAAAGTATGGGTAGTCAAGTGTTACAGTGTGGTACGAGACATTTTAGTCTGTATTTTCTCTGCACTAAACCTTTTAAATTGGTTGTTATGACGTGCCATGCTGAAACTGATCAAGACAAACATATTCTGGGTATAACATATTCTGGTTATTGGACTTAACTACGCTATGTGTGCTGTAACAATAGCTCTTAGTTTCTCAAAAATGCAAAACAGTGCAAGCAATGTTCCTTTTAATAAAGATTTAAATGCTATTTCCTCTCTCAGCAAAGTCCTTGAACAGCAGCTAAACAAGTGGTGGTTGCCTAGCAACATGCAAGTGGTAACTTTTGGACTGGCATGTTAATTTTAAAATCACGGATGATGTGGTTACATCTGTGGGTATACATTCTAAATCTGCATTAGTCAGTCAACGCAGTGGTCAACAAAATGTTTCACAGTTATTATTTCTATATTACACAGTTTTGGAGTTAGAAACTCAGTCTTACTAAAATGATTAAAGGGCACACATTACAGTACGTGTTAACAATCCATTTAAAGCCCTATAATTGTGTGGGTGATTATTAAACTGATCTCTCGAGTTAAGATTTTCCGTAGTAATGTTGTTTTGTAGCTTCTTCTGCATTGCTAAATGCATATAAAATACGTTACTTGGTTGTATAGAAGTGAGTCATATTTCAGCCCAACACTATAGCCTTATATTTGAAAGGAGTAGATGGAATAGACAACTGAAAGAATGGCTTCTGCCTTTGACGCTTATGATGCCTTCGACTTTTTAACCCCGTTTCATTGGACGACTGAGTTCCCCTCTCTCTCTGTCTTCTATCTTCATTCGCTCAAGACTATGTCGGTCACACATGCCACACCCACACCTTCTATTCCATCTCTTTCTCCGTCTCGTTGCCTCTTACTATCCCCCATTCGCGCACAGCCTTTCTCCTCTTTCTCGGTGCTAGGCGGTCATTTTCAGCTGTTGATTGAACTGACACTGTGGCTTGTGTGTGTGTGTGTGTGTGTGTGCATTTGAAACGGGATGAGTGGGACACAGAACAAGATCCAGTGAAGTGCACAAGGCAGTAAAAAAGATAAGAGAGGCTAGTGAGAAAGCTGTGGCGAAGAAACAGAAGTAGACCTGTACATCTAGATCCTGCCTTGATGTTGATACTGCCCTACTGACCTTCCTTCCAACTGGTATCGCTTTCTTCCTCTGAGCCTTTCTTCTGACTCTCCATCCCTCTGAACCTCTTTCTCCTTGAACTCGGCATTAGGATGACCACAACTTATTTATATTTTTTTTTACAATGCCATGCTCCATTTTATTATTGTTGCCTTATTTCAAGATGTGGCAGAGTTTCTGCATCAGAGTTCCCAGTTTCATCAATAATGAACTATGAATGAATCATCTCTCTCTGAATATAGCAATCATTCTTTCTGTGCCTCAGCTGTCTAGTATCATCCCCCTTCTCTCCTTTTTCTCCTCTGTTCTAGCATGTAATTTGAGAAGGAACAGTGAAAAAAATCCCCCAGTAGTCTGACCTACAGTTGAACCTGTACTTGCTTTGACAAATCACTGCAACATGAGCCTTTCATTTCATCCGAGGAAAAGAGTCGCTCTCCCCTTTTTAATGTGTTGTGTCTTTCGCCATAAATGGACAGCAGTAAAAAGATCAAGCCCGGTGCCATTAATGTATGTGATATGTGTAC
This sequence comes from Microctenopoma stevenorrisi, assembly GCA_032270685.1. Taxonomy (NCBI): domain Eukaryota; kingdom Metazoa; phylum Chordata; class Actinopteri; order Anabantiformes; family Anabantidae; genus Microctenopoma; species Microctenopoma stevenorrisi. The sequence goes on from JAUMTR010000008.1 coordinate 13,019,025, forward strand.
TTTGTTCGTGTTTGTCCACCCTGGTGCCATTGATGTATATGACGATTGTGTGTCTGTATGGAGCCTAGCTGTGAGATAAGGGTGGCTATAGCAGAGATAAAGGGCGTGCGTGAAGAGGCTTTGTTTTAGCCAGGCGTGATGAGATGTGTTAAAGACAGTTATAATGATTAATTGTTAGTGTATTGTTAGCATCAACATTAAGATATTTTTAGATTTCTTCACATAGAACATCTGTGGCTCTGTGGTGGCATAAAGTGGACAGTGGCTTTTTGAGACCAGGGTCAGTGGTCACTCATAACCAAACTACAGTCTACCACCTTCCTTATTTCCATTTAAAATTGACTTTGAACTATCAAAGATGTGGTTAAGCGTAATTATTATCACTTGGCATGAAAAGCACTAATTGGGCAATTTTGGTATTTGTGATAAAGCTCATTATAAATCCTCATCAGGCATGTATGAACATAGCAGCCCTTTTGTTGTGGGCACAAGGAAAGGTTATAGCAATTAAGACTGAAATTGGAGGGTATAAATGGAATTGAGTATTTCCTATTTGAGAACATTTAAGCGATTGCGATTGTAATCATTACTGGTGTCGTAGACAAAGACTCAAATCTGATCTATTGTGTAACCTAAATGAAAAATGATAGATAGATTGAAAGGGAAGACGGAGGGAGAAGCGGGAGTGAAAGAGCTGGACCTTGAGAGAGAGATAATGACAGGAGGCAAGAAAAAGACTGGCCAGGTTGATTTGAGATGTCTCAGAAAGGTCATTCACAGTTGACTGACCTGTTCCAACCCTGACCACCGGGTAATGTTCTTTCTCTCTGTCTTCGTATCTCTATCCATGGTGAGCGACTTCTCTCAAGATGTTTCGGTCTCTTTTTCAACTTTCTACTTTATCCTGTTACCTGCCGCTTTACTAGTCTGTTCACGTGTTCCTTTCTTCTTCTTTATCACTTCTTTAATAAAACCAAACAATAGCAAGTTAATGGTCAGTTCAGCATAGTTTGCAGTAGTCGTGGGATGCAGAGCTCTTGTCGGGTCTGATAAAGTTCTTTCTAGCCGGCACTGGCTTTCTCAGGTGTTGGTGTCATTGTTTACACACAGTTCAAATGCAGCATCTTGACGCACTGGCTGCTCTGGACACACTTAGTTAATGGGGTTTCAGTGATTGCACAAGGAGCTGTATGGATTCTTCACTCGACCTCAGCTGTTTACAGCTATTGAGTTGTCTTTTTTTCTTGTTATCTGATAGTACACTCGCAGCATTCACGAGTCGTACAGTACTAGGGTGTAATATTTTATCTGCTGGATTTTTTTATTGGAAACTATCCTCACACCAGACAGTTTGACTTGTCAAGCCCAGGTGTAACCAATAACATTAATAACAGCTGCAGTAAATTTAGGTGTGCAGCTGCCAGGGCCCTCATTGTGTTAGCTATTTACTTACACCTGTGATTTTCCTGCAGTGGCATGTCTGCTTTAAAAAAAACACTCTGTTACTGTGTCTTTTGTGTTCAGTGTTGTTAGAATATCTTTGGAGAGTAAATATATCTAAAGCTCATTCAACGTCTAGATAAAAGGGCAGTGGTCTGACTGAAAGCGCTAAAAAAGGCTTGTAGTTTGTATCTAGTGCTGCTGCCTAGAGGCGAGCTGTAGTCATATCCTCTTGATGACAACCAACAGCAAACACACTTAATGTTTCCATTCTGTTTTACTTCTTTCTAAACAATGTTTAGTTTTATCCACAGTGTCCCCGCACACCGGTGCAGTAGTTAAAAAGACATAGTGAAACACTGAGAAAAGAGGACAGGTGCTGATTAAAGGAATATGAAGAAAGAAGGTCAGAAAGTGCATGAGTCATCTTAAAGCTGCAAGAAAAAAAGGCTGGATAAATAAACAGAGGACTCTGGATTACAGGTGCAGGGACTAGCAGGCATACCGAGCAGGAAGACAATGGTTCAAGTCAGTTTAATCCTGACAAACCAGATGGGTGATGATGGGTGCTTTGGGACACACAATGTAAGATTGTATGTGTGTGTTTGTATTTTAGTGTTGAAACAAACTCCACATCTTAGCTGAACCCTTAACCCCTAGCAGTGCAAATCTTTGGCTTAGGACCTGCATTACTTGGCAGGCTACTTGGGAAACAGCAATAGTGTGTGGTTATTATGTGTGTACAGTTGTCTTGGTGTGATTCCTTCCTTAAATATTTTCAGAAAACGAGCAGCTAAGCAGAGCTACAATTGCAAAAAGCATTTAGACTGTGCTGCTCTTTAATCTGTATGTTTTAGTTTAAGGAAAGAGCATCTAATAAACCCAAACACACCATGGTTATCATTTGAAGCTAAATGCAGTTCTGAGAAATGTACTGTTTGCATTTTAGTCTTAGGTTCAATCACCGTGCTACATAAATATTACTTCTGTCTCCCTTATCCTGAGAGTCAGGCTAAGTGGAACTGAAGTATTTGTCACAGAAGCATTTGAGTCTATGAGCTCATTTTTGGCTGCACTGCCATAGCTTGAAACACTAGTCTCTGTTTATCGTCCATGACATTACACAGTTCTAGAAAACGTCTCGCTGATTCGGGGTTTAGGTGGGTAATCTGTTATCTGTAATAGATTACATTCCAAAAGTAATGTTCCCAGTCTTGTTCACACTTTAAATGCTTTTATGAGCCACAGGCCTTGTACAGTATACGTCTTTCATCTCTAAGGCTTTCAGCTGTGTGTTAGCACTGCCAATAAAGCACGCTGTTTAAGACTTGGCAGCTAGTCTGCAGCCTCAAATGGTTTGCAGCTGACTTGTATGTGCAGTGGCTTTCCAACGCTTCAGAATGATTTTTGATGATTTTGCGAGGTAAGGTTAGTGTCACTCACCCTGCCCAGTGTCTATAACTATTGCTCAGACAGGTTTTATTAGAGCACAGCAAAGTCGCATATCATTTTAGAAAGAAACCTTTACCTACTTGAATAAACGAATAATAACTGTTAGTCTCCCAGTTTACTTTCAGAAACTATTCTTTCAAGCTTACACTATTTATTTTAGTTGATCATGTTAAAACCTCATTGAACTGTCTGTATAAAACATTCCTCAAAAGGAGATGTGTTTGTGTGTATTTACAGATTGGTAGACCCCCCCCTCTCTACCTGACATATCTTGGTAACAACACAGACACACCTTTAACAAGTTAGGCCTGCTGCGCATGTTCTCTGTAAAATCGTTAACTAACATATATTAGCAAGGCAAGTTATTATAAAGTTCCTGTGTGCATATGTATGTGTGGGAGAGAGAATGAGAGAGAGCGAGAGAGTAGGGGAGGGCTGCAATTTAATTATTCACAGCTGAGCAGCCGAAACTCCTCTCTCTCTCTCTTTCTGCCTGTCTCTCAGTCTACCCTATAATCCAAAGTTAGGTTAAAGTTTCCATCTTTCTCATCCTGGGTGGCCAAACCGTGTTTGTGCGTGTCTGTCTGCATGTGTGCATTTGCAAGTATGTTGGTTTTTGTTTGTCTATTTGTGTCTCTGTAGATGAATGTCTGTAAGTATATGTCGTTTTGTGGCCACACTGTGACCCCTCATGACCCAGATTCACAGAAGTGTTGATTTCAACTTATAGGACTTGATTTGGTCTTGTTTGTCTAAACAGAAGTAAATTCCATCGCTGCATGATATTTGCTGTAATTTGAAGGGACTAGCTGATCCTTCAGTGCCAAGCAGCAAATAAATTACTGCTGACAGTTACTGTGCGTCCCAGGTTTGGTTGGGCTGCTGGACATAAACTTGTTCACTTGATGGACTAAGAATCTTTGATATTTGTGTAAGGCAGAGCTCAGCAAAAGCTGTGTGGCTGCAAACTTTTATGGCATCTCATGGTTGTCAGCTCTGCTCAGTTTGTGGAGTGAGTCTGTGTGTGGTTGCATGCGTGCAAACAGTGGGTGTGCCCCGTCCCCTCACTCTTTTCCCCTATTTTCTTAGTAGGGTATGCCCACTTTGTCCAGGAATTCCTGGTTAAAATTGATCACAGGTGGGCTGCTCTCAGAAGTGTAAAGTCTGATTATTAGATTAGGAAAAAGAATTAAACAAAACTCACACAACATGCACATTGAAGTAGCTGCAGCCTATTTGAGTTTGTTAGTGTAAGTGGTTTACTTGCATGCTTTTTGCTATTGATTATATTAAAATGAATGAATAAAAGCACAGCTTGCACACAAACTGAAAGTTTGACTGTAGCATGTATAGAGAGTCTCTATATGATCTGTGGGTGGGCTAAAACACATTTGCGAGAAACAGGATGGTTGTTTGAGCTTCATCTGTGGAAAGTGAAACCAGCCAATCCTCTCAAGTCTTACATCAACATTAGAATGTTATTGATGTGCGCTATTTTAAGGTGAGAGCTTTGAGACTCTCTCTGTCTCTCCCTCTCATTTTTACCCTCCCTCTCTCTCTCTCTCTCTATGTCTGTGCATGCTTTGCGTATTTCTCTCACTGCAGAACTATGCGAAAAAATAAGCTGCTTGGTTAACTCTCCCTAAAGTTAATGATTTAGAAGAGGTGTTGGCAGACTAAATTATCACCTACTGAAAGGACCCATTGAGATCCCATATGTGAACCACACATATCTGCAGCAAAGCTCAAGTCAGCCAAAACAGATTGAGTGTAGCCCCACCCAAATCCAAAAAAGTCTGTTCAAAACTGTAATGAACCATTGCTGTTTAGCTCTTTGTGAATACAGATCTGAAAAAAAGAAGAATAAAATATGGGTCACACAGCCCATTTGAAGTCCTGGAACAGAGTGAGGAAAACAATGCCCCCACAGGTGGTTCAAGAAGTTTGTGCCAAGTAACAAATAGACAGACTCTCTTTCAAGGTGTTGTTTCCTTAAACACTATTCAAGTGAATTCGTGTGTGCAGGTTGTCCACGCAAACCTTAAATCACTTAAATGATGACTTGAATGATTCGACCTTTGAGGCTTTCACCACATGCATCCTTTTGCCAGTCCTCTCATATAAAAATCACGAGATGAAAAATCCCCTACATGAAACAGACGAACGTAAGCCAGTGTAATATGACAGCTAAATTGATGGCATTGGACAGACTAAGCCGACTGTTCTGAAGGTCTAATGAAAGGTTTCTTTGAGAGGCCATGTCAGCAGGTGAATGCAGGTGAAATATGTAGACTCCCTCCTCCTCTCTACACCTCCTCCCCACCTGTCTAAGTTTCACATCTCTTTCTCTTTTACTCCCTCGTTCTTCTGGCTTAAAAAGAAAATCTGTCTTTGAGACCCACTGATTATTGGCATAAATGGTGGTCTTATCTATCTATCTATCTATCTATATATCTATCTGTCTGTCTGTCTAATAATGTATGTGTGTGTGCGCACACACATACATTACTAGACAGACAAACGGAGGGAGTTATTCCATTACAGCTACCAGCTACCTTTTGATGGTCCTTTTTGATTTATAGCAACATTAAAATGCTGTTGCCAGCATTTGCATTTTTATTTTATGTTTCCTCTTCCTTGCATGAAGAGAGACTGTGACTTATTATTGCGACAGATACTGCAGAGGACAGTGTTTTGGTATGTGTAGAGAGGCGGATCACTGAGACTGTTATCTGTGCCTCGTGCATTTCAATGATTAGGTCTCAGATCTCTCATCATACTTTTCCAGGAAAGTTCTTTGTGTTGAAAATGAAGGAGCATGAAAATTGAACTGCAGTTGTAAAAAAGCTTGCTCAGGAAAGCAAAAATTAAACAAGGCAAAAATGTTTACTTTAATTGAAATGTATATTGATACAAATGGCACGATACCAAATGTTGATGTATGTCAACAACAGCACTGGGTGGACTGATTTTAACAATTGCATGACAATTCAAATGACATTTTATGACATTTCATTCTATGAGCACATGTTTACATCGTTACTATTTTTTTAATGTATCTAAATGAAATTAAATTGAACTGCAGCAAAAGACAAAAATGGAATCTGACAGCACCTTAGATCAGGCCCCTGGGCTAGTGCGAGACAATATGTTGTTCTAATATGCTAATTTCCTATTAAGGATTCAGTGAAAATGAGTGTGTGAGATGATCACACCATTAAAAGTTAGCATTAGCAATGTAGTATGTTAATCAGGCCAGATGGGACCATTCTGTTTGTGTAAATTAACTCCCTCTACTTTTTCACTGTAAGACCTGGAAAGCTCAACTCTGCCTGACATTTGAATATGCGTCCCTTAGAAATATGTTGTATTTGTGTGAAATATATTGGCTGAGACATTTATACTGAAGTATGCAACATTAAGAGAATTCAACTTAGATGTCCTAATGCTATGTACGCTAGGTCGTTATGCAGTGCATTCCATGAATTATTATATGATCATGAGCTGTTATATAGCTTTTGGTGCAGCAGGGCCACATTATTGGCAGCCAAGTAGATAATGTTCCTATAGCACTGTAGCAGCCACCCCTTTAAATATGTGGTCATATGCCGCATACATAAGCTCCTGTCAACATTTCTTATTTAGCTACCTGCCATCAGTCAAGGTAGCTAGTTTATTTACCTCATAATGTGCTCCAGTCTGTATATGGGCATACTTAACTCAATGCTGCAGGATTTTTTATGAAACTTGTAGCAGGAGCTGGAGTCTTTAGTAACGGTGACAGTGTTTTTAGGCACCGTCAATGAGAAGTCACCTCATGTTGGTTAGATGCATTTATTTGATTACATTTCATATAAAATGTACTTATTTTTAAACTAAAGTCTTCTTTGTGCTGCTAGTGTGAATTACCCTTATTGCTCTTCTGCATATATCAGCTGTAGATCTTTTTTTGCACCATCTGTACTTCGTTTTAACTTTTGATCACTATGGTAGTTAATGTGCCATGTATTTGAATTTCTAATTTACAAAGCAGTGAAGCTATTCCAGCAGAAATGGACTATATTACACTTTTTTCTTCTAGCCATGGTGATCATTTCAAATTATGTTTGCCCACCACTCATGGATAAATGCAGGGGAACCAGCTGGCTGCACTGCTCTATAAACTAACTGTTGGATAACAGCAAACTCCCCTTGTTAAAATCCATTATTTTTATCCCCTGACTACTGTCATTATCCTAACAACACAGAAAAAACTCTCTCTCTCTCACACACACAACCCAGTATCCCTCTTTAGCCAAAATCAGTATTAGTTTTCCACCACTGTCCCCGGGCATGTTCTGGCTTTCTGGCTTCATAATCCAGGGCATATTCTAAGATCCTTAACCCAGCAGCGCGCCTTGTTTTTGGGCTTTAGTCCAGCTCTGCTCTTGGGAGGTCCTACAGCTCCTCCAAACCCCCTCCAGTCATTTTTTGGCATGAAGGATTTTTTATTTTCAATCATGCTGTCCCAGTCCCCAGGACAATTAGAGGTCGTCACAGAGCAGTTTATAGAAAGTGCAGAGCAACCGAATGTTGTTTTGGAAAGTTGTAACGGTCCCTCGTGTGAATGAAAAGACTTGGAACAGCAGCATTAAAAGAAATAAGATTTGTACAAAACAGAAACAAAAATAGGTTGCTTATCCCGTAATAATTTTTACTTGCTTGAAAATGTTGTTTGTTCAAAGCCCCTCTGGAATCAAGGTTTTCTGAGAAAATGTAATGTTCTGCCTAGATATGCATTACATTTCATTACTAGACCCCTCAAAGTGAATCGTGACTAGAATGTATTTTATATTTATGCTCATTAAACACATACAGTAGAGCAATGCACAGTGCGAATAAATCTTTACCACCTGTTGCATTTACTCTCACCATACAGTGTGTTGTTGTTGTTGAGTGTTGAGAAAGAAGTTGATTTTGTGTCTCCATCATGTCAATACCCATTTGACACAACACGGTATGTACTGCACTGATGATACAAACCCACTGATGCAACAATTCCTCAAATTCTTCTGCCGTGAGAAAATCTGGCCTGCGTTTACCATTTATCTAACATTATTGAGCCTGAATCATTTGCCCTGCAGCTATTTACCAAATGTATTGAGCACCGGATTATGAGGTTTAAAATAACCACGGTGCACCCGTTCACCTTTCATGACTCCTGCTAAACTAAAAGTGTTCTCTCTGCCTCCCTCTTTCTTAAATGCTCAGTCAGTATCTTGTCAGCATGAGCTTATTGTCTGATCCAAGCTAGATGATGTCATTTCCTTCATAAACAAGTCCAACTTCCTCCCAAGGGTTCATATCAGCTGAGCTTATCCTCTGAGTGCTCCAGTAGGAATTGAGTTCATTTAAGTGTTCTTCACTCCCCCATATTCAGGCAAACTCATTATTAGTATTTATTCATTTTCTACAAGAACATAAGACTGTATTCAATAGTTTAATTCTATAATACTAAAGGCAAATTGTCTGCTGCCCAACCACAAAAGACCAGTTTGGTGAATCATATGCATGCATGTAGAGTCTACTTTACTTACCCTGACTCACTGCTGTAGTCATTGCTTTGTACAGCAGAAGGGATCAACCACTAGCTGCACTGACATTAATCTCAGTCTGTACCAGCTTCTCTCTGTTAAAAGTTAAAACCAGTTAAAAGGCTCCGCACTCCTGCCAATTTATAGAAGTGGAGCTTGTAGTTCAGTAAATGAGAAAGGTGAAGGAAATGACTACAGTTTGAAATGATTTTTGGAGGTTTTATGGAGTGAGGCACAGCTGTAGTCTGCCTGCATCAACATGGGCTGGGTTACTGTATTCAGCCAAGGTAATCACAATCTTTGCCAAATCCACCCCTCACTCTGTTTCACAGGGAAGGTTGATACGGGTTAGGAGTTTGTAACTCTTACACACCCATGTGTTTTAACAGTTCTCCTCCACATGTTATCAGCTGAGCCATGAATGTGGGAAAGCCCCTCAGGCACAATGACATCATCCTGTGGGTTAAAACGAGATATATTTTTAACACACACGAGGGTGTAACTGTGAAAATGTAGGAAATGGGAGAAATCGTTGAAACAAAACAACTAAACCCATTGGAAATAAAGAAAGATAAGAAACCCACTAACTGTTAAAGTGTGAGTTTGGCCTTTTTGTACACAATTCTGATCTGTGAGAGATCAAAACAGCTGCAACAAATTCAATATCTATATCAAACTTTACACTATGTTTGAGTTTCAGTAAACCAGGCAGAGTGAACCTGGCAGACTTGCATCAGTAGTACCCGTCACAATATGAAAGTAATGTTGACAGTCTGGCGCGTATCGATGTGTTTGCTGCAGCAAGGCTAAATAAATTGATTTTTAGCTTCAAATAGATCGTTGCACGTGCTTGCCCTTTAAAAACTCTAGCACAGTCAGCTGTTTTGCTTTTAACAGTTAAAGCTCCTCTGCATGTGTTATCGGTTTAGTCATTATGAGCAAGAAGTCCAGTGGCAGAGTGACATAATTTACACTTTCCAACTACACACAGGGGTGGAACTGGAAAATAGCTGAGAATCTTTGGAAATAAGTGAGAACTGAACACAATGGAAACAATAATGGCTGCACTTTTTTTCTGGAGAATGGTGATATACTATAGTTCACTCACAGTAGAAACTTGAGCATGTTGAAGTAATTGCTTTTGACGAGAATACCAAAACAGTGAGAGCAGTCTCATCAGTGCTGAGTAGGGCAATAGAGGATGGACTGCCTCTTCAGCGTTCTAGTACGTGACGGCTGAACAAACATTACATCAGCCTTATGAATCCAGTTATAGCCTATTAGATTTCTTTAAATGTAGTTCACAGTGACAGTGAGGGGAATGGTTCTATATTTACTAGCATAACTAGTCCTAAGTTTGGACACACATAGGATTCACTATGCTTTCAGTGAAAAGATGCATGTCTTCAGCTGTAAATGCATTTATATTTATCCCCTAATTTGATGATGATCATAGGCTTCTGTATGTTTCAATATTCATTTAAAAGACAGTTTCTATGTAAAATAGCTATTTTCAATATGAGCAACGTCTACACTGTATCTCAGGTTGTAATTTGATATAAATAAATCAACTTCGATTGTAAAAACATAGTCATTTTTGTATGTGTCCAAACGTTTGACTGGTGCTAAACATTACTAACACTGCAAAGAAGTGTCTGAGTGATGTTACTGTAACAGTGTAATACCAAGATATCCCATATAATTAATTAAAAACAAAACAGATCAATAATAAACAATTTCCCCACCAATGTGGTACATAATTCATATAATGTTAATGCCACATTAATGAGGACAGTATCAGTGTGCACTCCACTCAACATGGCTCAACGGGCGACTCAGTCGAGTCATACCAGCGCTGATGCTTCCCATACCTATGACCACTGCACTGACCAGCAACATCATCACCGCAACACTCACCACCACCACCACCATCACGATCATCATCATCCTCATCATCTCCCAGAGCTCAGCACTCTGGCATAATGATTCCGAGATTTAAAGCCCTGTTGGAAACGTGACATCATTCTTTTTTCCTCCTTCCATAACTCTCCAGCGTACATCTGACAGCTGAAGAGCAGGGAAGTAAAATGATGTGATGTGTTGGCATCTGTGCAGCAATTGTCAGCTGCTTTGCTGTCTAGATTTCACAGAAAAGACCCTGTAGGAAAGTTGACATCATTCTCCCACTGCAGAACAATAACTGGCATTTCAAATCTTCTGACATAAAATTGACATATGTCTGGAGGAGAGGGAAGGACAAGACTTGCCAGAGACAGTTCGTGAACTGCGACTGTAAGGGTTCAACCGTCCTCGGGAAATACTGCCTCTGTACAACATTCTACGGGGATCTGGACTTTAAAAGTCTAAAATCAGTTAATGACCCTCTGGAGTGTGACTTCAGTCTGCCCTTGGGCTAAATGACATAATTCCCAGACACTGGGAACACAGTGTAAAACTGATAAAATAGAGAAAGAGAAGCATTTGAAAAACCAGAACCACATTGGAGAGCTATAGTTAAAAACCCTAAAACCCATCATGTCTGGTTCTAAACACAGCTTAGCCTATTAAGCCATCTCCACCCTCTAAATGGTTTTGATTATAGGAAATAAATTAGTGAAACTTAGAAACCGTTAATCTGCCAAAAGTGCTTCAGGGAATGATTCAGCTTTATTAAACTAAAACCAAACGTGCTACAGGCAAAATAAATTAAATCCTACTAGCTGAGTAAATGCTAACTAACTTAAATAGTTGTGTGTAAAAGAGAACACACGTGTATTTGCAAAAAATGACATGTTACAGAAAATAGAATGACACAAATGTCTCGTGCAAATGTGCACGTACATGCACACACACTCGAATAGGCTGTTGCGTGTTCACAGGGAGCTGACAGCTAGATGATGTCACCTCGTTTAAATCAAGCTCCAGCAATATCCATCCGTTAATGTGTCAGCGAGGGGACGTGTGAGGAGCATGTACACATGCACATAGTTACCACAGAGACTCCTCTGTACATGTGTCACTCTTCAGTCATATATAATTTAGAGCAGGAAAGAACTTGCCTGGTGTTTGTTGGTACAGTATATATATATGACTCACGCACATAATGAACTAGGTTTATTGCTCACTTCATTCTCTTACCATATGACATTTGTGGAATCACTAAATGATGACTCCATGAAAACTATATGTATGCTATTTATGCTAACAACACTTTAGAACTGCATGCGAAGATCAAATCATCTAGTTTTCTATGTTGGATGGTCTGTTCAAGGACAGTGCTCACTGTAGTGCTCTCCTTGATGTGTAAGTCCTTATCGTGAGAGTCTACTGACCAAGACGTATCCACTTCACTCTGTTTCCACTTTGCTTTTTATTACGCCGTCATCTAGTCGTTGTATCGTCGAGTATTTTCCATCCTGGTTCACCGTCTGCATGTGTGCCTAATCGAGGCACATACGTTCCCTATAATCTAATTTGATGTGAATCAGTGTAACGTCATAAACATACTACATCAAGATCATCTGAGATTCTCACATGATCACAGATAACTCTTCACTTTATGGGGACCACTGGGTATTCCTCATATAACTTTATATGAAGGCATGTGGGTATGAACAATGTGAGTAACCCGCATAATATGAGTCCTTTGGAGACAGAGCAGAGAGCTGTAGTAATGAAGGCAAAGTCACAGCATGCTGTGAGGCTGACTCAGACGTCTAAAGGGTAATGGCATCACCGTTTGAAAGTGTGATGATCTTTGTATACCGCACACTGTGTTTAGATGTGTCCTCAGGCACAATACAGCTCGGCGTCTGACTCACGTGACTCATGCCGATGTCTATGGAGGGAGCACATTGTGTATTGTGTTTAAATCAGTGAGAAAAGGAGTCTGTCAGACAGAATCATTAGGGGTCTACCAACCATCTGAGTCATTTACCAAGGTCCATAAAGCAACTGCTGTGTATCAGATCCTACAGCATGATCTTACCGCCAGACTTTACAGTCACATCATTTTGTAATTGGTGAGTAGATTAGTTAAACGATAGAGCCTCTACCTGACTCCACGCACAGTATGTTGTAAGTATCATATGTTGTGGCTTGAACTCCGACTCTTTAATCAGGGATGTGAACATTGGGTCTGTTTGCGTCAAAGAAACGTATCCACGGGGCGACGTGGTAACTGACCACGTCGTTTTGGAGTCGTTTTGCTTCTCAGGTGGTGTTTGATTTTGTTGGCAGCTGTAAATTAAGCACTGAATGGCGTCAGTGTGATGAAAAGGTCACTTGACGCTTATCATTTTTGGAATCCTTCTTTGTGGAAGCACAGAGACTTATCCACACCCAGGAACGTATCTTCCTTTTATGGAATGACAATGGTTACTTGTTTATCCAGTTGCCATAAGCCACAATTAACCACAAGTCAACACTGAATGACTCCAAACAAGCTGGATTATTGCTCTAATTAAGCTTTAATAAGCCCTTATTAAACGGCCGCAGGCCTCGTTAGGCGGTTCATTAAGTTATTGCATCCTTTTATTCTTTCATTAAGTCGCTTCTCTTCTCTCCTTTCTTCTTAGGGAGTGTGGGAATGGTGAGGTCTGGGAGATCATGACCTTAATTCTCTCCAAGACAGACAGTTTAATTAACACTAGAGGAGTCCTCACTTGCTCCAGACCTCTATAATGGGAGTGTGCAGGGAAACTGGATTGCTATGGTAAGGCACTGATTTAATGTTATTTTTATTGTATTACTTTTATCTTATTGTTTTTTTTCTTTTTACTGGCAACATGGATTAATAATCTAAACAGTTACCAAGTTGTCTATATTTAATATGCTAAATTCTTAAAAACATAACCAGCAGGAACAACCCACAAGACCTGATGTTTTAAATATTTTCTGACCCCATAGATTATCTATTGCAGTTTGGACCTTGTAAAAGTAACTTAAATCTTTGTGTCTGCTCTTTTTTTCTGCTTTCAGCACATCAACTTCAAGATCAGACTGCCCACTAGCAATAAATGCTCACCGACCTAGGGGTTGCGCCTTACATGACAGGTCAATCCTGTGTCCCATAAATGACTAGTTACCTGTGTTTGTGTTTAACTAAACTGCATTTAAAACAGAATTTCAATGTTGTACCTAAATGTATTTTTGGGATAGATTTATTAACATAAAGCAAGTTGTCAGGAGGTGCACATAAATACACCTATGCGCAGTTTTCCCACAGCTATCTGACATTTAAAATACCACAATATAGTCAGAACACTACAATGACAACATTTGCATATAGTAGGTTTACAGTGAGAAAAGGTATCGACCTATTAATTTCATAAACCCGCAAAACCACGTTTGATTGTGAAAGTAAAGAGGATGAAGTGTTGACCACAGTTACAGAAGAGTAAAAAGTGGCTAACCAGCAGAAATGTCAAATGTTCTACAAACAATCATCCATTGACAAAATGAATGGAGCTATGGAAAGATTTAGGACCGGAAGTATTTTATGATGTATATCTGGGTATTGGTCTGCTCCATTGGTTTATACTTTACAATAAACTTTCTATTCATTCTATGTGGATAATTATTTCTAATTTATTATTATAAACTGAATGGCTAAAGATTATATTTAGTTAGTATAGTGTCTGCTATGAGGGAGGATTTTAAACGCTATGTAGAATATGGAGAGATGAACCTTGCGGATTTGGTTGGTTCTGTCTCAAAAGGTAAAAAAAAGACAGCAGATACACAAAACAGATATAAGGAAGTCTTGGTTTTTGCTTGGTGGCTGTGGGAGCAGGTGTGTTTGTTGACAGATAGTGATAAAATACAACGCATACAGTCTAGGCCATAATTTGACATCTATTTTAAACGGAAGGAGACGTATGTGCATGATAGAGTGAGAGACAGTAATAGAAATAATGTGTGAGTATGCACATGAGCACGTGCAGGCATGTTTATTAGCAGTTTTGGAGCCTGCTGAGGTGACAGATGTTCATGACGGTAGGATGGTGTCCAGATTAATCCATGAGTGTATGTGTGTGACAGGAAGTTTTTTTGCCCGTAGAAGTCAGACAAGCTGTCCTTTATGCCTCTGCATTGTCCCCGTGGCACTGTACGTGCATGTGAGTATATTGCTGACGTGACTTGATACGGACAGGTAGGACTTCAGCTTTCAGCAGATGTCCAGATCCCAGGATTCACCCTCTGCCCCCTTGTGCTTCCAGTTTGTTGTTTTGAATCTCTATGAGCTTCTTGTCGTCCTGTTTTTCACGCTGAATACCGCCACAGTGGATCACTCGTTTCAGTTGATTCTGGGCCAGCCTGAAGAAGAACATAGAAACACATATGAAAAACACGAGGAAGGGCTGGTTTGGTACGTTATGCAAATGTGTGACTCTTGTGTAGAAGAGGCACGTGAGAAACACCCTCACACACCCTCTGTCCACTGATTAGTTTCACAATTAGAACCCGAAGTTCCATTAAAAAAGCAGAAGCTCTAACTATTTGTATCCTATTTGTATCTTTTTGTATGGAGAAATGAAACTTGTGAAATTTACAGTCAAAGTCACAGCAGTTTAGGTTTTTTACATCTTTTGGAAAACACATCCAGCAGCAGCACACAAACTGAAAGAGCTAGAGCTAAAATGTTTGTCATTGTATAAGTAGAGTGGTTGCTCCGCAGTTAAATATAATTCAGTCTACTCAAGATTTGGAGCTTAGGGGGTTAGGCCTTCTACAAATGCTGGATCACGATAAGGAACGGAGCAAGCTGAGCCTTAACTGTGTGTTTTAATTAGTTGTAATTGTAACTGCAGTCTACTCAATGAAAGCAATCAAAGGCAAGCAATTACAAGACCCTAGTCACCAGCCCTAGGGGCAGAACTTTAGACCGGGAGACATGTGCATGGACGTGCAGCTACAAATACACAAAACTTGCACACGCACACTTACATACAGGCATTCACCCACACATTTCCTGTGTGTTTCATGTAAGACAGTCTTTTCTTCTTTCTCTTCTGATTGGAGAGGAAGTGTGGGTCTAATGACTTTTCCTGTGCGTCACAAAACTGCATGTGGGAGGCAGACAGCCGAAGTGCACGTGTGTTCATGTGAGAACCTTTATGCATATATGCATGAGTTTGTGAAGGACTTGACACATGCAATTTTAAATATGGATTGGTTTGAGGTTTCTTGTGTGTGTGCTTGTCTGTTAGAGAATGTGTTTGCAGGAATTATTAGCGCTTAGCTGCTGCTGAGTAGTTTTGGTCAGTCTCCAAATTTCTGTGTTGCTTTATTAGTTTTTCTAAAGACAGCTACTACTCGAACCTCACACAGTTTGTAAAAGTTGTGGTTTTGCTGTTGTTTGTATCACTCACACTCTCTGAATCGATTGTGATTAAAATGTTCTTCCTTAGGAGGATTAGTACATACCAAGCTAAATTTTCAGTTGGAATATGTTGTAGGTAAGTATCATATATTTATGATGGATGCTGCCAATATTTTTCCTGGTTTTTCCACTAGCGTTCCATAGCATTACTGTAGAGCTTCGTAGGAGAATTATATCCAAACTTAAACAATGAGCTGTTCTGTTTTTAACGTGGTCAGGGTTTGAATGTGCAGTATATCTTAAAAGGGTGCAAGTGATGCATTATAACGTGGCTCAGTGCTACAAGGTTTCTTTACAAAATAATCACATTTCCACAAACCCACACTGGTCTTGGTCCAGTCACCTTTGGGATCAGATAGCTCGAGCAATGTTAAGCAATCAGGTGTTCTGTTCTGTCTAAATCACGTCGCCAAAATAATTCCTCATGGGTTGCCAAAGTAACACAAGGTTAGTAGTGTTTGGGGAACCAAGCTACAGCTGCGGTGAGCCTTAGCAGTTCATCTTGGGCCACAAAGAAGTGGCTTGCCTAAAATGAGTCCAGGGTGAGTGCTTAGCTATGAGCAAGTGACTGTTGAAACATTATTTTAGATGGAATGAAAAACTGAATCAGTCTTTTGATTGAATCCAAGGCCTTTTACTGAACCCTTCCTCCAAACTCATCACCCTTCTCTATCTTTGCTCTCTGCTGCCAACTCCATCATTTCCCCTACTATATCTTCCTCTACTACTCCCTCTCTTCTTTTAATCCTTATACAGTATTTCTCAGTCTCTTTCCCCCTCCCTCCCATTGTTCCTCCATGCTTCTCTCCCTTCACTCATTTCACTCCCAGCCTCCATCAGCTGCTTGTGGTGATTGGAGAAGTGAATATTTATAAAGAAGTTCAGCAACAGAATTTCCCTAATTACATAATTTGATTAAATAATTAACATATCTGTGTTTACTGATTTTATGAATGGTGAGTTGGTGAAGCCCTTTGAGTTTCCCTGCAGTTCTGTAGCAGGGATGGGTTGGGTTAAGTTTGGGTTTTGCCTCTTTGCCAGGAACATGTAAAGGGAGTTTGGTTTTCTCCTTCTCTCTGCTGCAAACCAACTCTCTTCCAGCTCCACATCATCAGCAGTGAGACTACTGTTGAGTTGAGTTCAGCTGAGGTCAGACAGCCAGTTTATGCTGTCCTGGGGACATATAGACTGGCTACAGACCAGAAAAGTTGAAAGGAGATGTCCTGGTGTTCTCTTTCGCTCTCACAGCTGAAAGCTTGTTGCTCCCGTCGAGCACTGCATGGTGGAAAGAGCTTTTGGGAAATCAAATCTGACCATTAGAACAAATAATAATGATAGTAAGAATATTAATGATCATAATAAATAATATACTACCTGGCTCTCATTTACTATCACAGTTGGAATGATCTAGATACAGTATGTCAGCATTAATTACGGTTATAATATCTTGTCTTTTAAATGAGAATCAGATACTAATGCAGTTCGTGTTTCAGCTGGGATGTTCTGTGGTGCCTCTATTCCAGCTAATTTTAATTAGGGTGTGCGCCTGTGTGTGTTTGCATTTGTTTAAACTTACTTGGCTTTCCCCAACAAGTTTGATCTGGGTAAACAAGGAGCCGGCCAAATAACTGTGGAGTGAGAGAGAGAGAAACGGGGTCAGAAAGTGAGCGAAGCAGCGAAAGAGGCAGACAGGCAGAGGCACACATTTACACAGGCCTCAAGACTTGGGCAGGAAGCTAATATTTTCCCAGACTTACTTTACTCTTTTTTTGGAGTCTGATCCAACAATCGTAGCTTCCTCTGAGGGGCTAATAATACAACACAGTCATTGTGCAATGTGTCGTTTCCCTTCGCTTGATTTAGCAAGACAGAAGCCATTTGCATGCAATCTTTTGCACTCCCAGTGTGGTTGAGTGGACTTTTTACTGCCATCAGATTCATTCTCATACATCGCAATAACGCACCATTATAGTCTGGGTCAGATGAACATGAATAAACAGATAACAATGCTCCACGAGACACTCCACAGTTCTCTACTTCTTGTCCATCATCTACTGGTGTTGTAGTTTCTTTTCAAATCACTTCTCTGTAGGTGGAGTGGCTGTGCAGCGAGGATATGAAATGTTGAAAACAGCTCGTACGTGGAATGTGAGGGAAAGACTGTGTGTCAGACAGAGCAGAGACTTTAAGGGTAGGCAAACCATTACACATGCAGATATGCATGGCAGCCACTTTAGCTCAAGTCAGTGAGAGCAGGCTGCTCAATTTGTAGACATGAAGCCACAAAGACACATCCATTAAATGAATGCACTTTAATTCAAAACATACACTAAAGCATGGGTGTGCTTTATGTAATGAAACATAAGGGTGTTTTCAGACTATAAACTTTGGCAAACAGGGTAAACTGAACCCTGATCCAGTGTCATTATTTTTGTTCCATTAGCAGGGAGTAATGAACTGCGAGCAACCGTTTTTAAAAGTAGCTAAAGAGTAACTGTGTTTGCATGCTTTAGATTTCAAATGTCTCCAAGCACATGTGCCGCATCGCTTGTCCTGTGGATTGAGTTTGTGAGAGGCTGTGTGGTAAGCATTTGTAGCAATGAAAGCATCTCTCCTACATCTCTTGAATTCAGAAAGTAAAATTAAATCACTTAATTAAGATTGATGTCTTTTTATACTGCAGAGAACTTGACACAGATAAAAATCCAAATGTTCTTTGAAAGGAAATATTCGCCGTGGGTCTGTTCACCAGTAAAATGCTGTACAAGTATTCAATGTATGTGTTGTTTGCTTTTTATTCATACAAATGATCAGTGGGATGAGAACTAATAAAGAGTCTCAAGATAAACTTAATCTTTACACAACTGAATACAATGCAACAAATCACTATGAATCCCACCCTGTCTAGCCAGGTTGACCAATTTGTCTGTGTGTGTTTGTGTGTGTGTGTGTGTGTGCCTATCTGTTCATCTGGCTTCTGGCTTATCTCAGTGTTTGTCTCCATGTTTGGCTAACCATGCATCTTTCAGTGTATCAGTAAGACTATGAATTGGTATGTGTATGTGTGTGTCCATGGGTGAAATGACCACTGGGCTTCCTGCAGTGTTGACCACATGCTCCACTCCATTCTCCTTCCCTCCAGTCCTCCGCTTTTACTCCACCTGGCCACTCTACTTTGACCACCCATGTTGTTCTGTCTGACTTGGGTTGTTGTATTACACAGCATAGTAACAATCAGACAATCCCAGGGGCTTGAGGCCCCATGTGGTGTCCATGGAAGCGAAATTGAAAAACTTTCATTAAAAGAAAATTTGCTACATAATTAATTGAACTTAATATGCCAGACACTTGAAAAATGATTGTACGTTTGATGCATTTCTATGTTAGGGGATACAGATCATATGGATGACTAGTGATATCCACCTTCCCTGAACAGATAAAGCAGTGAGCACCACCTACAGAGCCTCGAGTGACATTAACTGATGATGAAAGGAAACCATGTGAGCATTGCTGCACACTGACTGACATTGTGCTGCCATTCAACACCACAACAACCCCAAAGAAATCCTAAACTTCAAGCATTTAGGGTCAACTATGAGTTAATTCATTCTCCCCTGAAATAACAACTAACATCTTCATTCCCTTCAAACTACTACTAAATCCATTCGCTCTCTCCGTCTGTTCTCCACTCTGTTATCTTGCATAGCCACATTGCCCAGTAGATAAATAGAATAGAGGTTTAATTGTCTTGGCAAGAGTTTGTGAAGCAGCTACCTTACCAGTAGGCCACGAATATAGACGTGTATTTTCATGTGTGACCTTAGCTATCAGAACGCATGACATTGTGTCTTTTGAACAAATGCAGTTTGTATGATCACGTTTGCAGATAAAGCCATAGGTCTTCAGTGTCTCTTTAGTGACGTTCTCTCGTTACAACACTAATATGCTGTGTGTGGATGAAAGGGCAGCGGATTTCTAGTCCTGAACCAGACTGATATTTTGAAGATGTGCCACAAGGAGATAAAGTGGAAAAAAAACATTTGGCACGAGGAGTATGTTTATTTTACCTGCTTCCTTCTTCTGTTTTAAAAATTTCCAGAGGGCACCATGCTGACAAAGAGACAAAGAGGGCTGAGATGTGCAATGCTTATGGCAAAATATCAAGGCAAAACTTTTCACTTTGCATGATCCAATTACGTTAGATCCTGCAATGTTATTTATAACATGTTTTTTGCTGATTAAATTGTTCCCTTAAAATGTGCCCATTAATTCCTGAACGCATGCTACAGATAGTCCAGTGTGCTCAGAACAATAAAAATAAGTGCTTTCACATATTTGTCCTGCTGTAAACATGTACTTGTGCCCTCTTAAAACTTTCTTCCAGTCTATCTTTAAAGGACGCATGCCAGTATAACCACCCAGCAGTCTCTTCTCCCTCCGTCTCTCTGTAAACCTAGGCAGCTGTCTGCCCTCCATGTCTGACCTTGTTTTGACAGACACAGTTGTATGTGTGTCCTGTCTTATTAAAAATTACATTTCTTCCCTGAAACTACACTGCAAAGTCTTGTTTTCTATAACTCTAACAATTTTATGCCCAAGACATCGCGTGCTGATGCAACAGAGCATTTACATCAACTGTCAGCGTACCTGCATGCTGCGCCGTGTTAACAGACATCATACTGCAGCTGCAGTTGTGTTTCTCACCAAACATATTTGGGTTTCCAGTTCACTGCTGAAAAATACATTTTTCGGGGACATGGTTGGTGGGAGTGTGTATATGTATACATGTCAGAGGGCTTTCAGTGTGACCTTTGACCCTCTGTGGCCTGCTAGCCAACCTCTCTCTCCAGCTCTCATCTCTTTTTCTCCCCCATGTTTCCTGACTGATAGCCTGCCTGTGGGACATGTTTTCAGGCCAGGACGTTATATGTGTGTGATGGTGGCTGGGTGCGACAGGGAGGGAAGGAAAGCACGTTCAAGTGTGTGTTTGGGTATAAGTGTAGGTGTGTGCATAAGCTAAGGGGGTCACAGAGGAAAGACAGAGTCCAGACATCTCAAAAATAACAACCTATGTTGTCGTGAAGATGTGTGTTTGAATGTGTGTGTTAGTGTGTCGTCAGAAAGAGTATCTGGTAAGTATTTAGTCAGGCTTTGACCTTTGACCCTCTCCTTTGACCTACCACATCCTGTTCCACTGGGGAGAAGATGGAAACACATTTTTACATATGCACACTCACAACACCCCCACACTCACACCCTGGGGTTTAAGAAGTTTGTGTTTGTTAGAGTCAAGAGTCAAGTCAGAGGATTACCCATTTTCACTGAGCAGGGTGGGAAAATAAAAGAAAAGAAGATGTTTCAGATATTCTAAAAGAAATGTCAAATTAAATAGAGCCTATGTTTCAATAGTTTCCTTATCTTTAAACGTTGAAGTTCATTTTTCAGTAGACAAAACAGGGTTTACCTCAAGGAGGAGGCTGACAGAGTGGGAAAAAAAAACCTGACCAGAAAATTGAAAACTAAATAAAAGGTTTTTTTATGATTACTGCCAATACTATTACATTTATGAATTACTGCACACACCAGACTTTTGTTCATTTAATAAAAAAAACCTCAAATCATTCAAAGCGTCGCAGTTAAACCAAGGCTCCAGCCAATATGACAGAGGAGATGAAAAACAGCAGGAGTAGCTCTGGGTCCTTTTCCTTCTGCTACGTTGTTCCTTTGTGATAGCATCTACTGAAAGCTTTACATTAGCTCATTTTCCATTCCAGTTTTGTGTATATGCTTGTATTAATAATGGCTTGTTTATATGTGGTTTATCATTGTTATGTTGTGTGTCCAGGTTTGCGTGTGTGTGTGTTTATTTTTTACAGGACATTAATAACTGGTGCTTACTTCTTATCTCTTTTGTTAGTTGTACGTGTTCTAAAGTGTAATCAGAGACGTCATGATCCTTAAAAGTCACAGGTGATAAAACACCAATGCAGATAGAAATGTGGTTAGAAATAATCATTTTGTTATCAAAACAAATAGTCACAGCTTTTTGCTCATTTTTGGGCTAATTACACTTTTTTGGCTGTAGTGCTAAAGCACCATGTATTCCTGTCTCTATTGCTTCCACAAAAGCTCAGAAGTGATGTGTTGTTTGTAAATGAGCCGCTTCTTTGAAGCGAAGAAGAAGAGGCGTCTCCAGCCGGAGGAGTCGAATCTTCAGCCTTAGCCTCCGCTTTATTTTGATGGGCACACTACGTGGCCAATCACATGCAAATACACATGTGAAGGAAGGAAGGGGGGCAGACACTCCAAAAACAGTGAGTTTAGTGGTACAAACTATTTAAATACAACGTGCATAACAATAATGCCTTTATGAAAACTCCAAATAAAACATTTCTTGCCAACACACAAAAATAGAGTTTTAAATAGGCTCCAAGTGACACTAAACAGAGCCACCTATGAGCCATTAAGAGCCGGCTCCTCTAAGGGATCTGAACCAAAACAGCAGAATCTTTGAAACGAGCCGGACCTCCCATCTCTACTGTGATCCTGCTATTGTGTCTTTGTAACTTTTAGTGAGTCCATTTTTGTCTAATAATCTATGATTCATGGTTCACAAATGTCACAGACGCAGGAGGCAGGGAGGTGGAAGTGAAACTAATCATTTTTGATTTTGGATGTTTGGTTCTGAATGTGAATGTTTTTGGATTTGGATTAATTATCTATGAAGTACTTTCCTTTCCTGAATAAAAATTTCCAGTAAGTGGCATAATATGGGCTCTTCAACACTGGGTGAATACACTGACTCAGTGCTTGTGCGAGATGTTAGTTTGGCCACTTAGTGTGAGGTTGCAGCCATGTTTGTGTGTGGATGGTAACGGATGTCTGTGTATATAAGCCAAACAGCCCCTATCCTTAATTCCAGGGTGAACTTGGATTTCCTTCCCTTTCAAGTCTCCCTTTTCCTAACTCATGCAAGACTTTTATAGATAAGTCATCGTGTAGGCAGTTCTCCCTTACTTAGTTGTTAATTGTTCTTGTAACATGTCTGTATTATGACATGTTTAGTAGCATTTTCCTGTTAACGGTTGTTTTAGAGCTGATTAAACTACAGTTACCAGTTATTCTAATGACACTAGTTTTGGTTTATAGGGAAAAAAATAAATCTTGCTAAAAGTTGGTTCAATCTGTGTTTGTCATTGTCTTTCTTGTCAGTGTTGTTGGGTTGGAAATGTGAAGGCGAGGATTGGACATGCACTGCTGTCTGCCACATTGTTTTTGATACACCCAGTGGGATTTTAAAATGTCAGAAATGTCAAAATCCTTATCTTAAGGGGCCTTAATCTCATCTTGGAAACAGGATAGTTTTCCATGTCACTTTACATATTAAAGAGTACTGTGGTATGTCTATATTGAACACACTGTATGTCATCCATGTGGGATGTTCTCTAAGTTCCCAAAGGTAGTGGTTGTCAAGACTGCAGCTGTGTACTTGTTCAGTGTCACCTCACACCAGACCTAACCCTGGTGACTTTTCACCTTTGTAATCGTGAACTGTGACCTGTGTGAGGAATGCCCCTTGACCTTAACAGGTCCTAATGGTGCAGAGAGCACTGCTGGTGACAGGAGGCAGATGCAAACACACATACATGTGAAGGCAGACACACATGTGCTGGCGACACTGAGACACACTAATAGAGTGGAAAGTGCGGCTCTGCAGGCCTGTGGAGTGACAAGAGAACCACGGGGACACATGTGCACACACAGTTCAACTTACACAGGAAACTGCTGAGATATGCAGGTCTGTTTCCAGGTTTATGAACACAGCTGACATGCACAGACATTCACTATGTAGAACCAGTTTTCTTTGTTTCATTTGTTGTTGAACAAAGTTTTGCCCAGGACAACAATGCCTGATCACAGGTCAGCCTGTCTTTGTTTTACTACTGTTGTTTAGGAACATAAATGCAAGTCTGCAGAAAACTCCTCCAGAGAACGAACATTAGCACTGCGCATGCATACCCCCTACCTGGAAAAGTGACTTTTGTGAAGGTTAAAGTGGACACAAACTAATTTGTTTTGACCTCTGAGTGCTTCATTCTCTTGAAATAATGAGCATCATAGTTTACCCATTACTAAACCTCCCCAGTAGGCCACATATGGCATTTCAATTACCAAGCTAAAGAAAGGCAATGCATGGCATTATCAATAAGCATGCAAATGTGTCAGCATTCTCAGCAACCCATGAACAAGTAGTCGAGCATACTGACACACACACACACATGCACACACACACACACACACACACACACACACACACACACACACATACAAAAACACTTTGCAGACATGCTTAGGGCACATATGGAGATAAATGCACAAACGTTTGGTGTATACACAGATAATGAGTGTGCATATTGACACACATATGAACACACACACACACACACACACACACACACACACACACACACACATGCAGCTAGATTACTTTGCTTATTTGCTTAGCAAGCAATCTTTGTTGGGGTCACCACTCCTCACCCCTGCAGCACACCAATCTATAAAGCCAGCCCTCTGGGACCCAGTCAAGCCAAGGTATTTGTAAAGTGATCCAAAGGTACTTTTTGTGCTGCTGCTGACTCTTTTATATTGTAAAAGAGCATGTGACATTAGAAAAGTAACTGACAAGCTATTTTATGAACCTCTGTCCTGTGAACTCTTTTCATATCAGGACATTTTTTGTTGGAGTTGCCATGATAACTCTGCTGCACTGCTCATGTTAATCAACATGGAAGACAGACCAATTTGTTTTTTAACTTTATAATACAAACCTACGAGTAAAGTAGAGTTTCACAATTCTGTCATAAACTATTTTCTTTATGTAGGTAATGTTATATGTTAGAGATGGTGCAGACGATGACAGTCAGAGTCACAAGATATAATGTTTTATCTTTCCAATGATGCATCCAAAATACATAACACTTTTCTGCAACTCTCAGCCACTATCTGTCCTATTATTGCCATATATTTTACTGTTTTGAGTTTGTCTCTCATTGACCCATTCATACACACAGGCACCAACAGCCTATTTTGCCATGTGCTTCTCTGACATTCAGACGTGTTTGTCCAAGGACACTAGACATGGCCAGGAGGAAGTGGGAACTGAATTGCTGATCCTGCATTTTACAGAATTACCCTGCACAGATAAATTAAGTGAATGTTTTGTACATTTTCTATTTTGAAAAGCTACAGCCTGTACTGACCTGCTGCCACTTAACATGGGTATGATGCAGTCTTGGCATAGAACACTGTGGCGGAGCAGCCACATTTCCCAAAATGTTAATGTGTTATTTTTTTAAGCACAAACTTAAGATTATATCTAAAGAAAAAAAAAAGGTTTTCAGACTTAATCAAACTCCTACTGTTTTAATTTTAATATAATGTATCTATACATATGATTCTTATGAACCTCCACAATCACATTAAGGATGTTTCAAGGCTTCATTGTTTGCATTGTCTTTTTTTGACATGGGATAAAAATATACATGAAAAATAGACATAATGAGAGCAGAAGGTTGTGAGAAGTCCCACTGTTTGAGAATATATCATTCTCTATTGAAATACTGAAACACATTTGGGATCACGGTTTTAAAGGCAGACACTCACCAGAGAGTTGTGGACTAGCGGAGGGTAGCTGCATAATCAGCTTCTCCATCAGCTTACTGATGTTTTGCATAATGGAGATGGGATTTCTGGGTTAGTATGTGTGTTCTCGTGTGTGTCTTTTGTATGTTCTGTGGTGGTGGGCATTTCTCTTTTCATCTGCATAGATTGTCTGCATGTGCCATATCTGCATGCGTGTGTATGTTTACCTCTCTCTCTCTCTCTGTGTGTGTGTGTGTGTGTGTGTCAGGGCCACTGACCTCTTTCCCCACAGGGAGAACCGTCCCTGTCTCATTAGAGAAGCAAGATTGAGAGTAAGACAGAGAAACAGACACACAGACAGGAAAGGAGAGAAAATACAAAAACAACAGAAGATGGGGAGAAAGAAAGACAGGGAACAGCAGAAGAAGGCAGGCATACAGAATGTATTAAGGGGTCAAGGGTCACTCATCCATTACCACAACAAGCAGGAAGGGCGATGGCAAAGGAGGTCATGGAGTTTTCTGATTCACACAGAAAGGCAGAAACGAACGCACACATCTCCCACTTCCCTCCATGAGGTATATGTCACAATCCAGACTTGACTGTGGTTTAATTGAATCAAGAAGCAGTGTGTGGGTGTTTGAGGTTTGGGAAACATGGGCAAAAAGGAGTGTGGGGGTGGATGGTAAAAGTCTGTGTGTGTGTGTGTGTGTGTGTGTGTTTATATAGATGTGTGTTTCAAAATCAGGTTTCATGTGCGTGTAAGTCGTATGTATGTGTGTGGTTGTGCACATGTCTATGTTAGTGAGAACATGTTGATGAGCTGGACTGTATGTACATAGGTGAGTGGACTTAGTCATATTTAGTATAAAAGTCTTTGATCCAGCCAACGGGCTACTCGTAAGATAGATATAGCAAGGTTTAATGAAAAAACAGTGAGAACTGTCCCTTAAATGTTCAAGGGAAGAAACTTTAGGAGAAACCGTAAGTCTGAGAAAATCAAAGCTCTGGTTTGGAATCAAAGTTTCATCATATTCACGTTATTAAAGGATATTCAAGTTACACTGTAGGATAAAGAAAAAAATGATTGTGGGTGTGAGTGTGGCAGAGGTGGAGTGCTGGAAAAATGCAAAGTGAATGTCAGGACAATCCAGAAAAAAGGAAACAGTGCTGAAATATAAAATAACCACAACAGAAGCCATAAACCTCAACAAAGTCAGTACACCTCATGATCAGAGACCAGTGCGGTTGATCTGGCAGGAGGTTCCTGTGCTTATTACAGTCACAGTAAACTCCTCCGGTGTTCATGTTACACCACTTAGGTCTAAACATGCCTAAACAATCATGTTCCTTAACTATTTGGGGCCCATCTTCTATCTTTTCCTAAAAGCTCACACTTCCTTGGTGTCCTGGTGGCTCTTCTCATATTTCTATTACCATAGAGCGCTGAGCTATAGACATTTACCCTGCCTTTGGAATGGTTCCATGCACATATGATGCTGTTATGTCATTACCAGTGTCATCCCTGGTTGTGTATTGCCTCTAAGAAACGGAGAGATGGATGGCTTGCAGGCAAGAAAATGCAGAGAAATAGCCTGAGGGAGAGTGAGCGTTGGACTGAGAAACAGACAGACAGCGAGGACAGAGATAGAGTGCAGGAGAATTAAAGAAACCACAACAGAAGCCTTGAGCCCACTAAGTCCCCTTCTCCTTATGATGGTGGGGTGTGGTGTTGGAGTTCTGGCGCAACTTCCTACAGTGCAGCCCCTTTCCAAACATCTCATATATAAACCCAGTCCGGGACAATGTCACAGTCAACCACATCACAACGCTTGTGCATATGTGCGTGCCTGTGTGTGTTTGTCTTTGTGTGTGTGTGGTTAGCTCAGCTGCTCTCCGGCTTACAGAAAGCATGTGCTGCCCGAGCGTGTCAGCGCTGTCTCTTGATTTCATCTCTGTTTATTGCCTAATCCCTGTCTTTCTTCTCACCAGCACCCCCATTTTCCACAGTTCTCTTTACTGTCA
Source organism: Microctenopoma stevenorrisi (assembly GCA_032270685.1). Taxonomy (NCBI): domain Eukaryota; kingdom Metazoa; phylum Chordata; class Actinopteri; order Anabantiformes; family Anabantidae; genus Microctenopoma; species Microctenopoma stevenorrisi. Next base: position 13,046,541 of record JAUMTR010000008.1, read on the forward strand.
GTGTAAGACTATTTTTTTCCATTTATGCCGGGTAATGTTGTTTCTTTCACACATCTGTTTCTCTAGGTTTGGTATCTGCTTCTTAAAACCTTTCAGGGTGTCCCTGTTTGCTATAGATGAGTTGCGGATAGCTAAGCCCACCATATGGGTCATTCATGCACTATCCCAGTGGGTTCGGAGCGAGACGATGGTTTGCTCATGAATGTTTCATTCTGGTTTACATAACAGTGGCTCAGCTCTTTGGTAGCACACACTGAATGTACTGTATAATTATAAAATGCTGTCTGTTCCACTCAGCTTCTTCTTACTCTGTCAGTCTCTCTTATGTTTGCCGTCCCTTTAAATTTGCCTTTGTCACTGCTTTGTATTTCATTTCATCAAAATAACATAATACAATCAAAACATATCACTGTCAGACTTCACCCCTCACTCTCTTCATTTCAACTTGCCTTATTGACAGCCTATATGTTCGTGTTGCTTAAGCATTCACAGAAGGCATAACAAATAGAAAAGACTCATAGCTCGGTCAAGGCTGCACAAAAGTAACAATAATAAATGCATATGCATGATAAGATAATATGGATGTCAGCTTGTTTGATACATATAAACATATGCGTACAAATGATTTGTCTTTCATTCTGAACATCTTGCCTAGAGGCAAGGTCACGAAGCCTGAAGTAACTTTTTTCAAAACTTTTGTTGTATTTTATTCCTCTTGTTTTGTTGTTTTGTTCCTGTTCTGCTTTTGTTTTATAAGTGAAACGGGCCAGCTTGTGGTTGCAGTACCTCCACTGTGTCAGTCTGCCCGGTATTCAGACATTTTAAGAAACATCTTGAGCACTGCAGCTTACCCTTCAAACTTTCCGTGCTCCTGTCTTAATCAACTCCTTGCTATTAATAAAATAAACTGCACCAGAGTTTTTTTTTACCCTAAGCACCAGATTTTATGTATATGAAAGCAGAGTTCAAATTTCATTCAATTTGTGCATGCAATCTGCCTGTAATTAGTCTCTGATTTACTGAGGCAGCAGCTAATTATACAATCAGTGAGTGGGACGGCCTTCTAGGCGCATACTGGGAGCGAACGAGGATCGGCATTTTCACTGTGTCATCTCCAGTTCACATAAGCCAAAAGAAGTTTAGCGAAACACTTTTAAGCTGCATGCGCGATAAGAACTCGGCTAAGATAAAGAAGGAGTAGATATCAGTTCATAAACACCAAATGACTTGTTTTTTAATGACATACACAAACCTAAACACATTAGAAGCAGTGCTTTAATTGTAATTGCAAAATCTGTGGTATCAAGTGGAGACACTACTATGAGTCAGGTCCTCTTCACCAATGAGCCGAGTCCCCCTTCTGCCCATAAATGTGAAAATAGTTAATGTATTTCCTCGCTGGTTCAAATGCCTATTTCTGTATCAGTTGTGGTTCGCCCTCAGTTCCTTCTCCTTCAAAAGCAGTCACCACTACTGTGTATGAGTCAGGTTCTTTTTGCCATTTATAAACATGGTGTTGAGCAGACACTCAGCCATAAATGTCTGCATATGTTTCCACTCGATGCTGGGTATCTTAGAGCAGGGCCTCTAAATCTTTTTTTAACCCGTTGCTTGAATGTAGTTTAACTCTTTTTGCGACATCAAGGCCATTGAAAGATATCAATAAGTGGACGATAGAGGGTAATAATCTCCTTTATATTATCTCCCTTCCTTACCAACTCACACCTCACCCTCTGTCTCCCAGGTGGTCAGCGTCTCTGACTGTGTCTAGGTGTTTGCAGTGGGGATAACTGTTGGTGAGTCACGCTGTGCTGAATGTTCAGCTGAGATTTTCTCCCACTCAGTCAGGTCCTCTTAGCCATTTAGTAGACTGTGAATTTAACAGACGATGCCCATGAATGATAAATGATGACTGTAGGTCTGCCTGGTGCCAACAGAATACATAATGCAGGACAGATACAGTCATTCCAGTCCGTCCAGAAACATGATGCTGTATCACACCATCGGCAGATCACATCTACTGTCTGCACAGGAGTGTAACACTTACCAACATAGGAATCATCATTCAGTTATGTTGAACACCAAAGTTTAATGATCATCTTACTCCTGAACATTGTGTCTTACATTATATCAGAGTTATGAATACGATGCTTTTCTACAGTTAGAGGTACACTTTGACCTTTCAAAGTAGACGTGGGAGTGCATCTGCTTCTGTGTCCACTATGTCTACATAGTGTTGTTTTGGGTAGTGGGTTGACACAAACATGCATACAGCATATTTTTACATTATGTTTGCGTCTCTGCATGTCTCTGTGTGTATCTGACTGTGTGGGCACAGTAATACCCAGGGTTTACAGGCATTTGTCTGCGTATGTGTCTGCAGGCATGCACTGTGGATGCCTGTGGAGTATTGCAAATGTGCGTGTTGCAGCCAAAGCATGTGCAGCTTTGCTGGTGTATGTGTATGAGTTTCTGCGTGTGCTCCGAGTATGTAGGTCACCAATATATTCCTGATGAGGCCTAGTCCTCTAGAGAACTCTACAGATATGAGGGCCTAAATTAGACACTATTATCTGTGCACGTGTGTGCGTGTGACTGAGAGAGAACACCATTATGAGACAATAAGCCCACAGACATACATGTTCAGCTTTGTGCCTTCACATGTGAGAAGCATTATCATGAGTGTGTTATTATTTATGCGTGTATGTGCATCTGTGCACGTGTGTAGGAAAATGACACCGGTGTCTTCTGCCAGGCTTGTTGCCTGTTACCACTGACCTCAGACTGTAAACCTCCACCCTCAATTTTAACGACTGTTGGCTCAGAAAGCCTGCCCATATTGCTGTTACCCAGCCAAACTGCTAATAAGCCTCGAGCACCATTCTCTATCTATGGCCAATGGCACATCATTGGCCTCGTGTTACGCTGCTGCCAAATGTAGGAAACACATACTGTATAACATCCATGCAGGAAGAGGTAGGTTTCTAGCAGGGTGAATAGAAAAAGGTTGATTTTAAAATATCAAATGTTGATTTCCTTAATAAAATACCCTCACATCATATCATGCTTAGCTTTTTTAAGTGCATATGGCTTCTATTAAGAAACTAGTAGCAAAGACAATGGGGTTGAATTTCACTTCGTCCATAAAATTTGTGGCCACTTCATACTGAGGCCAGTTGGTTGAAACATGACATGTAATCCCCCTTCATTTCAGGATGTCTACATTTCTAGCCAGCCTACTGTCTGTAAGTCACATGGACAATACCACATGCAGTCAATCTGTCAAACCAATTCAGACTTTTGCTAGAGCTCAGCCCAAAAGTTATATTCAGCCTGAGAGAGATGAATGGGAGTGAGAATGTCTACCTTTGAAAAGCTTCATGCTTTGACCAAATCATATGCTGTCACTCCTAAGCTTTAGAAGACCTGCACTTTTCATCAAAGCCCTTGATGGCTACCTTTCACAGTATTGTTGAATACACCCTCAAAAGCTTCCCTCCCTCCTTTTCTCCCTTCCCCTCCCAAATCTCTTTCTTCTCCCCTCCAATGTCGACTCTTCCCTGCCTCTCCTTCCCCCTACCTCAATCCTTCCTTTCCCCCTTCCCTCAGTCCCTCTTTTTCGCTCTCCCTCTTCAATCAAACCCTCAAATCTCTCCAGGTTTTATTTTCTCTGCATTTGTGTGACTTCAGTACTGTCAAGGTAGATGAAACAACAAGAATTCTGATTCATCAAAGTCATAACCTGCCATGATTATGATCTGCTACTATTTTTCCCATGTGGTGATAGACCAATGTTACCGGCCTTTTTCAGGGTTTATTTGCATATTTGTTTCCCCTTTGTTTCTTTTGATGAATTATTTACTGCAGAGTGAAATGACAGCAGAGATTACTGATGATTGCTGTTTCAGGTGCATGGGTACCTTCTTTTATTTGCAATTATTCCCTTTTCCTTGATTTTCAATTGTAATTTTTACTCAAGTTCCTCTGTGACAGCAGTCAAGAAGCAGAAAAAAACACATGCATTTCAGCATTGCTAGTGGGACCTTTGCACCAGTCCAACGGGAATGCAGCTTCTTTTGTTGTTGTAATGATTAGAGAGTGGGGAAATGCAGGACAAAAAGAGGAGAGAAGGCAGAGAGTGGAGATGAAATGGAAAAAAATATGTAAAAGTATATGTCCTGGGAGAGTCGACCTACACTGCCACGCACGGGACAATGGAGTGAAAACACGCGTCATATTCGTTATCATAAGACCAATTAAAATACTAATAACTGACAATAATAAGTGTATCAATGGAACAGTAACATCTAAATTAGTTAAATGACCTTTAGGTTTTGGCCACAGGTGTATTTGGACACAAAACAATGGCTTAAGTGCCACATAAGCGTCTAGATTGTGAGCCTCACAAACTGTATTAACAATGCGCGTCAGGGATCTACTGCTCGAACACATACAACATAATGCCACCCTGTCCCTATATTGCCCTATCTAGGAATAACAATGAATAATTCATGCCCCAAAGTCTCGTCTGCAGACAAAAGTCAGCGTGTGCATTTATTATTTATTGAAAACAGCTCACATGATGAATCCTTTAACAAACAGAACTTCCCGTAAGCCCTGTAACTATTTCTTCTCCTCTTGCTGTTTGTATTTTGGCACACATTTTAAGTGGGTTCATTAGTAGAGATCAGGATGTAAGCAGGGGCGAGAAATGGCAAGGGAGAAAGAAACCAGAGAGAGGGAAAGGAGGTATAAGAAAGGAAATGAGGCCAAAGGATATAGGAATCATTTTGTAAAGGTATGAATTAATAAGAGAGCATCACAAGCTAATTAATTTAATAACGGAATGCTTTAGGGATCAAGTTATAACTTTTAAGTCTTCATCACATTGACACAGTAAAAAGTTAGCACTGCCCAGGGGGTGTTTGAAATCAAGTAATAGCACTGCAAGACCTGAAGGTAGTGGATTTATATCAATGTATAATATTCTAATCTCTTTTATGATTGTTGCATTGCTTCTACAGCAGTGCTACACTTAAGCAGGTTTAGTAATGTGCAGGTACAGTATGTGCACACAAACATGTGCTGTGATAGTTACATTTGTTGTGTGGATTGTTGAATTGCAGATGGGAGGATTTTTTTTTTATAGTTAAAGAAGCATTTTCTATATTATGCTAATCTACTCCTCATTTATTCCAAAGTACTTGCTTTTTTTTTCATTTCTTCTACTCCACCCCTTCACAATCCATCACTCGTCTGAGGCATGAGGTGGTAACTTTGCAGAACATTTGATATTCAGTCTCCCCTTAGATTGATGGGTGCAAACACACACCCACATGCGCAGTCATTTTTGGTAAATCAAAAAATCTAATCTGGTCTAGCAAAGGTTGAATAATTGATGTGTTATGTTAAAAAAGTAATGAAATAATCATAGCCTGTTGGATGTTGGAGGAACATCAAACCCAGAGTTGGAGCCTGGCAGACTTGGCTGAGCAGGGTAAGGGCCTTGTATGTATTTGGAATGGCTGCCCAGAGAAATAATAATGAATAGCAACGAGTTATGGGATTAGGAGATTTTTGTTCTGCACTGTACCTGATATTTTGTACGTGCCCGCCCATGTTTTTTGACAGCATGACCCATATTAATACAGCAAGATTTTCAGAAAAATTGTTTGATTTGGTAGACGGGGGAGCGATTCCAGCAGGCCTGCACAAATGGCTACAGTAGATGGCTGCAACAGAAAGTGACACCAAGATCACAAGATGTGCTGATCTAATGGGAAGATGTTGGTGCCACTCCACCAGCAATACGTCAGGGCAAGAAGTGGAAAAACATAACGTTGACTTGTGCTTGCTAAGGTAATGAAGTTAAGATGCAGCAATAGACGTGAGCTTGCTGTGACACTTAACTTAACGCCTTGTTATTATCTATAAGCAAATAGCACAGCCACGTTGTAAGTATCTATAGAGTTACATTTTGAACACAGATACTTGTTTATAATAGGGAAACACACAGATTTACCATTGTTTAAGCTCATGGTGATGCTAAAATGAAATAATAGATGCTTGCTCTCCAATGTATTCTACCGAGCCTCATTTCCTGGCAATAAAAGTTTGCAAAGAATATCTACATTCTGTGCATCTCTTTATGAATGCAGGCCCATACACAAACACACCATGCATCATTGCTTCAAATGGAGACAAACTGTTTTCACGTTAAGGGCCACCTTATAAGATTGTCCCCATTTGGGATGCAACAGCAGCACATGACAAATACATTCATTCTGAGCGGCGGTGAGAGCTGTGCACTCATGTGTTTCTGACTGATATCTTTTCACGAGTGTATGAAAGCTGTACAGTATAGATTTTTTCATGCAGCAGCAGCAGAGGGATATAAATGTTTATTATTATTACTCTTTCAGTTTCCCGTTTGCCACCTGCCGTTTTGGTCACCAGTTTACATATGCGTTAAACAAATGAGCTCAATGAATGAGATACAACGGTCAAGAGGTGCATTTGCTCTTTTTGCGATGGATTGTATTGATATTTAAACATACTGTGAACACAAATGGGAAGGGAAGATGGAAAGATACTAAATGTTACACAAGTTATCTTCAGATTCTTGTCATTCATCATTCAATGAAGAATAACATGAGAGATAGTCAGCAGGAGTCAGGCTTTAATAAATACTATACAGTGACATTTCATCTGCAGTTTTTACTCTTGCATTATCAGTCTCCTCCACGCTATTTCAAAGTCAGCTGGCAAGAAACAGTGTTCAGCTCAGGGGGCTTATTTTATTAATTCACTGTTTCCTCTGTTACAGCCCCCCCCTTCTCTGTATTCCAGACTGTGAGAAGACCACCTCACAGGGATTTTCCCCTTCACCAGGTAACCACAAAGGAAGAAAAGAAGCACATTATCCACATGTACAACATACCCCCCAGCACACATGCACACACACGCCTTCTGCGCTATACAATGGTGACCACCAGCACAGCAGGAAACACACACAGACCCACACACACTGCATATTATCTTTATGAGGTGCTGTACACCAGTGACCACCAACACAGGGTCTCAGTGTTCTCTAATCCACACTCGGGCTGAAAAGAGCACTCCGTGCATGGGAGGGATTACACTGTGAGAATAAAGGGAGTTTTAATTTGAGTCATTGTAAGAGGCCTTGATAATTAGAAATATAAAGAAGAAAACTTCTGTTTCAATAATATATTGTTAAATGGGCTTCAATCTGCTATTACTGTGTTTAATTCTGTGCATTCCCTTTTTATCCGACTGTACACTGTAAAAAGCCCTTCAAGGATGTTGTCTATAGGAATTAATTTAAATAAGTATATTTCTTCCAATAGATTGATTCCCTTTACTTTTTTAAATAATTTAGGTTGTACATAAGTAAAAAGTGTGATTGTTTTTGTAATTCATTATTACCTTTTAAAAAATTG
>JAUMTR010000008.1:13054153-13068441 GCA_032270685.1 Microctenopoma stevenorrisi
AAATCAAAAAAACAAGAAGTTCACTAAACTAACAAAAAGTAGTTGGAAAATGTTGCCTTAATTTTTTTGAGTTGAATTTAAGCAACAGTTTTTACAGTGTAGATGTATGTAGAGAAGCTCTTTTTATTAGAGACGTCTGATAAAGGTGTCTTATAAAGGTCTATCATTAAGTAGTATTATTAGTACAATTGCTATAATGCTTGAAATTCTTGTTGAGAGTTAAGTGCCATAAACATAGATTTCCAGGCAACAGTTAAATAATAAAAGAAGTGAAAAATCAACTGTTTTATTTTGAAAGAACAGATTTACTTAACTTACTTGTGTTGCTGAAGTAAAAAAGTAAAAAAGACAATGATCATAATAATAGTTTCTTAGCCAATGATATTTGTTACTTTATACAATTTAGTAAATTCCAGCATACGAGTAAAAAAAAAACAAAAATGTAATTTATCTTTTCTGATTATAGCAGTATAACATACATGTTCACAGATATACACAAATAACTCAAAACAGAGAGAAAGAGGCGAACAGAGAAACACGGAGATTGGCCCCTAAAAATATTTGCAGTAGAGTGACAAAAGCTTGATGAATGGATGGATGACTGAATAGAGGGGGGGGGGTGGAAAGGGCAGCTGTTTATCATTCCAAAAGGCAACAATAGAACCATGGATTTAAGCATGAACAGTGGTAAACAAGTGCAGGCTTACAGAATATTGTTGTAAATTCCTTCTTGTTTCGTTCTTCTCTTGATGGATCCTACCAGAAACCTTACATCCGTGTAGTCTCACCACACCTGCTTGCTTGTGCTAGAAAGTATAGCAGCTCTACTCAGTACAAAGATTGAGCATAAATCGAAGAATTATATTGATCATATTTTGCACAAGGCCAGAGTGGTGAATTGCAATTTGATCTTCATGATAAAGAAAATATAACAACCAAATCCTAAAGCCTCACAGGGGGCTAGATCCATTTTACTTATTAAAATCTCACAACTGAACTTGACCTTTAAAACTGGAATAGTATTCTCAAACTGCTGACTGCAAATGTCTGCTGACTTATACAATGGTACCAAATGTTTGCTGGTAACATTTATTTACAACAATTAAAGACAAAGCAGTTTGGTTACGATTAGACATTAAAACATCTAGGTTAGGTTTAGAGACTAAAATAAGAAAAAAATGTATGTATTGCTTAAAAGTTACTGTTTTCTTAACTTCAAATGATGTTTGTCACTTGACTTGTGACGTGCGACTGGATTACAAAAGATTTGGTTGTGATTAGGCCTAGAGAAGTCAGGAACAAACTAAACATGGTAAGGTTACTATAGATGTAGCTTTTCATTCGTGAATTTGATGATAAGATTTGTCAAGTTCATCACGTTAACAATAGCATTAATAGAAAACAGTTTTTTTTTGAGAGTTGTTCACCCTTTAACAGTCACAGAAGCTAGACGTTGTCATAGTCAAAGTAAAACATATCTGTTGATTGTATTTTTTGCTTTTGGCTCTGTTCCAACCTAACTTTCTTCAACCCTTTTGAATCTTACATTCTTCTCCGACAGCTAACCAATACTAGCTCATGAAAGCTCAGTGATCGTCTTCAAACCCAAGGGTGAGCGGGTCGATTCCCGGTCCCCATAGGCTAGCTACCTTGGACAAGCCACTGACCCCGACACAGGTCTAGCAGCTGTCAATACAACAATTTCTCTATCAATAAAGTGTTCTAGTCATTTCCTTAACCAAATGATAAACCTAGAAATCATTGTTGGAATGATAATGTAAGAGAACTGAAAGAATATACTGTATAGCATGAGCAGAAAAACGCAACATCCCTTTGGACTAAATCATGCAGTTTTCTAGCTGAAATGTACGATTGAATATAGCTGCTAAAAATGTAATGTTTTAAGCACTAAATTGGCATGTGCTTCAGAATTGGCAAATTGGGACATCCTAGTTGATATGGAGATGCTTTTGGCAGGGGAAATGGTACACCTCATGTATTATGCTAAAAAATACACATTTCAAAATAAAATTCTGATTCGGTAAGTAGAAAATTGGGGGTAAATTGGCACATTCTCTCAGCTTTACATTAATAGTGCTTGTGCTATTGTCAGGGCGTTGCAGGGTGACAGACAGATGGGTGAGGGCTGACACATGTTTTTGGAGGAGTTTAAAATTCAAATGCACTTCATGTGTGAATACAGACACCTGGGGTAATCAACTAGCTGTGTGCATGTGCTGTGAGTGGCATGCAAGGCTGCGTTTACCCATAAGCCTCTCTGTCCCTGACTGTCTTGTTGTCAGCATCTCTCCCGTGCTGTCTGTGGTCCGCAATTCTGTCATGTTTGCAGACTGATTAATCATCTTGGTAGAAAAAGCCCCCATTTTGTTGTTACAGTCTATACAATATGATTTAAATACTGTAGGAAAGGTATTTGTTTCAGTTTGGTATGGCTGATCTTAGAGCTATTAAAAATTCATTCATTGGTAATACCCTCCCACTCATCCATCTCCAGCTCTCTCTACCCTTTCTTTCTCTGTAGCGAGCTCGTTTTGTCAAAGATATCTTTCTTTTTTGTGTCTGTTCATGCTATTGGCATCGGGTGTGATTCAGCGCCTCTATTTCTCTTTGTTCAGTTTGTCTTCCCTTTCATTCTGCGTCTCCATCCCTCACTCGCTTCTCTCTGTAAAACTCTGGCATGGAATCGAGACAGGAGAGCGCCTGCTGTTTTTCTGACACACTCTTCCTTTCCTAAATCAAAATCAACTGAGGTGAAATCAGGTTATTACCTTAGCCGTGTCTATTCTCTCGTACATTCTTCTATTTTTGCTCAGGGTCTATCAAATTCTACACTTTGAATAGCGGAGGGCAGCCAGCCAGCCAGCCAGTCAGACGAGCGGGTGCGATAGGAATTTGAAAGGGGATTGCTTTATAAATAAAGCAGAAAAAAATAAAGTGTTAGATCGACACCTGATGAGATCTGTGGGTTTGTGTACATATGTTGCGTTTCAGTGTCCCTTCAAATTTTATGCTTCATGCCCCTCACTCACACACCCCCACAGTCCCATCATGTGTGGTGGCGCTGCCTGTTTGGTCTGGTTTGTTGTGGTCAGATATTTGGGATTTTCTGTAAACTGCCTTTCATCTGAGAAGAGAAAAAAAGCATCAACCACAATGTTTGTCTGTATGAGATCTTAGAAAAAAAGAAGCTGCATACAGTCTGCAACTGAAACATAGCTATCACAGGGTAGAGACATGGGTCGAGAGGGAAGACTTGGATAAAGGAATCAGTGATGAATGAAGAATAAGATGAGATCTATTTGATAAACAAACCCAGATCACTTCCTTAGCAGCGAGCGGGACCTGAATCTTGGCAAAGGTTAGAGAACTGGTTGGAGGCTTGTAAGTATTGATTTTTATAAATAGCAAACTTCAGAACTCTGCTGTGACGCGGTAGATGGATGGATGGAAAAAGAATGAAAGAAGTTACAGAACAGGCTAAAGGGTTGAAGGAGAATAGTCCAAAAAAAGCAAGGACGGTCAGTAAACAGCATGCCAAAGAGTCAGGCAGCCATAAATAATGGCTGCTAAAGACAGATGATAAAGACGGAGGAATGGCTGTATCAGTGATGGATGATCTGTGATGATGATGGATGAATAAATGATTGGAAGAGGAGAGACGGAGGGAGCATTGTAAACAAGTCTGAATAACCTCATAAAAGAGACGAAGCCACAGGAGGAACGATGGATGGTCAGTTGTTATGCAAGAGATAAAATAAAGTCAGAAGAAAGTAACATCCCGTCACCTTGAAGAAGGTTAGAAAGGTGGAGGAAAAATTAAAGCTCAGGGAGAATGAATGCACAGCAAAGCAACTCAACTTAAAATAGTAGAAATTAAATTATATTTAATAGTTAAACCAAAATCTAAATACAACAGAGGAATGTGTCATTAGATAAATGAGAATCGCTTTAGTGAAGCTACTGTACGTCTTGTATCTTTTGGTCAAGAGGTTCTGTCAAAATAAATACGGGAATCACGTGGAGCTGCAATGGAAAAAACAATAGAAGGAAGGAGCCCAGTAGGATGTAAAATGTTTAGCGCTAGATTTAAATAGTATCATTTAACATGCAGCTAAATCCTCTGTGAGAAAGCAGATTATTTTCCTATGGTTTATTCACTTAAAATCTTTTAAGAGCCCAGCTTTGCATACAGTGGGGAAGTTCAGTCCCAGTCCAGTTCAGCTGCTATGTCTTTGAACTGAGGGAAACTGGAACACCTGGTTTAAAGCTGCATATACATATGGAAAAAGTACAAACAAACAACAATATTTCCCCAGTCGACTGTTCAGGCTCAAGCATACAACAGTTTTGCTTTCAGGGTACCGTGCTAACCACTGGACCACTGAGCCACTTTGAGTAATTCACTCACAGAACAGAAGATGACAGCAGCGTTAACTGCATTTTCCAGGTGTGGCTTTAAATATTGTTGTTGTAAAGTCACTTTTAGCCCGTTAGATTCCAAGAACACGTTCCGCTGCTCTGTGCACCTACTCTGTGATGTGGTTATAACACATCTATACAGGTCAATTCGCATTAAAGACACATTCCGCACTCTTTAATTGCTGTGTTTTCCTGACGTTACAGTAGCAACACTATGTTATTCTATTTATAAGAGTGTTTGTTTTACATATATGATTTAAAACCTAAACAAATCTTACTCTGGGATTGATGAATAAAGTGAATTCAAAACCTGCTTCTTTAGCAGTGGGAACTGAACAAGGCTCTGTAGTTCTCATTGCAGCAGCCCATCCTCTCTCACCTGTGTAAATGACTGTGGGTAAACAGATTGAATCACACTTGTTTCATGTGGTTAGCCACTTCCCTAGCTGGGACATGGTCTTCACAGGGGGAATAAGTTATTTCCTGTTGACTGAGTGAACGATATGCCCAACAGTAAATGACTGTAATTCTTTCCAGGTGGCGGATTGATTGTATCTTGTTGGAGAATGTACAGTATGAAAAAGGAAACATGGTCATTCATTTGGAGTACATTAAACACTTGCGTTCATTGGTTTAATCTCTTCAAAATACACAATCAAGTATACAGTTTTTCATTATAAAATTGGTGTGTATGTATTCTAATTATGCTAATTCTACTAGCTGCATTGGAATATTTCCAAACTGGGCTCAATGAAACGGGGTGTGGTTCTTAGATGCACTATAATTTAATAAACATGTTAGTACTGCTTTAGGTGTACCTGTATTTACACAGGGTGGCGCGGTGGTGCAGTGGAGAAGGGTTTTCTTTCTATAGGGATTCTTTTCATCGTTTCTCTGTGGCTGGTTTCCTACAAAATTCCCGATTAATTCGGTTAACTATAAACTCTAAACTGCACTCAGGTCTGAGTGTGAACGGTTTCCTTCTCTTCACGTGTGTGTGGATTGAACAAAAACCAGTCTCTTGTCAAGTGTGAGCTTCTCACAGCACCTGAGTTCAGCACAGCTTGTAAGCTTCCTCTCGGTTTGAATGAGCATGTCTGTGCTGTATGAATACAAAACTAACACCAGTACAGTACTGGTAAAGTTTTTGCACAACTAGAAACTCTGAATGAAAACACTGTGCCTTTATTGCAGTTTATTGAAATAACACTTTATTTAGCAGTACTGGCTCTAATATAATGTGTAGTGAGATAGTAGGGAAGCTGCTTTTCTTGATGTCAGAGGCTCATTTAGCGTTAGATGTCAGTGAATACATCTTCTGCTCTGATGTTTATCAGACTGATCATCTTCTCGATAATGTGAGAATAGACAATATTTTTTAATTGGTTTGTATCATATCTGTGAAAAAACATAATACTTTCTTATCACTTTGTCACATAATTTCTCTGGCGAAATCCTAAACGCTACCGATGGCATCTAATCTCCATGACAGCTTATTTTGGAGACTGACTCGTCCTGATCCCCTACAGTGAGACTCGTGTTGCACGGGAACAAATGATCAAATATTTAGTACAGAAAAATAATAAAGGTGATGTCAACATTTTAAATGGATGAGTTAGTAAGACCATAAAGACACAATAAGTATTTATGATGGATATATATGAAGTGTTATCTAGTTTATACGTGCCAACACAAGGTCCTCACAAACACTGCTCTAATATCTGAGCGCGACCTTGTGTGCGTGTTTAATGTGTGTGTGTGTGTGTGTGTGTGTGTGTGTGTGTCTACAGTACATGTGATAAAGAAGCATTCCAGCCAGAGTGGAGGCATGTCCTAACTAATCCAGTGGCCATAACGCAGAGGCTGTGAAGTTTCCATGACCTCAAATCCATGCTGTTCCAACATTCACTCACACACTCACACACTCACACACACACACACAAACAAGTAAAACTTCTTTTTCTGCCTTTCTCCCTTCCTACCGTGTTTCCTCTCTTTTTTCTTGAAGCTGTCCCCCTCTGTGAATTGCAACATTTTGTCAATTGTCATTTAGTTCGCAGTTAACCCACGGAGGAAAAGCGCAGTGTGTTTTGTAATACCACAGGAGTTCTGTCATCTTCAGAACAATTATGTCAATTAGCTGACATTTAAATGGTTTCCACAGAGAAGCACCTTGGCTAATAACAGTCCAATGAAGTGACAACCAGCCAATTAATCTCAGTATAATTGCTCAGTGGGTTCAGTCAATCATTCATAATCTCCCTCCCTCTCTCTATCTCTCTGTTTTCTCTCTTGCTTTCAGCACACACTCCACACTCAGTGGCCTGACTCAACACCTGTCAGTCAGACATAAACTCGTCTCTCCACCCCTCCCAAGACGGAGAGGCATTCCTGCACGTTGACATCATGGCCACATCGCGAGTCAGCACATTTGACTTGTATCAAAACACAGAGATAAAAAAAAAAAACAACTTGTTGACTTGAAAATCACTTCATGGAGAGGAAACGATAAGACAGGCGGAAAAACGAGAACGACTTGGGAATAGAGAGAAAAACCTTTGGACTATTTATCACGTGTCTCTCAACATGATTCATTTAAAACAAAAGCCAACAGTGATTCATAACCAGAAAGCACTGAATGGCCTTTAGTTTAGCATCCATAGCTTCAGCTTAGATCAAACATCAGCTCACTGCTGCACTCCACATGCTATAGACTGATGAAGGACTGTTGGATCTTAGAGCGTCTTTGTACAGTTCACAGGCTCAGATGTTATGACATGTGTCATGTGATATTTGCAGCTTTGTGCAGCTTTCCGCTTCTGGCAATGAACTCTTGCACAAGTGTGCTGAGAAACACGTGTTGTAGAGTTCAGCACCTGGCTCAACAGTCAGATCTTAATGTAGCACTTAGCTAGAAAACCTTCATCCAATGCTGGTCCATTCATTTCCATTGTTGGCTTGTTTTCGATGAGTTTAATGCCCTTCACACTATTTTATGCCATAGTTAACATAGGTCCCACATAGGTGAAACCCATCATAGAACTGGCAAAAATATGTGAGTATGAGTAGCTTCTCAGCCCTCACAGAATGTGGGATATTTGAGATGCTGTGAAAGGTGTTTCACTGCATGCAGTATGTGGTTATATGAATACAGTATATATATATATATATATATATATATATGTATATATATATATAAACGTTACTCATAAACGTCAACATAAACATAAACGTTACTCATTAAATGTGTTGTTTCTTAGAGGTCACATATTTAAAATCATGTAGTTGCACTTTTCACACTCACTTACTGAATTATTCTTGTCTTAAAATGATCTAGATCACAGGCTGCTGACTTCAGTCATACAATCAATTAATTACTACATAACATGTAATAAATATATATGTAGATAATGTAATGTCATTTTACATCCCTGACCCTAATCACATATCGTGAACATGTTTTATTTTTAGATAGTACCCTTCCACTTGTTGTGTTTACTGAACAACGTCTTCATCATCACCAACCTAAAATCCAGCTGATACCTTCCATTAATAGTCTTCCTTATATGCAAAGCGTCTACAGTGACTATAAACTATTTAATTTTAGCTAAATACCGAAGAGAGACGCAGTGTACCACATATTTTTAGTCATTAATTGAAATCCACTGCGTCATAAGTGCCTGTTATGTGCCTTATGTGGCACCATCACACCCCATGATGTGAAATATTGTTTGAAAATATTGTTTTCCCTCAGTGATGTTTAATTGTTCCTCCACCGATCTGCCTGTTCCCTTTTTCATTCTGGTTCCCACCACTAATTAGGAATGGGATTTAACTGCAGATGACTTTAGTGCGGGATCAGAACACACCCAGCCATTATAAAGAACCCAGGGACCCATAATGTGGCGTAGGCCTGGCCACTAAAACCATGGGGTGGAGAGACGGGAGGGGAGGGGAGAGCTGGTAACTGTTTCACTCAGTTGCTTTTTGGATTGTCGGTTGTGGCCTTTCTCGCCTTTGGCTTGTCATGAGAAGTTTCTCTCCTCCCATTTTGAGATTGTTTTCACTTTGTTTCATCTGCTCCCTTCTTTTTCTCCATGTCTCTCGTTCTCACCTTTTCCTCTACCCTTCATCATCTCTATCTCTCTGTCCCCCTCCCACTCTCTCTCTCGCCACAATAAGACCTAATATGAACTTTTGACAGGAGCTGGGGATCTTTGTTTTATTGCTAGTGTTACTGAGAATGCCCTCATAAATCTAATGCTGTAATGCCTTTGAAACGCCTTCTAGGCCTCGCAATCAAACGCACACACGATCCCTCCTCACTTTCTCTCACTTTGCTTCACGTGCACTCGAGCACATGCACAATCGCACGCACAGGCGAAATGTGTGAGAATGAGGTCTTTGAGGTTGTTTGTGCTCGCATCAGACACAGCAGCTCCAGTGTTTGTTTGCAATTTCCACTGGCTCCGATCCACTCCGCCAAACCCATGGGAATTTGTGGATCAGCATCTTCTCAAAAAGCTCTTGGGCGTCAGTGTGTATAACTGAAGCGCAGACAAAGTGCAATGAGTGCAAAGTCATTATTTTTATTCTGATGTGAAACATCTGATGTGTTCTGTGTAAAGAAAAAAAAGGGAAGTAAGACAAGTAGTCAACATAATATAGGAAGCAGAAAAAACTGATTATACTATTGTGAGATGTCTTTGTGAATCTGTATTTTTGTTTGTGTTTGTTTTCATTCCTAATCCATGTAAACATAAATAAACAATATATTGTAATTAGACAGTGTGATTAATTAGCGGGAATCATGATAACATACATTAAGTAGAGTTCTTTATTTTCATGCCATGCATTTAATCAACCTAAATACTAAAAATAAAACTCCTGCAGGCAAACACTGCGGGCCATAGTTATATGTAATTGTTGTTATGTATAGTTACGGTTTTGTGTTCTAAGTCAGTTCAAGTCCCATGATGATGTTTGCAATATTGTTTGTAGGGATTATTTGTTTTCAGAATAATGTATGAAGCTACAGTATGTAAATACAGCATTAGCATTGCGCTCATTTGGAGGTCTGTGCAGAGTACAATAAGCCAGGACAAGTAGTACAATCTACCTCACTGAGATGTGATCAATGTATTTTAGACAGCAGCACCATGACAGTGTTGCTTTTTTCACTCGGCCTGCTCACGGACTTATCGTCCTACTGTGCTGGACATGCAGCTAGTAGGAAACACCTGTAATGTGAGCAACATGTGCATGTCAGTTCCTCACTGTTTGTTCTAGCTGTGGCAGATTAAGTCACAGGATGATCAGGATTGAGTCAGAGGGAAATTGTTGCTTTCCTCTCTTTGCTGTCTATCACAACATACAATGCCTGTCTTAACACATCTCTGTTTCTTTCTTGCTGTCTACAGCCCTGACGTTTTCCTCTCCTCTCGTTATTTGTGTCTCCATCTCTCTCTGAATGGGTGGTCCTACAGCTGATTACATGAATAATTTACAGCATGTAAATCCTCAGCAGCTGCTCACTGTTTGCTGTTTTGCCCTCCTTGTTCGCCTCCTTTTCCTCTTTCAGGTTAACACGGGGAGGATGTTTTTCAACCTTGTCACCTCTTCTTGCTCTATCTTCCTGTGTCTGTGCCTGGGGTTAAGCTCTCTCTCTGTCTGTCTCTTCTCTTTCTCTCTAATTACAGAGCTCTCAGTTGCATCCCCGTGTCTTCCCATGGGTTTCTATGTCCTTATGTAAGAACTAGCTGAATGGCATTTTTTTTCTTATAATGATGGGAATTTTGACTCTCAAGCCCACAGTCTCTTGTTTGTGTGTTTCGGTGTGTGGATGTGTCTCCTTCACTGATTAGCTGCTACAAACAGTTACATGGCTTCAGATTTTAGCATCATCCACCTTTATGCAGGTTTTTTTTTTGCCTTTCAAACTTTAAAATGCTTTAAATGGAATCTCAAACTGTTCTGTCAGTTCTTTTTCTTCTTTTCTTCAGTCCCCTCAATCAAGTCCCTAAGTTGGACTCCAAGCACATTTTCAGATGTATGTATGAACTAATTCCATGTTGAAAAGAAAGACACACAATAAAATCTGTCAGAAAATAGCATGAGGCTAATTCAAAGAAAAAAGTGAGACAGCGAAAGGGAAGCATTACCTTTGGCTCTGCTAAATCACTTCTTTCTCCCCATTCAGTTTCTATTGTTCGAAGCCAGAGCCGATCTCTCCAATATTACCACTAATCTAACTTCAAAGGGTTGCAGTCACGTTAAAGCACTTTTTAATTGTGATAAGGAATATGCTTTCATGCTTAAACCATTCTTCACTGTTCATCTGAACAGAACCCATAAATATTGAGGCCTTTTTTTTTGTCATTGGCAATTAAGATTAGAATTGGTCACATTTCTCACTGTCAGCCGTTTCCTTTGCAGGCAAAGACATATGTGGGCCCCACACACATACACGTGGATACAGACACATGTCACTGCCTTTGGAGATTGAACACAGTGTTTTTTTGTCCCATCGGCCTGGTAGATCAGTGGTTAAGGCAGAGGGCTGGGATGCAGGTATAGTGGGATCGATTCCCAGCTGAGCCGCCCAGCCCAGTCCCAGTTCAGGCTTTGCTAGTCTGGTAGGGCTGATGATTCACCACTGACTTTCCTGTTGTTCTGAGATGACACATAAGATGCAGGCAGCACCATATTGTCCAGAGATAACACAAAAAGATGATTGGTGAGTGAATCACTTGCACTCTTCATTTCTCTGCAGTTCCTTTGACACAGAACAATCTTGAGACTTTGATACGCACACAGTATGTTGAGACATCAAAAGACAAGGAAGAGCCAAGTGTCCTCCTGTCCTGCAGCTCTAAACAACTGTGTGCATAGAGTGCAACGTTGTTCATGAACTTATTTTTAGACTACAGCCAGTTCTGAAATGTGAGAGGCACATTTGAAAGATACCATTAGCGCTATCTCCTCTGTCCGTGTCATTCATACACCAATTATCATTTCATACGTGTCCTGAAACGAGAAGTCACTCATGAAATGAGTGATGGTCAGAGGAACATGCTTTAAATGGCTCATCAGTTCACAAAGAAAGAAATGACATCCAGCGTTAGTGACACTGCAGTCAGACTGACAGCTCCACACTTCACTGCGGTAGCTCTCACCAGAGCACATTTTACACTGCAGTCAGTCAGCTCTTCAGACATACAGCAAATGGAGCAAACTGAGTTTCTCAGTGACAAGACTCCAGTCTAGAGGAGCGGGATGTGTTTCCAAGTTTGGAGAATAAACTATTAGTGACGGTGAAGGAATAAAAGAAGCTTGACTTCAGTTCGTTCCCCTTCACCTGAACTCACTACAGCGTGCCTTTAAGACTGCAGTCAGTCTGAGTCGTGAGTCTCAGCTGACATGGCTGGCTTGGCTCACTGCTTGTTTAGCAGTCTGAGCCAGACTTACAGCATGCATGCATGTCTGTGCTTGTGTCTCTGCAGGATTTCTATGTGTTTGCGTGAATACGTTAGTGTGTGTGTGCCCATATGTGCCTGCACGACCTGATTGTGTGTCTACTGTATACGTACATCCTCATGTGTAGTGAGCGTGGGCTGTGAACCGTGGTGGAGTGATTTTTGTCTTTTTTTTTTAGGGTTGTTGTGCACCATGGCCTCATTACCCAGGTGTTTACCCCGAACCACAGGAAGTGCTTGTCAGTGACGACTGTCTGCTGGCAAACATTGCCTAAGGGAAAGAAAGTCAGACAGGGAGGAAGAGGGAGAGGGAGGGAGAATCACAGACCCATCTATCTATCTATCTATCTGTCTGTCTGTCTGTCTGTCTGTCTGTCTGTCTGTCTGTCTGTCTATCTATCTATCTATCTATCTATCTATCTGTCTGTCTGTCTGTCTGTCTGTCTGTCTGTCTGTCTATCTATCTATCTATCTATCTATCTATCTATCTATCTATCTATCTATCTATCTATCTATCTATCTATCTATCTGTCTGACTGACTATGAGTGTTTGTGTTTGTTCTTCTTAAATATGAGTGTGTACGTGTAACTGTGTGGTTATGCCAGTCAAACTCTCCCTGGCAGGTTACTGGGTTCCTCCACTCCTTCACCAGCGGAGGGAGGGAGGAAGGAGACGAGAGGAGAGGAGACATACAAGCTGTTGACGGGGATTTATGAGCTGATAGTGTCAGACTGCAAGCACAACAACAATCTCCCTGTCTCTGCCTGTCTGCTCATAGAAGCAGGCACAGAGACTGACAGAAAGAATGGGAAGGGGGTGGGGGACGGAGAGAAAATGAGGCAGCAAAATGAGTTGGCAAAGAAAGCTCAAGAACAAGGGAGTAAAAAAAAGGACGTAGATGAAGACAGTGAGTGAGTGAGAGGAAGAGGCAGGATAGGGACGTGATTTAATTTGTTTAGGTTTTGTTTTTTCTCTCCTGTCACAATGACTCTTTTTTCTTCACGATGCTTCTTTTCTGCTCTGCTTCAGTGTCGTTTTTGCACGAGCTGACTGGGTTGTTGTGTCGATTGGTGACTGCTTTTGTTTTTGCTTGTTTGGACTTAGGATTAAGACGCGTGTTCATGTTTTGAAGGTGTCACGTGACCATAGGGACAGAGATGACTAGGGACACACATTCTGGACATTTACTTTGTTACCACCTTTGTGAAAACTGAGTATTAGATATGAGACTGGGTGCTCTGTTAAGGTGTGTGTGGTTGTGTGTCTTGAGATTTGTCATGGTGGTGATGTCATAGTGACTCTTAGATGACAGAGTCTGGTGGGTATTTTTCTTTAATCACTGTTACGAACAGAAATTCATAATATTGTATCTAAATTTTAGGTTTAATGACTTATGAAATACAGCTTTGTATTCCAATACTATTAACACCTCTTTTCCAGTTGAGGCTCTATTTGTTACCAGTTAATCAGCAATTGGAAATGATATTCTTGCACATAAAATAAGTTTGCTGGACTGCTGCTAAGATAATAATATTCTTTTAGTGATTAGTACACACGTGTAAACTCAGCTGTCAGTTTCCCTGATATGTATATGTATAATCTCAAGTCCAAAAATATCTGGTACACATCAACTCCATTTTGGATATTGTGTATTTGTGCCCAAAATACCCTGCCCTCTTAAATGTTGTGATTGCCATAATAATGGTGATCCAGATGTGAAGTCTTTCAGACTGACATGTTGGGAGACAGACAGCCTGACAGTGCAAAGCACACAGACCCCGGGGGGATAATATAGACTACTAGTGATTTATATGTCAGTTCTTGTTTAATGATATAGTATTAAAGAGTGCTGATTTATGATGCCTTTTTCATTTTGCATAGACAGACTCAGGCTTCAGCTTCTACTTTACAAAAAGAAAGATCTGACGTGGAGTTTCCCAGAATAGAAAATGTCATTATGTTTTTCCTCACTTCTGTCTGCAGATGATGGCTGAAGCTTTTTACTTAACACGTGCAATGCTAGTAAATTTACACTAACCTTTATGTCAGTAAAGCGAAAATGTCCTCAGACAGTAAACTAAAAATAATGTTTTTTTTCAAGCAACCCACTGTACAGTACGGTGACCTGAAGGGAAAGGTCAAAACACTGCACATTTTTGATTTTTTTTTTTTTGATTGAAATCTTTATTTGAACATTAGACGATGAAAACAAAAAAAAAAAACAATACCCATAAATGGCACACATGAAGAAATGTATATCTGACATGTATATGTAAAATAAACAAGAAAAAATATACAATAAGTCTTTGTCCAAAAGGAGTGGGAAGAAGCCTGTGCTTATTTAATCCCACCCCCTAGTCCTAGGTTACAAA
>JAUMTR010000008.1:13068541-13094263 GCA_032270685.1 Microctenopoma stevenorrisi
GAAAGAATTTTTGAATATTTACTGGTAATGCAAAAGTACTAGCTTTAAACATGATCTGTGCAGTGTAGTAGTGAACTAGGTCCTGCAATTTTAATAATCTTGACTGTATGAATAGAGCATGTGTATGTTCCAGATATCCAACTTTATGTATGTATCGTAACACCCTTTTTTGCAGTATTGTGAGTGGGTTTAGTGCAGTTTTGTAGTTGTTTCCCCAGATCTCTATGCAGTAATTGAAATAAGGCAGAACTAGTGAGCAGTACAGAATGTGAAGTGAATTATAATCCAACAAATGTTTTGATTTATTAATAATTGCAATGTTTTTAGCAGCTTTGGTTTGTATGTGTCTGATGTGATGTTTCCAATTGAGTTTGTTATCTAGTATCACTCCTAAAAATTTTATTTCCTTAACGTTTTCAATGATCACATCATCTATTTGTATACCTATGTCTTCTTTGTTATCATAGTTACCAAATACCATTAACTTTGTTTTTTCTATATTCAAAGATAGTTTGTTGTAATTCATCCATTCTTTTAGTTTACGCATTTCATTATTGACATGGATCAAATATTTTGTAATCGTACCTTCTATTATCCTTTGTGAACCTTATCGTCTAAACGTGCTAAATAGTTGTGTGTATGCTAATACGGCTTGTTCGTAGTCTTCGCAAGCTGTGTCATCCAAAATTCTAAATTGCAATATAGGTGTAGTTTTATGTGAATCCAGTAGGGGCACTAACGGAAATACTTTACACCCACTTTACTCTAAAGATATTGTCTATAGAAGAAGAACAAAAAGGCAGAGAGAACGAGCTTTGCACACTCATTGATGTTTAACCACATGTTTATGACATTGCTTTTGATATTGCATGGAGAGATGATGCACATCAAATTTTACCATTACACCACAAAATTTACCATCGTTTGCCTCTTTTTATAGGTGAACTCTTACGCAGCAAATTTTATACTGGACAAGTCACCTGACCTGACACGGACCATGGGATATGTTTTTTACTGACCCCTGTTGGATGGAGAGTTGAATGGGTCTACATAGCTTGAACAGTCCTACAGTTTGGTCATGCATAAAACTGGACTAAATGTAGCCCGTTGCAACTAAACTAACTAAAGCTTCGCATCCCCTTATCCCCGTCATATCAAGTGGGGATTGCTGACTCACATCTGGGCCTCCTGCTATGAGAACACCCATGAGTGCAGTTCAGCTAAATTTACAGTAAAGATACAAACATCACAATACTGTGTGATGTTATGTAACACTGATCACACTGGAGCTGATATAACATCACAGCCCAACACATACACGAGCAGTAAAATCCAACAATTACATCAGATTTTACAGATTTTTTTATTCATTTCTGCTTTTAATTGCATTTTCAAAAATATTTCTATGTTCATATTTACATATATTTTAGTTGTTCCATGTGTATTATTACAGATTTTTATTTATTTCTGCTTGTAATCGCATTTTCAAAAATATTTCTATGTTCATATTTACAAATATTTTAGTTGATCCATGTGTATTATTACAGATATATCACAGATATATACACCTATGCAAAAGACAACCATAGAGAAAAACAACTAGGAAATGGGAGTATGCTTAAATTTGTTTTGTTTAATTATGTAACTGTATGTATTACTTGAACTGACGAAGATAACATCTTAGTGTCATACATTACAGTTTCAACTGAAATATTAGCATATTTTAGCATATTGACTATATCTAGATAATGTACATTCATTTAATGCACAAAATAACTGTTTGCTCTTACTGTTTATCATCCACATCATATGTTTCTCATTGAACTGTTTTGGTCCTCATGTGCATCCATTACACACTTTAGCTACTGTTAATTTTTATATTCTATTTCTATATACTTCTTGCCTATTCTGTACGTATGTTTTGTACTGATTAAGCTGGAGCTACGTCATCTTGTCTCTCCATGTACCTGTCCAGTACAGTATATAGCAGAGAGGGTGATAAAGTTTACTTTGACTTTGGTGTCTAAATTTAAATGTTTGAATATGTGTATATGAGTTACTTTTAAACACTGTGATGTTATTTTGTACATCCTATAGTGACAGTTAAGACCACTTGTTCTTGAAGCTGTTGTTGACGTCTGTAAAATAAATTTGCTTGCATCAAGTTCTGCAATGTGTATGTGTTTTTTAATGACAAAATGCTGTTCATTTGTCGTAATTTTGTTCTGCAACATATAGTTCTTTACAGGATATACCTATTCCATGAATTCATCTAAGGAACTATACTGTTAATTGTATCGTATTGCATTGTAGGCTTTGATTATGCTTTGTGCAGAGTATCTGTTGAAACAATAATAATAATTTAGTCATGGGGAAATAAAAAAGAAAGCATTAACTATTCATACAATATGTAACGCTATGGAGAAATGTGCCCAAACTTAAATGCCATTCTCTAACAATTTATTTACAGCAATTTAGCTTTTATCGTTGCAACATTATTAATGAATGTTGCATTGTCCTGTGAAAAATCTAGGCTATATAATGCTAAATAAAAACCTGTAATGGTTAGACTCTGTTAACATTGTATTATAGGTACAATGCTTGATTCATAAAGTAACTGGTTTCTTAAGGCACCTTTAAGAACATGTTTATAGTTACACCAATTTTGTGTTCAGTCTACCCTGTAATGATAGAAACAGCCCTTTTAGAAGGGCAGAAACCCTAGATCAGGGGTAGGCAAGTTCGGTCCTAGAGAGCCTCTAGCTGTTAACCAAGAGCAGGAACTGTTGATTACCTGGATCAGGTGTGTTCAGCCAGTCAGAAGCTGTAAGTGCAGGGATGGTTGGAAAACAAGCAGGGCTGCGGCGCCCTAGGACCGAACTTGGCCACCCCTGCGTTAGCACATTACGAATAACTTTAATAACGCCCTAGGAACGAACTTGCCTACCCCTGCCCTAGATCTAAAAGCTGTGTGTATTTCTATGAGAATACAATTTGTAATGTAAGAGAAGAAAACATTTTTAACTAATGTAGGACATTCATATCAGCAGTTCTATTTAGGCCTATCACACCCATGCAAAGTTCAGTTTTGAGGCACCTCACTCTGTTATCTTTATCTGTGGTTGCTAACACCAGCTAAAGTGGTTAGACGAGGACACCCTATTTTTTCCAACAGTTTATCATACTTCCTCTCCCTCTGCCCTGGGCCCCCCACTACTACCAGACAGGTTAATCAAAGACTTTAGGACATACCATTACAGTGCAAATAATATATTGCACCATACAGTGTGCTGATATATTACCTAAAAGTGACTGAGGTCAGAGTTGAGTGAAGTGAGCTCAAATATTTGAATTACACATTGCATTGATTGAAAGTGAGTCAAAATGATTCTATGCATAAAAATGAATTGAAGGTAAAATGATTTAGCTTGAATGTCTGTGAATGTCATTTTGTTGGAACCGAATGGAGTTGAATATTATTATATAAAGTATTTAATAAATCATTTGTGATTCATGGAGATTCATTCGACGTCTCAGGTAAAATTACATCATAATGTTTTTGGCCAGTTTGTCATACTTTCTGTCAGTCTGGCCTGACTTCACAGTCATTCTATCAGACATTGAGAAACAGATTTCCTAAGAGGGAATAAAGCTGTGTTCAGCTCTGTCCAACATATGGCCTTATTCCTGCAAGCTGCTCTCTGGATTATGAATCATGTTTGAAACATAGAATCACAGAAAAAAAAAATGCTTTCCACTGCAATATTTTGTCTCAATGAATAAAGAGAAAGTGCTGGTAAGTTCATACTCCAAGAAATACATTTCCCCCCTGATGCCTCAACAAGATTATGAAAAACATCAACTTAAAAATGTTGAGATTTTCAAGACGTTGCAAAAATAAGTCTTTCTAGTTTTTACTTTTTGAAGCTTCAAGAGTAAAATTTTTGATTACTAACATATACGTTAGCACATTACGAATAACTTTAATAACACTTTAACCCTAAAATGCATGAGAGCATGTAAAGTCTATCAAACGTCATTATTGCATTCACACACATTACAAGGTTACATTCACACACGTTCCAGTTCAATAAGCACAATAATAGCACAGTACGTTTTTGAGATGACAGAATGGAAGGGACAATTAAAGAAGACCTATTGTCATCATAGTTTTATAAACACTTGTTACCTACTCTTTAATTATGTGGAGAAGTGTCGTTGTGCACATGTTATCTTCTACTTGTGTTTCTCCTATGACAACAATGGCTCCTATGTTATTTTCCCTCTCTTGTACCTCAGCCAGGATGTGTATGAGCCTGCCAGCCGTTAACCCCACAGAGGAAGTGTGCAGGAAATGAGATCAGTCTTGAAGAGAGGTAACGCCTGAGCCTGAGCCACTGACAGCAGACCAATAACTGTCACTCACTGCACCTGATACTGAGATACTAAAAATGCAGCAAATAACAGGAAGGTCAGAATAGAATCAAACAGAATAGATATATGTGGTGCAGCAGGAACACTGAAGAGAGGAGCATGTAATAAGAGGGTGGACTCAAATAAATATAATAATAATAAAGAACAGGCCAGCTTAAAATAGGACAGACAACTGAGAAATCTAATACAGCGCAGTAGAAAAACAGAAAAGTGACACAGGGAACCAAAAAAATTATCAGTGCTCGTACAATCCGTCTGTCTCAAAGACACGTTCTGTTGGAAAAAAACTGTCACAGAGTTAAAAATAACTGATGAAGGGGTGGAGGTTGAAGTCTGGCACTGTATATGTAACTGTAACAATATGTGGTGCACATTTTCCTTTGTGCTGTTATAGCATACAGTACAGTATAGAGTGAAATAGAATTGAAAGCAACAACCCAGACCAAAGTATTGTAGACAAGACAAGACTAGAACAAATCAGCCAAGTATTAAAGAAGAAAGAATGTTCAGCACAACTTCCAGCGTGAGGTGAGATTTAAGACCGGCACCACCCAAACTAACTATCAGACAAATTCTGTAATATATAAATATATTTTCAATAGCTAAAAATACCAGCAGGGTTGGGTGGATGTTATACTGTCACTATGCCCCGCACACATTGTCTTTAACGTGATGAAAGACACAGTCAGTAACTTCACTGAGGAAACCAGGCCTGACACGGGTGGATGTGTGTGGGTGTGTGTTAGTGCATCTGTATACATGCATACAGGATGCACACAAGCAGCTGAATTCTTGTTTTCTACAAAAATGCAAAAGAAAACAAGTTTTATTATTATTTATTTATTTATTTATTTACTGAGACATCTGGCAGGAAGAATGATGAAACATTTGCAGTGCCAGCTATCACCTACACCCAAAAACAAGGAGGTTTTGATAAATACTGAGATTCAAACTTGTTTTTTAGGCAGAACTGCAGCAGCCAGCAAAACTTGCTTGCTCTAGTGAGTTTATGTTCTATTTCATTATTTTATGTTAGGGCAAAAAAAACAAAAAGGGAGAAGAAAGTTACTTCCTGTATACTTTCTGTGTGCTACACTTAGTGCTAATGCCCCAAAAGGGTTTTTTTATGAATATTGCATATGTCATTCTTGGCTCTGTTGTTCGGCTACTTTGCTACTCACTTGTGAACCGGCAGCTGAAAATGTTAAGTCACTCAAGAACATACATCAACATTTGTTATGCTGACATTAAATCATTATTTCCCATACCTGAATAAAAGATGATCAGTGTGAAATATATGCACAGTCCTTGCTTGTGTTCGCAATGTAGTTATGCAATACACTGTGAGGTAAGACATTTCAATCCTGTGAAGTTGTGCTAGAAGGATAGAAAGGAAACACTGTCTCCTGTGGTATCATCTAAACAGTGAGATATGAATAAGAATAATTCAAATACAATAAGAAACACTTTGTTACAACCCCGAACTGTTGACTCATATTGAGCCTCAAACATAATTAATCTGTGGTAAAGTTAACGGGTTAGTAACACACATTATTTGATTCAATGAATGACTGATGACAAACAACAAACAAATAAATGAATAATGAAATTATGAATCATTCAATTAGTCAAACAAACCAAGCAAGTCTCAGGAAATAACTGTGCTTGCATGTCCCATCACCATATCTGCATAATTTTGGAGAGACTATGACGTTATATTATCACAATATGTAAGTATATAGAGTATTTAAAGATTTTCTCTTAATTCTTTACCAAATAAGGTTCACGTTGATTATTGATACTGTGAGTTATGTTAGTATTGCATTTCAGTAGAATAAGTGCAAAATCTACAAATTAAACCAAACTGGTGAAACATACGTATGAATTTGATTACAAATACCAAGAGGCCTAATATGCAGTGATATATGAAAAATAATATTAGAACTTTAAATGCGAGATCTAACTGCCATTTACGCTGCTTCATTTGTTCTAGGAAACAAGGGCAAACTCATTTAGCAAAACACTGTTCGCTGGCTGATGCAACCCAGTGAAATTTGAGGAGCATTCATGCACAATAAACCACTTCTGTCAGACCACCTATTGAGCCGTGTGTGTACCTGAGTGTGTGCATGTGTGCAAATCAATGTCAGTATTTTTGTGTGCTGTGCATGTGTGGGTGTCTGTGTGTGTGTACCTGCCACTGATACATAAGGAATAGATGCTTCCTCTGTTGTTCACTCCTACAGTGCAGCCTGAAGGCAATTTTCATCACTACCTTTGTGCTGTTGCAGGTGTCTATTGTAGCCCATCAGGCGATAATGCTGAAATTTTGGTTTGGAGAGTTACGATCATATAAATCATTCCACTTAGCTGAAGTCATGTAATTGAAAGTCAAGCCTATAATCAACCTGTGTAGTTTAGTGCCGCTGGAGCAGCTCAATTTCCACCGTGTCTAAGTGAAAACACCATTGCTTAGATTGCTCTGTTTTTTGGAAAATCTGGCCCAATGGTCACCCAGTGTGTGACAACAAGATTGGCATCAAAATCGCCTCTCTGTTTCCAGGAGACTGTTTTGTTCACCGTGCACAGTAACAGGAACTGTGAATAAAATGATAATTTTAACAACGCCAAATATCAGATGTCCACTGGTGTAATGCAACTGAACTGAAAACATGAGAATCTGGTGTTGAGAACTGCCAAAAGACGCTAACACTCAGGGGTACTTAACTCAATCAACCTCCAGCTCAGGATGGTCACTGTAGAACAGCATCTTTGTGTTTTTTTCATCTATATACCAGCTCCATCCAGCCATCCATTATCCTAGACACTGTATATCCTAAACTCCACACCACACAGAAAGGCACTTCTGAACTCAACCCTGGTTCTTCTTGCTGTGAAGTAACATCGCTAACCACTACACCACCACGTGGCCCCTGTGCCAGCTGTACCAGGTCTGGACCTCTAATTGTAAGTATTGTTTTTCAAGTTTTTGACTGCTGAGTGTTTCAGGCCACGCGAGTGCAATACGCTGACATGATGCAGCAGCGTTGTGCAGAAACATCACAATATACATCAAAGTCCTCTTTACCTTAACCTGCCTTCATTTTGGTGTTGCTCTTCAGGTATGAGCCAAACCTGATCACGTCATACAGTTCGTTTGGATGAAACGGATGAGCTCCCTCTCTTAATGACTATTTACAGAAATAATGTACACCTGATTCAATAAGATTCTACACAGTGAGCACTTTGTACAGATGTTATAATAATTCCTGTATACATGTGTCAAGTTGAAACACCATCAAGGTACATAAGTTGGACTGTGCATGGTTCTAGCTTTTCGGCTACAGCTCTGCTGAATGAATTATCCATAATCCACTTTGAGTTGTTCCTGGAGAACTCAGAGCTGATTCTGGGTCTACACATCCCAGCCGCTGACTTGGCTCAGTCTCGAATCTTCATCTCATTTGTGTCTCCCTCTATCTTCTTCTTGATCCAGCACCATTTTTGCTCCTTACCGTTCAGGGTGCTCTGCATGGAGTCAGTCGCCCTTTGGCTATTCCTCCAGATTTGTTGCATCTCCTTATTCTTCTCTGCCAACATCCTGTCAGCATCACTCTTGACCTCTACGTTCATCTGAAACTGAACACCGATAGGCTTGGACTCCTTGTATGCTCTCTGGTTTTCTTGTCAAGGAACTTTATATAACAGTCTATAATTCAATAAATCAATCTGACAAAATACATCAGGGAGATAATACCATAGATGAAGTTCAAATGTTATGATTATGTTTTCTAAATAAAAATAATAACAATGCTTGAGGTTATTTTTGGTTTGTACAGAATGCAGTGCAACCTGCGGTATGTCTTTTTTGGTGTCCTAAGTTCAGCCCACACTTTCATTTCAGCTTATTTTAGCTCATTCGTATAAGTATTATTTACCAATCTGTTCAATCAAGTCAAAGTCCTTCAAAACGTTTCCCCCGGCACAACGTTTGGTTCTAACACACAAACTGAACTACCAGATTATAAAATTAATTTATCAAGGATTGCCTTATTTATTTCATGGATGGATGATATCCAAATAATTGAAAGGAAGCTCTTTAATTTGTGTGTTACAGATGGTGAATAAAATAATCTTTTTTATCCTGTCCCGCTAAAGCGTTCCTCTTGTTTGCATGCGAACAGAAATTAATTGGCATAAAACCTAATTTAAGAAGCTAAATACTGCAAGACATGTAAGCCAATCTAAAACAGCAAAAATAAGTAATGTGTAAATTAGGATCTTAAAAGTTTTTTTTTTCATAATTGGACTCCTACTCCCTTGAATTCAGTATTGAGGACCTGTAGAAGAAAATATGATTTTGTTTGCATAAATGCCTATTCATTGTTTTTTCTTTATTTTGTCCTTTCTAACTGATGCAGGAAATCTGTAAAACTACATTTGTAGCATGATCAAATGAGGTGTTCACCATTTCACGGACTCTGGTAACTTGTGAAGTTGATGTGTACCCTGCGGGAGCTTGTCCTACCTCTTCAGGCTCTCTGATTGACCAACAGCTGCCTCACAGCATTATCTATTTTAAATAGCTCAGAACTAGCCTGCTTCTAGGCTGCCTCCAGCTCAGCTTGGCCCTCTGAGTACATGTGCTTTCAATCTGTTAGAACATGCTGTTATAAATATCGCGCTGAAGGGTAAGTAATGACAGGATTGCTCTTGGAAAGAGTGGAGAATAAGTTGGAAGCCATGATAAGAGTCCATGTACTGTATGTATGGACAGTGTTTGTGTTCGTCTGCTGAGCAACCAGCCACCACCTGGCATTGTAATATTGCTCTGACATATGACAGGTAGTCAACAATAGATTTGTTATTTTCATGTAAATATATGATATTTTTATGACTATTTCTGTACATTTATAGCAGCAGGTTGTAATAATATTAGCATGCATGCATGCATATAAGGAGCCATGGCTCTCTCAACATTTGTCATAAGAGCTGATGTGATGTGTGTGTAATGTAATGCTGTGTCACATCATATTATACGTGACTATACAAAGCTGTTACTGTGTCCTAAAGTGTTTAAGAGTGATGGAATGACTCATTTATTTATACCCACGGTACACTTAGAGCCACCGTGATCATTCTTAAACTTTGTCTTGCTGTAACGCATCACTACCAGTCACCAAATCACAGGGTGAAATTCATTTTTTGTTCGAGGATATTCTTCTGGTGTATTCTCTTTGATTGTACGTATCAGGACAGTGACATGTTGTTTGATGTTTTAATTAGCCTGGATGTGAAATGACAGTAGTTATTTAATTGTTTGCTCCATATGGCTGAATGTAACCTTTAATTAAAGCTGCCAGTCTTTTACCTGATAATTACTGTGTCATTTTATATTCAGTAAAGTAACAGTAGGGAGGCAAAACATCAAACATTGTGTCACAGCTTAAATCCATCTGGAGCGGAGCCATAATTTCCCGTTGACTTACATATGTGTCACCGAACTCTTCAGTATTATTAATGTGCAGTTATTTCTGCCTGGATGATAATGTTTTTCTTCTTTAACAATACGAGGAAGGATTTGTAAACTATTTGAAAAATGTGATAACAGGTTATGGTATCTTGTCCCTGAACAGAGGAAGAGTACCTCAACACATACAGTACCTGTAGATAACACGTAAGTTTTAAAAGAGCTGTTACATGTTCAGCATTCAAACCATTTTGTGTTAACATCCAGTTTTGGCTTGATTGTGGCCAGTAGTGCTTCAGGGTTTCCTTGGTGCTTATTCTCAATGACCTCTAAAGTCGAGTAAATATATGTTTTTTGAAGAGCTGATTATGTCTTTCCCTACTGAACTGAACATTGACAGCAGGGTGAGCAAAAAAAACCACAATGACAAGCGTACTGGCTCGTATGCAGGCAACTGACTCAGCCTATTTTCTTTTTGACCTAACTTTTTATTCCTTTTTATTCTGGATTTTGTCTCTCTCTCTCTCTCGCTCTCTCTTTCAGTCGTCCTGCCAATAACATTTAGCCACTCTGTTAATACCTTGTCAACATGGTGATATATTGTAAGAGGGTCCCAATTAAGGTCAGCTAATTGTGTTTGCTGCAAAACGTGTAGCTATTACCATATCTTTTTTTAGGTTGCAGAAATCTTACAGTTCGATGTCATAGTCACGTACTACATTCTTCTGATAGTGGCATCTGTATATTAGCCTCTTTGTTTTGGATAATAGGGACATTTGAAACTTTATGATTTCATTTTGCAGTTGTTGGATTCTGCTGCACCTTCAGTCACTCCACAACACAGTGTCGACAGTCTTCCCAGCATCACATGCTGGATCTAAAAACAGAGCTCAGCCTCATCAAGATTTGTGGCTTGATCCAAAAAAACAAGTTTACTGAGCTATAGCAACAACTAAAATGTGACTTCCCCCTTAACAGTGGAACATGAACAGGTGTGATTCGCCACCGTCCTAGACTTGCTGACATCCAAGACGAGTCAGTCAGTCATGGAGTGACTACCGAATCAATCAGTACAGTCATCATCACCATCATTAGCTGAGATTTCACAGCCTATGACGATAGACTAAATGCTCATTTTAATTGTCATATCACCATGTTAATGGCTTTTCCTCCCCCATCTATACATAGTAAAGTGAGACCTTTTGATCCATTTAATGTACGTAGTATTGCTTGATATTCAATCCAGTGTATAAATATTACATGTGAGGAACCAGACTGAGGGCAGATACCCTTTGGTAAAATGCAAGACAAACATTCAAAGGAAGAAATATATGGAAAAACACTAACACTGTTGTTCATCTAATATTCCGGACGTTGCCCCTTTATCGTGGTCTTAGGAAACACACACATTTTCTGTTTATCTAAGTGAATCAAAAGAATATGTGGCAAAAGAAGCAGGGCAAACCCCACCACACACTGTACACTTGCTTGCATGTCTCCATAAACACACGCGGGGTGCCAGGAAATAACCAAACTCCAAATAATACTATAATTGCTCCTGCTGTCTCAGATGCTCTCTCCTTCACTGTCTCATAATAAAAGCCTGTTTGACAGGCCAGTGCAGAATATGTACAGCACAGGAGGGAGTCTTCTACTGTTGCTGAACACAAAATTGTATTATTGAAAGCTGCATCCAGCACAGTGCCTTCCTTTTCTTCCCCGCGTCTGTCCTTATATTAGAAATGTTTTCAGTTGCCAATAAAAGCATAACACAATCTTATACATGTTGCATTTGCAAGTGAATTGCAGTGCCTCATATTGCCTCTGATGGTAATCAGAAAAGCATTGTGCTGGGAGAGAAAGACTAGCCAGTCCAATATTCGGTGCGATTGTACTGAACGTTATCTGATAGAGTTGTTGGAAAGAGAGGCATACTGTATGTAAACTGAATGCCACTCTGCTTGGCCATATGGGTAGCAATAAGATGGAGGCATATGAAACAGCAGGAACAAATTATTCTTAAATTATAGCCACAGCACTGCTTGCATGTGAAATGGAGTAAATGGGACAAGCATATGGTGCAGAATAACTTCTGAATGTGTTATATGGGAAATATGGGTAAATTGTTTATGAAGGAATGTGTGTGGAGTTTGTGTTTCATATCCTGTCTCTTCCTCTCGCTCTCATTTGTGTCATCTAATATTCATCGCAATCAAGTCTCTCTTCACATATCTTTCTTATCTTGCTGCTGCCTCAACCTATCATTATTTCCCCTCTTTGTCTCTCTGTTTCTCCTACTCTCTTTCTTACTCTTGATCTCTATCTATGTGTGATTTCTTTACTTTCCTGAGCAGTGTCTCTCTGTTTGATCTGGTTTTCCTTTTCTAAGTCATGTTTTAAAAAGAGCAGGTTTTCAGTTGGTGCACCAAACAAATTAGTTTCATGCACATTTATTCCTCAAAAAAAAAAGACTCATCTTCCAGCCATTACTAGGACTTTTTTCTTTTTTCCCTGACATGTCAAATACCGTCAGGCAGTTGACAGATGCATATTTGCTGCTGTCGGTCTAAAACAACAACAGTGGAAAGTGAAAGAACCTGAGAAAGTGAAAAATGAAGATGCAAGAACACTGTGGAGAATGAAAATCTGGGTTTGTCAGAATGAGGTGTGAAACAGTAAAAAGTTATACGAGTAAAGAAAGGGAAAAACAGAAAACATGTACAATGGCATGACAAATTGACAATACTGAGTGACTGTGACTCTATCATGTTAAAATAACTAATAGACATTCAGTCAAGTGCTTGACTTGAACCAAGTTGCTCTTGAATTCAGAAAGTGAAATGTTTCAATTGGAAGTCTTTACAAGCAGTCTGATTGGCTCGATTGTCATTTTAGTAAATGAGCATATTAGTAACTATGGAATCTAATGCAAAACGTTAATACAGAAGCAGAAAGGAATAACAAGACAAAAAGTAAAAGCTGAAAAAGGTGAGAATAAAAAAGACTATTTACAGTAATATTGTGGAGAAAATTATAAGAACTTCTGTATCTGGTACTCAGACACTCCTCTGACTAAACCCGACTCCCTTTTTTCCTCCATTCCTCTATCTCATATGCTCCCTCCTTCTTCGCACATCTGTTTTGACCCAGTAAACTTGGCAGTGAACTTGAATCCCTGTTTCTGATTGGCTGTGTGTATTCCCGTCAGTCACATGGCCAAAGACACGCCCTCTCTTTCAGCTCCGGTCTTAAGCGACACGTCATAATTCAGACTACTAAATAATATGCTTAACCAAACTTAATTTTTCTAGTTTAGTTATCAACTAAAAAGTGTTCCCATTGGCTGAAGCTATATATATATCTATATATATATATATACACACACACACACACACACACACACACACTATGTATAAGTGCTGCATGGAGGTTCAGTGGTAAACACTGTTGCCACAAAGCAAAAAGGACCCTGTCTGATTCCACGGGTTTGGTCTGTGTGGGTGTTTCTGCATGGGTTCTCTCTGCGATAGTCTGGGTCCCTCCCAAGACATGCAATTAAATTAATTGGTGACTTTAAATTGTCCATAGGTCAATTAGCCCTGTGATAGACTGGTGACCTATCCAGGGTGTACCCTGCCTCTTGCTCAATGATAGCTGGTTTCTTAGGAGAACCAGCAATTAGAGTAATAGATGGATACCAATATATATTGAACATTGTTACTTCAAGCAATATTGTTTTTTGTTTTACAAGAAATTGTTTTTATTATGACTTGTGTTGAAATAGTAGCTACTGAAGTCTAATAGGCTGTGTCCTATCAGCCTGTGATCCTGCCAATTAGCTTCGCTTAGCCTGAGGACTGAAAGGAAGGGAAAACACAGGAGTGAAGAAGAGTCAACCTGCGCTGTCATGGGAAGAAGATTTGTATTTCCTGCACCAATACGTGTCAGCAAAGTTTAGTAATGTCTGGACACACATTCAGCTCAGCTCCCGCTTCCCACAACACAGCTGCATTATTCTACGATTCTCCTCCTCCGTCTACTGTTTCCCATGCTGTCATGTCCACCAGCTGCAGCAGACCTGGGAATAACTCCGCCCTGAGGGGAAGACCTTTGTTCATCTTCTGCTTCTGCTCTATAATCAGGATTAGCCTCTGCCGACTATATATTGGTTTCATTCACAGGAACCTGTTAATCAATTTTATTGCTTGTCCATATTCTATATGAAAACAAAATTGCAAGTTTTTCTCTTGAAATCTTCCTAATGTAGCTTTGACTTTCTAGTCTTTCTCTCTCCTTTATTGTCAAACTGTACATCACCTACTTGTAATCTATTCGTGCTTTACACAAGATCTAAATGAAAAGGCAGCTCTCAGCAAAACTCTTGACCTGGCAAT
Source organism: Microctenopoma stevenorrisi (assembly GCA_032270685.1). Taxonomy (NCBI): domain Eukaryota; kingdom Metazoa; phylum Chordata; class Actinopteri; order Anabantiformes; family Anabantidae; genus Microctenopoma; species Microctenopoma stevenorrisi. Next base: position 13,082,840 of record JAUMTR010000008.1, read on the forward strand.
AATACTTAATTCTAAATGCCACTGGCTTTATTTCAAAGTCCCATACAACACAATAATAGCTGCTGCTAGAGGACATTATTATGGGTTTGTTTTTAGTTCAGATGCTATCTTTCTTTATTTTCCTGTACTTTTCAGCAGTTAAACCGTAGCGCAACATAACTGATCTAAATCTGGTAAATGAGGCTTACAGCTCCAGCTGCTGACAAGGCCAAACACATGTACAGATAGGCCTGGTGTTTAAGCTCCAGACAAACAAGGACTAGACAATGTTGAAACATGATCACTGAAGGCTACGATACTTTTTACTGTGGCATGCCTTACTCAAATTGAAATGATAAATGGTTCCACCTGATTGCTGGATTTAATCATGGTACTTAATGGTAAGTGGATGTGATGTTGCACTTCAAAACTTCAAAATCAGCCATTAATTTCATAAAAAAACACACATTAATATATAATTTTTTACAATTTTTACATTTCTTGTTTTTCCTTAAAGTGTTGATTAACTTATTATGTGTACTTAAATGCCTAGATAAGGTTTTTCCTAATGTGCCATGAAAATCTCCTGCAACTACAACTTATTTTCTTTACTCATCAATAAACACTCTGTGGACTGATGTAATGTTAATGGCATTCATTACACAGCTCAGAAATAATCTCTATCAAGACTGTTACATTTATCAAATGTCATAAGTAGATCAGCTAAACACCTTTTTAAACAATTCTCACATACTTTAACAGATATTCATTGTTCGTTTCTTTTAATTGCGGCATGTCTTCTGCAGATCTCCTCACCCCTCCCACTCTGCTTTTCTTAGGCCCCCGTTTGATCTAATCACAAGCCCATAGAAGAACTATGAGAACCAGACTGTAGACGATGAAAGATAACATTCATAAATTGAAAAACTGACGTTAGCACTTTGCTCTCTATAATAAACAAACCTCTGTACCAGAACTCCTCATGACATCTTTCATGGAAGCGGGAACTATTTCAGAGATGTTTACACACCCAGCATCTTTAGATATGTGGTTAAAGTTGGTTTAACTATCTCAGACAGTGACAGTTGGATTGCAGCATTGTAGACTACTCCTAAATGTGCCACAGTCTGTGTTCTCCAATTGACCTCCAGTCTTGACCTCTGAGCTGAAAGTAGCAAAAGATGAAATGAATTAGTTGTTCTGGAGAAAAACAGGAAATAGACAGACTGGCAGGATAACACAGAAAATGAGAAAAGGGAACATTAAAGCAGGTGGAAACTGATAGATGGGGTTTTGAATTAGAGGACAGATGCTCAAATGCAAATAGGTTCTTTCAAAATATGATTACAGAGCACATATCCATCCTGCTTACACCTGATTTTCTGATATGAGAGATGACTGCTGTTGTTAATTGCATTTAACATGGTAGAATTTATCATCCTGTTCCTGCTTTATGGAGCGTTTCTCGAGTATTGTCACGCATATAACAAAAAAAAAATCTGTTTGTGTGTGTGTGTGCATGAATGAGGTAAGGAAAAAATAAAAACTAAGATACACTAACTGAACACACACCAACCTGAAAAAATAGACTGCCCTTTATTATACTGACATTGATTATCAAAATGATGAGGAAGTGATCCGTGTGTGTGTGTGTGTATGTTTAGAGGGGCGGTTTAAATGCTACTTATACCGTGACTCTGCAGAGATCTGTGAATTAACTCCATATATCAGATGCCCTGGCAGGGCCATTCACGACTTGTGGATTTATGCACAAAAAACTTTATGAGTTCCTTTTTTACCATTTTTGAAGCCTTTCTTATTCATGAGTCCATGTGGTTTTGGCTTTCACCTCTCACTTATGCTGACATGATCACAGCTCTCACTCACTGTGTCTCTTGTTTTTCTCCCTGCGTGACTCTTTCATTTTTATTGCTCCATTCCTTTGTACACCATCCTTATCTCTTTATCCCTATCACTTTCACAATAAATAGTTCAGAAGCAGAACTCCAAGGGAAAATATATAGTCCTACACACGCTTACACACAGGTTGCTCTGCGGTGTGCTGCAGTTTTCAGAGATCCGAGGGGGTTCTGGGAGAAGAAATAATGAGTTCAGCCTGGAGGTAATGCTGGCAACACACACACACACACACACACACACATACAAATTCAAAGTCTTTCAATCGCATACACAGACACAGAGGCAACTACCACGATCCATGCATCTTTATCGCGACTCGCTGTAAAGACTCTGGGTCGCTACTCTTCTTTTTGCCTTTTCCTTGTCTCGTTGCTATGAGTTGTGTGTAGAATACCTGTGCATTTTATTTGTGTTAATTTCTGTGCACATGTTTGTCACTGTGCCTGTTTAAGTGCACAAATGTGTGTGTGTGTGTGTGCATTCAATGATCTGCTATTGTGCAGATCTCATATGGAAATTTGCTGCTGAATGTGGATTTATTAATTTAAGTTTCTGGGTGGCAGGGATATTGTATATGTCTGAATGCATGCAGTAGTTATATGAGTGAGGTGATGAAGAGGACCAAGAGCCTGGTGATGGGATGTTTTGAAGTGCTGTCTTCAGGGAGTGTTGGGTTGTTTGTTTAAAGTAATGATTATTATTCAATGAACTCCATAAATCCAGAATTAAAGAGTGAAAGTTGCAGAAATGGAGGTCATGAACTAGCAAATTGAATTATGGCTTTGGTTTCTCTATGCTGACTGCAGAGGAAAACATCAAATAGTTGGTTTAAAGCCATACAAATGGGCATGAAAACATGTCCATACAGAAGCTGTGGATTTTCTTATTTAGACACTGCTGTTAATTTGCTGGTAATCAAAGATATTTTTGTTATTTTGTTATTGTATCATGTCTCACTGGTGTAACTGAGAAGACTTAGTCGAGTAAAACACATAGACAGAGAATGCGGTGGATGTCTCGTCTGCTTTTTGCTAATCTATGAACTTTTCAGCTTCATCTTTATGTATAGAATCTCTTTTCTTCCCTGCATCTTTTTCTGTCCTTACTCTCGCTTTCTCTTAATCCTTGTCTGCTCTCCCCACCTCTTCCCCTATTCCCTGTTTTTATTTATTTAATTTTTTTATAATGATCACCTCCTATGTGGTCTCACAGCTCTGGGTTATTAGATCAATATCATTTCTAAAGCAATAAATAGGAGACAGTACTCGTGTGTATTTTGTTCTGTGTCTTTATTTTTTCATTACTCCCAGAATGTATTAACAAGCTTACTTTTCATCCTTACAGGCTCAAGCTTAATTACATTCAGGGAGACGTCACTATCAGACATGGAACAGAATAAGTAACAAAAGCTTTTTCGATTAAGATGAAAGTTTCTGTTTTGGTTTCAGTTTTTATTAGCTAATATCTGGATTCTCTGTGATATCCGTTATGACTGGAAGCTGGAATCTATTTTTCAGCAACCTCATATTCATATGGAGAGTTAAGCTCCCAGAATACAAGATGCTTTGATATTCAACTAGCAAAAAAATCACATACAAATATTACATTAACCTTTTGATTCTGAAGAACTCATTGTGTCACTTATCAACATCAACTTTTTCACGCTACTTGGATGCGCATCCTATTCACTCAACATGCAAACACAGAAAACCATTTGAATCATGGTTCCACTTCACTTAGCCCAGTAATATTTACTTATAAATTGAAGCTACAGTTCTAAACAAAATGGAATTTATTAATCCTGTATGAAGGCTGACATAAAGTATGCACCAGTTGCTGTACAACGTTCGCAGGAGGTGTATTTATTTCAAGACGCATAGAAATGTCAGATCATTTATATATTATACATAACAATCGAGTGTGCAGTAAACTTATTTTAAGACTAGGTTTATGTTACAGCAAGCAGTCAATCAATCAATCAATAATAAATCCTGTGCAAATTCATATCTACAATTAAAATGTGGTTCTAAAGGAAACATTTAGGGGTTCTTCGTTTTAACGTCATGGTACTTCACATGGTAACAGTCTTAAAAGACAGAAGATTGTGGATGATAAATCATTTAAAGTCTTAACACTGTGTCTCTTTTAACGGCCTTTCTTGCTCCATATGTTGCATTAATTTATTTAGTTAATGTTACTAGCAAACCTATTGTGTTGATCAGATAAAATAACTCAATTTGACTAATCAGTAACTTTAACTTTGTGAGCAGCTACCTGTCTTAGATTATGCTTTAGCTATACTAGCAGTGAGTGTTTCTCAGAAATAGTTGTTTAGTGGAGTGTTCGTTTAACCTTCACTCTGTCACTTTGGCATGTGTGGTGAATCCTAACTCCGTTGGAGAGGATTCTGTGTCTCTTGCTGCATCATTGAGAGACTGAGACAAGTGTGTTCTGACAGGAAAATCTTACTTTTGTATGCAGTCAGCAAAACCACTTCTTCTGGCTGAAGCTTTGGGAAGTTGAAGAAAATATTTTGAAACACACCCAGAGTCAAGTAACCACACCAACATTACATTCACCACTAATGATATCATACAGTTGTTGGCATATGCTTCTTGTAAAATCTTGCTTTAAATCACAGATATGGCAAGCCGGGCTGGAGTTTGAAATTGAATAGTCCAGCCTCTGTTAGTTACCTTTATGTCAGAATCTAAGAATGAACATATAAAAAGAACCAAAAAAGTGATGGATTAAATAGGAAATAATGACAATAAAATTGTTGAATGAGGATCAGACCCAGAGAGAGAGACAGAGAGATATTAACATTAATTACCATTATGTAAACTCCACAAGCTCTTAAAATTCAAACAGTGGCTATGGATCATTAATTCATTGTTATAATTAATAAGTAATTGGCCTACAGCCCTATTTAAAAAAGATTATCATACTTGTAATGCTAAAGAGACAGTGTTGTTTTGGCAGTCATCTATATCTTACTAATGCATATAAAATGAATGAGACTCCCATTCATTTTAATGGAGGCACCTACTATTCTCCACCTCTAAACAGGCTTCTTTATTGGGTGCCTGCCATATAAAAAGAATGGTTATATCTTATTCTTCCGTCAACCGGAATGCGGCCCGAACGGGAGAGAGATACCACACAAACTATACATCAAATCGACCGGCTCGGTCCCAGGATGTGTGCTATTACTTTTAGTAAAATAGTATTCAGTACTTTTTAAATAATTTGTATTTCAGTGTTTTTTGGTTAAAAAATGGCAGTTGGAGGAGTATTTGAACTAGTACTTTGAAGCTGGCAGGCACCTTCAAAGTTTCCCCAGGAACTTTCTAGTTAGTAATTTATAGTCCAGTGTTGTGCTTAATCTTAAGTGTTTTATTGGCACCAAGTGAAAGTGACAAGTATATTAAAATTTTATTCAACACTGGTTAAGTCTTCATGTCTTCAAGTCAAAAAGCTCGATTCCTATACTATTTATGAAGGAATGTTTGACTATAAGCCAAGATACTACAATATAAATAATGCAAAGACTTCCACTATTGGTACATTACACCATATTATATTATTTATTTCCTGATGGCTGAGTAACAGGTGAAGCCACATTACCTGTGACTGCTTTGCATGTCACAGGTAATGTTGATTATCCCTATGGTAATAACTTTACCTAAACTTGTGGTCAGGTTGCCCCTCTGAGGCGCCAAGGTTTTTGGGTTCAGTGTCTTTTTCGGGGACGCTTTGAGATGTGAATAGGAATCAGGAGGCAAAACACCAACCCAGGGGTATGTAGACCATTACTTACTGCCCTACCTACTGCTCCATGGTCAGCACTGATGTATTGTCATATAAATTACAAATGAAGTGAACGTGTTCATATGACGTAATTGCCATGTGTTTTTCAGAAATTGTAGAGAACTGCAGAAACATGGATCATTTACCCACCAACATCCACACACTTAACATTTTACAATGCTGTGTAAAGATTTTGCTTAGTCCTTGAGTTATAAAACCTAATTAATCTAAATATTGGATTAACTGTCAGTGGTCATTTAGAGAACAAGACAAAAACCGGAATATAAGACTTTTTTTTTTAAACAATGAAAAAAAGCACAACCCATTCTGAAGCTTACTTTTCTCTTTTCATGAATACTGATGTGAACTACAATCCATTTGCAGGCACACGTTCGCTCAGTCTGCAATTTATGATTCAAGCTGTAACTACCTCATTTGATCCCATCCTTGTTATGCTAATTTCCTCTCACAATGGTAGCAAATCAGTTTGATTTAACTGCGCAAACTGTGTGAGTGGAGTACTGTGTGAGTAGAGTAGTGTGTGTGTGTGGCATTCAGGAGGTGTGGTTGCCACCATAACTGTGCTTGTGTGTCTGTATAAGTGATGTGTGCGTATGTTGTATTTGTGTGTGTGTATGACGGCATATAGTTGTCAGTGAGCTGATGTGAGAGGTGTTTTTGTGCCAAAGCCAAAAGCTCCAAATCTGCATTTTGATGTCATTAGATTGCCACATCAAGCTGCTTCAGTGGTACTTTAAACCCAGATTGTGTTTTCAAGAGCACTACACTGTAAATGGAATGAAAGGCTTAAAAAGCATTGAAAAAGATGCCTATAATGAAATCACAAATTATTTTAGATATTGCTTGTTTAGTATTCAAAATCTTGGTGAAAATTGTATTTTTTTAACAAATATTGGCTTATTCACTATTATTCTATCATGGTAATCATGCTTTCAAGATGACAAAACATTTTCATCTGTTTAGCCTTCAGCATGTCGGACTGACTAGCCAAAAAGTATTTTGTCTCTCACCCTGTTTTGCACTTGGGTCTTCTATGTGTCTTTCTGTTATTGGCCATTTTGAGTAACAGGTTTAGTATCAGGCTTTTTATTAAAAAAGAGGCAACTCTCTTTTGGTTTAAGTCTCCTCCTCTGTGCTATAATTTATTCCTGCAGAATTTGTCGGAAGTCATACCCAGGGAAATTTAAACACAGACAAGCACAGATCCAATTTTTCAGTATCAAAATACATTTTAAAGTCATATGTCATGGTAATTATCACTGCAACAAACCTGTACCCCACAGAAAACTTCTGCAGAACAGCATGTGGTCTCAGTCAACAGAGGATAAAGTCTTGGTCTGACCTCTGAAAACAAGAAAAATACACACATACAACTTCTGCTCTTGTACAAATTGTCTGAAAATGGTGTAAAGAAAGAAACAAACAGAAAAGAAAAAACATTAGAATTGTAAAAGAAGACAGGTGCACGGACATACACATAACTTGCCTATTGTGGCCTTTGTCCAGCTGACCCTCAGTGCCATGGAAGACTTATCTCCAGTTCTGTTTTTAAATATTATCTGCATGTCAACAAAAAGGATCAAGAGAAAGGTACTGTAGAAAAGTTCAGGGAAAACTCTGTTAGCTGTCAGTTTTCTTGCTTTCTTTATTTTTATTCTTTCCTGTTGGAATCTCTGGAGCATGAGATGGAGGGAAAAAACAGAAAGACAGTGATTAAGTTAGCAGGCAAGTCATACTTTCCCTCTGTGTCTTTCTGAGAGGCGGGGCCTAGAGAGGAGTCAGTGTTCTATAGCTGTGAAGCCAGTTTTATCTCATACTTTCAGGCTTTATGGATTGATAATTTTGACTAAATATACCCCTGCAGTGGCAGCAGTTGTAGACATTCTGGTCAACAGTGTATCCCAGAAACATTTGGGAGTTCTTCTTCTCCACTGTTGCCTAGTGCTTGATCAAGTGGGATTGTTGGGTTTTCTACAGTGTTCTGTATTTATGTATTTAATTAATGTATAAGGTCTTAAAAACTTTAAACTGTGAAATAACGTATGTCACTTATGTGATTTTGCGCTATATAACTAAAGTTCAAATGGAATAAAATTGAATGTTTCTGTTCCAACAAAGCAAATAGACAAAGATAAAGTAGGTCTATATATTTACAGATACAACAGAACAGTGCAGTGATACATTAAAAATGCCTGGAATCAAGCTTTTACTCAATCCGTTGTTATAAAGCTTACCTTGATATAATGATTTCAGTCTTCAGTTTTATTTAATTGAAGGAAATTCAGTTGCAGTTCAGTCGTTTACTTTCTCTAAGCAATGGCGGAGTGAATCTAAGAGATCATGGTAACATAATTAAACATCACTTTTGATGATATGTCCTACACAGACCGTGTATAGTTGCTAGTGTCCCTGCTCCTCAACATATACATAATAAAACCAAAACAACAACCGCTGTAGCTGTGTAGATGTTGTCTCAGGAACCTCTTCAATTCAAGTACACCTTCTCTGACTCTGCCAGCCTGGCAGCACACTGTTTCCACACATTTCAGTTACCCAAAATGTCACAAAACTGACTTCTGGGTTCAACATTGACCTATGACAATAAAACACAAGTTCTATAAAGAAACATTTCTTAAGATCAGGCCTTCCAAGAGCTCCTGTTTGCAAATTGAAAAGGTCACAGGGCACAATGAATAAAGTAGGTAAAGCCTATGAAATAACAGTAAGAGGTGAGAGGTTACAGTGTGACTGTAAAGACGGCTTTGTACAGGCCAATGTCTGACACTCTTTTCCCTCTGAGCTTCTAAAATAGAAGGTGGTAGTGCTTTCACGCAGAGAAGAACTTCTGTGCCGCATTATGCAAGTTCTAAATCAGGCCCACTAAGCTCGGTCACTTCACTCTGAACACTTAACACTGACTCAAGCAAGAAATATGTTCTCTTATCCTGACACCTGGGTTTAAGGTATTTGTTTCACATGCGCTCGAGCACATGGGCCCATCACTGCTGTCACCTGCAAAGCCCCCTCTTTAGCAGACCATAAATCCAAAGACACACAAAGAAAGAAAGTGGAGTTGTCTTTTACATTTGACTTGTTAAATGTTGCATCAAGTAGTGATTCGGATGTGCGTAATGTTTGGTGCTGTTAACTTACCATAAATCAATAAATAACGTAACGAGCAAAGCCTGGCTGTGAAATTAGGTTTTCGACCTCAAGGTTGAAATTAACACAACTGAAGCATCAAGGGGGATTGATCAGCAAGACTTGTTAATCCTTAAATCCTTAAAACCTCTAAGAAGGAAAAATATGATTTAACAAGGGTCTTATTATTTTAACAAGCTTTCAGTTTAACTGGACATACTTGCATTTATCCCAAAAAAATCTATTGTGGTTTCTCTCAGCATCTCTTTTTCTCTGTGTTTCATGGACCCTAAATCTAAGGTGTTCCCCACCTCTACTTCTCTTTCTCACTCTGTAGATCAATTTTGGGCTTGAGGCTGCTTTGCCTCGCAGGCATCTCACTCTTTGATAACGTTCCCACCACATCACTGTGTGTGTATGCCTGTGTGATAGCACCCACCGCAGCTGAACAGAGGAGCCAAGCCAGATTTCAAACTTCTTTGTAGGATTCTGGTTTAAACTCAATTCTGTTGTAGCCAAAACTCAAACTTAAAGACTCAGATCCACACACACACACACACAACCCTATATCTGTACGTGCACAGAGCTTTGAACAATGAAGATGGCGAATTAAGAGTTTTGATTTCCGGCTACACATGTGTGGGCTTAGCATTAAAGCGATAAGCAGAGACCAACAGAAGGAGAGAGAGGGAGAGACAAGGCTTTGAAGGCAGATGTACCTAAAGGCAATGTCCTTCAAAGACTTTGTTGCTCAAAGAACGCTGATGAAAAAAAGTGTTTACACACAGACTGGGAAGAGGGAGAAAATTACGCTTAAAGATGAGAGATGACAAGCTGATTCACACATGTTGTAATTTTGCTTGCACACTCACACACACGGACAGACTGTACATGTGCACATGACCTTTCAGTTGTGGCCCCATCAATGTAGACAACCTGGAATGATCAAACAGCATCTCAAAATATTTAAGTTTGTGATTACAAGAAAACACATTTGACAGTGGTGAATAATGAAATAAGATGTTGATATTGTCACTTCTCTTCAGAACTAGAATGATTAAATGATTGGGGCCTTGAACAGAGTCCCTTTGTAGTTTCTTGTTGTAGGTATAGTTAATATTTGAGCACCTGCTCTTTACAGGGATTGGTCTTAATACGTTTCTACTTTCTCTGTCAGTGTGTCTCTGCTTACCTGTGGGCAACAGAAAGAGAAAGCACAACACATATTATTGGTCAGAGTTTCTGTCTCGCCATCTAACAGGGGTCCTTTATGCAGAGTTCATACTCTGTAATGCAACACCTGGCTTCACCACGTGGGTTCATCAGAAAGCTAATGTGAACGCAAACGTGTATGCCTCGTGCTAAACCGTCTTCTGTGCTATGCTAAAGTGCATCTGTAAAACAAATGCATGGAGAGATCTGCAGTAACGAAGGGTGGAATGTAAAGCACGAGCTGGTGTAATGGCCACCTGTGTTGAACTCACATTAGCAGACTGCAGTCAAGACCTCACAGTGGGTCATGTTTTGGTAACTGTCTACATTGCATCTTATGTGTAATAGCTCCACCTGTTGACTGATGACTGTATAGCTGGTAGATAGTTGACTCCTGGACTGTGCAACACAGTCATGGGACTAAAATACAAGTGTGTGGTAGCCAACCTGGCCACATATACAGCTGGCTTTAAAACTCCAGTACTGACAGAAGACTAACTGAGTTTCTGTTCAGAGTGAGCGCTGAGCCACATTTGAACTCGCTTTTAAATGTAGTCACAAAACCCCCAAATATGCTAATGAGTTTTTAAATTCAACAGCTATAGTTGTATGCCCAAAATCTTGTGAGACAAAATCTCTTTTCTGGCACCCACAGTTTCTCGCTGACTAGTCACACTTTTCCTTGCTTAAAAACATGAGAGGATCAGATGTTATGTGCTGTGTAAAGTCATCTGAGGATAATGAGCCAACTCCCACAAAATGTGCTCTTTAGTCATACACATCTGAGATGAAACTGGGATAACACATATTGCATTTGATGCTGTTGGGGATTTTAATAGTGGCTAGATAATGTCTATAGATTGACACAGACACTGAAGTTATGTTTTTATGTTGTTGTTTTTTATTAGTAATCAATAAATCATTGCATATTGTCAGATATTTGTAATTTACTTTTTACTGTACCTTCAGTGTAAATTACCCAAACCAAATATTTCATTTCATTTTCTTTTCTAATATAACTCACTTATAACAGAATCAATGCACAAAGTGATAGAAAGTCTTCTTTCTTTTTTGTAAGCCCACCCTGGATTGTTTGACAGAATACAAGTGCTCTGATTATTTTTTCAACCTTTACTCTTGTTTGCCACTGGTTTCCCTCAAGATATATCTGGCAGTGACACAATTCAATTTTCAATTCAATTTTATTTATATAGCGCCATTTTACAACAAAAGTTATCTCAAGGCACTTTACAGTGTAAGGTTTATATATCACTATACAGAGAAAACCCAACAGTCCCACTTGAGCAACAGTGGAGAGGAAAAACTCCCTTTAAGAGGAAG
>JAUMTR010000008.1:13094363-13116291 GCA_032270685.1 Microctenopoma stevenorrisi
GAAAGCTCTGCCTCCTATTCTACATTTAGAGACTCTAGGGACCACAAGTAGACCAGCACTCTGAGAGCGAAGTGCTCCGCTGGGATAATAAGGTTCTATAAGCTCTTTAAGATAGGATGGGTCGTTTAACGCCTTATATGTAAGGAGAAGGATTTTAAACTCTATTCTAGATATTGTGTCTAGAATATATTCTAGACACAATAAGTTGAATTAAAGCTGCCATAAAATGGAAAGAATAATTTCCGTCTGATAATATTCTATTGAGATATTATGAAATATGGACTTTGAAGTTGTAACATTAAGTGAAAGCATGACATCATGACATGCTCTGCCAGATTTCCTGCCTCAGTGATTAAAGTCAGTGAGCCCAGTGGGTGGAAGGGATTTCATAGCATTGCCTTAATATAAGGAGATGATATATATTTTACTAGATATGATCTTTTTCTTAAAATATCACTATTAAGATAGTTTTATACAGAAAACTGAGAGGTTTAAGATAGAAAAGATGAGCACGCTTATGATTTATGTCGTATGTATGTATATGGTATGCATTTAGGTAAACAAATGGGGTGCATGTCACTTAAGTGTGATTCTGCTGTGGTAATGTGACCTGGCAGGCCTGCATAACATCGCCAATACACCCTGTGATCTTCAAGAATACTCTGGTGTAACAAAGACCTCCCAGGCGAGGAAGAGGTAGTAGGCCCTGAAATCTCCATGTGTTGGGAGCTCAGTCTGTTTTACTGTCTCATTAGACTTACTGCTTTGTTAATGTTAAATACTCACAGATGAGCCTCATAAAACCTTTTAGCTACTTGGACTACAGATATCCATTAGCAATCTTTTAACACGTTAATATTGCAACAAGCAATGTGACTTTTCTGTTCTCTTCACCATTATTTGATCATAATATATTTCAGATGTACAAAAGCTATTCATGAATGGTATTCCTGTATTTCTTATTTGAAACTTAGTAGCAAGAAACTAGGACAATTTAGGTTGAGTAGTATAAAAGAGGGTTCTGTGGGGTCTCTATGCATAATATTAATTCTGTATGAAAACAAATCAAAGGTTACCATGGAAAACATTCACTTGATTAAACACTTTCCCAAATAAGCATGGGGCACTGTTACTCCCATTTCCCATCTCCTCTGACTGACTCATTAGGTTCCTGCTGCTTTATAGAACTTAAATGTGCACAGATGAGAACCATATACCTTTTCTAAAGCGTTCCTTGTTCTGTGTGCACAGCTGCAAACACACAATCATGGTCAGGACTTTGCTTACAGTGTTCAAATATATTTCTAAACCCTATGTCATCTCTAGCTCTTGGCCGGTTGCTCTCCTGACTTAAATCAAACTCCAGACTAAAGAGTACTTCAGTTGAGCTTAGAGCAAGATCAAAGAGCTGCAGCATATAGATCTTAATCAGACCACTGCAGGATTTCATAACCTCATGTCCACAGTCTTAAAAGCTGCAGCAGAACTCTTTATGAAACAGCTCCAAGCCTGCAGCTCTCAGCAAGACATAGCAGGGTCAGAGACTATCTGCAACCCCCCACAAGTCATTCAGATGTGCAGACCTTTCTTCGTGTCTGTGTCTCAGGCTCACTCACCCACTCTTGCATGCTTGCTCTTTATCTCCATCTGACATGACAGAGATGAAAAAGATCTATGCTACTCAGTTTAGTTATACTGTATTTCAAACTGCTTCTCTCATCAGAATTGTTCTGAGATGTACAGCTTTTTCAACTGCCAGTCATGAATTCTGTGGCTACATATTCTATGAAGAAGACAACGTCTTATTAATGCAGACTTTGTGCAAACATCAGTGGAATTTGATGTTTTATGAATGAGGATTCTCAAACCGGCTTTTTAACCGATGAATTTGTTTAAGTCGTGTCAACGTTTAGTGTAGACCTCAAGGAAAAAAAAACAACAATCAAATGCAAGGTAATCTGTAGAGATGTGAACCTTGAATTATAACAAAGATACAGCTGCCTGGCAGCTCAATGGGTTAAACGTCAGACTGAAACCTCGTCTGACTCCTAGTCCATCCCCTACCAGGTGTGTCCTTGAGCCAGACACACAAGTCTCTTTGGATAAAAATGTCTGCCTAGCAAAGTAAAGCAAAGGTTTCAAGTGATAACTATAGGGTACACAAAATGCAAAACAGCAACCCAACCAGGCCTTTGAAATATCATTAAGGAAAACGGCCTGTTGATACCTTGTTGTCCATGATTTGAAGTGTCATTCCTCCAGGTATTTGTTTTTGGGGGGTTGGGGTTCACTTATCCAGATGTGGTGCTTTGTGCAGCTGAAGGCCCAGTGGGACCGAAAGGAATGTACAGTTGGCTTTGGACATACAGTTGGGCCCCTGTGCTGCTCAGCTCTGTGGTGTGTAGATGGATTAGCACATGTATCATTTTATGTGTGTGTGCGTGTGAACTATACATGCATGTGTACCATCGCATGCCTGCATATGCACCCGAAGACAATCCCTCTCATTCATGTATGTTCACAAGTGCACATACACCCCCCCTTAGTGACCTATGAAAAGGATTAAGCCACAGCAGGGTTCTATGGCTGCTCTCCTGTCAACCTGTCCTCAATCCCTAATATGCGCACACATGCACAGTGTGGTTATCACTCTGTCCTCAACCTCTGTAACCTTTTCCACAGACCTGCAGATGTTTCCTGAGACCAAAGCCTATTAGAACCAAGAAAGAACTGCACCTTTTCTGAATTGTACTGTTTACTGTTATGACATTCCTTAGGAGAAGGAAAATCATTTCAATCAACTGTAAGACATGCATTCAAATTGTTGGGTTTTATTAAGCACTATATCGATGACAAATAGTTATTCATGATGTGTTGAGACCTGACTTTTATTTTACTGTATTATCTTTTTTTATGGCATCATTCATGTGAAGGTGATGTTATCGTATGTGTCTATGACTGAGTGATATCTGCTGAAAGTTTTGATGAAGTCTACATACAGAAATTCCGTTTCACACATGATCATGGTGCCACCTAGAGGTGCATTTGCATGTTCTTAATGAATAAAGCTGCACTTATTACACCATGTTTTCTAAACCCAAGCGATGTGATGCAATAATCCTGTTTATCACTCTTTACATCATGAGAAAGCTACAAAATTCTTTCATACTGATTATAATTTAATGAAAACTGCATGAAGAGAGTATGTTTTTCTTCTAGAACATTATATAGATGCCCCAGTGTGCTGACATATCAGATAGCAGCAGTCAAATAGTCAGCCCTAATTTCTTCTTTAATTGTAGTTAATTATTTGGATTATCTAAAATTCATACCCCTACACACACACTCACACAACCCAGTCTTCCGCCATCACCATCTCTCTGGACTTCAGAGACAGGATGACCCTCCTAGTGTGTAACAAGAGTGTGATACCACTAACAGCACCTCCAGGGTAACAGTGAGGTTGCTGTGTGTCTGCTGTATGACAGAATATATTCATATGTGCGTGCATGTGCTTTCATGCATCTCTTGAGGTACCCCAGCTCAAGCCAGCTGTATATCACAGCGGTCTCCCATGTGTAACTTCAAAGTCGCAGCATGCTCAGTTCACGCTATTTATGACACAGTCACAGGAAGGACACATGTTTATGCTATGCTTTGTGTAACAAAACCTGGACATATATAAAAATACTACTCACCTTCCTACTGCCTCTGTGTTCTTCCTTCAAGGATATCATGTCAGTAAGTATTCTCACTTTATTTTGGATCTAAGAGGAGTGCAGGGAAATCTCTCTGGCCCCGGACAGCAGAAGCATACAGTACCTGCATGCCATATGTCCTTCACACAACTTTAAAACTAAAATAACTATGCTTTGAAAACTGTCTTGCCACAGAGAATTTACCTCTCTTCATTGTGTTCTAACTTTGTTTTTCAGTTCTGCCTGAAAACTTTTGGACTGGCTTGACTTGGGAGAGGATAAGCAAATGAGAGGACAAAAACAAATGGATAAAAAACATACGAGGGGGGGGAATGAAAAGAGAATCTGTAAATAAGCTGAAGCAAAGAGGTTTGCGTCTCCACAGACTACTACATTTCCGCAACAACCTAGGAACGATATGACTCCATGCACGCTGTAACAGGAGTGGTTTTTTGCTTCTCCATCTTGTGTTTTGTTTACATTGTTGGAAGTCTGTCGGTTTCTCCCAGGCCTCCCTGTCCATGTTTCTCCAGCAGTCAGTCACGAGACAGAAAGGTTAGCTGCTTAGCTCAGGTCTAGTTTTTACATTCTTTTGAATATGCATAATTAATGACAAGGGCCCAGTAAGAAAGTAGAAACAAACATGGACGCAAAAAGACATGAAGTAATCTCTGATTTTAATAGGGTACAAGAAGCACAAAGACAGTTCTGGTGAGTGGCTGTGTGATGATGAATGCTTTTGGAGGTAAAGCTTAAAGAAATTATATTTCTATTTTGTATGTAAATAATTTTTATCATAAAGAAGCTGTCAATATTCTGTATTAAAGTTTTTTTGAATTATTGCAGTTGAAAATGTTGCTGAACCACAAGGAATTCCCTGCAGATCCGTTAACATCTACAAAAGGTACATCCAGAACAAAAATGGTAGATTGACTCTTATCCTAATGGGCACATTTGTCAATCATTCAAGTGTGCCAGCAGCACCTACTGTATGTACATGAAATAGCACATTTGGCTTTAGGTGCTGCTCAAGTCTCGCCTATCAGAGTGAATTCCCAGTAAAAAGATTTTGACTATGCAGTAATTATGTTTTAAAAGGAGCATGACGAGTTTGAATTGTATTTTATTAACCTTTTCAATAAATCTATAGGAAAGACTAACAGTTGTATTATTATTATTACCCAACAAAAATATCTAGACTTCTGTAAATATAGTCATGGTTAGGGAGTCATTGAGATAATCATTTTGATTATACATTGACAAAATTGATGCACAGACAGAATGTGTGTATTTTTAGAACATTACTATAGGTTAAGTAAAATGTTTCAGCATCAACTTGAGATACATCAGATGTAGAAGTCTACATTTAAACTTAACAACATATTTCTTTAAATATTTTTTTTGTGTTTTTCTGCAGCACGTTTATTGTCATAGCATTTTACACACTACTCTCACATTCTCGCCGTCTCCCGCCCTCTGTCTCTCTTTCTGTCTGTTCCTGTGTGACAGAGTCAGTATCATCACAGCAGGAGGTGAAGGAAGGAGCGCTGGAGGCAGGCAGAAAGAGGTGGAGGGAAGGAGAAGGTGCAAAAGTGCAGCACAGAATCACACTTGACAGTAGAAGAGAGCAATGCGGAGACGTTGACACCACAAAAAGGAGCCGAATGGAAAAATGTTCTTTGCGTGTGTCTTTACATGTGGCAGGGTGTGAGTCTCTTTCAATAACTGCATGGATGTGTGCGAGTCATTGTGTGAATCTATGTGTCTGTATTTATTTGTATGTGTGTTTGCACTGAGTTGGGTGCCAGGCAGCAGCAGCTGGGAAGGCCTTCCTCTGTTCTCCTGTCATCAATAAATGATCAGACTGGGCCATCTGGAGAGAGGGAACCACCAACCACCAGGACCTGGCACTGAGAAAAAGACAAGGAGAAAGAGAAAGAAGTAAAGGAGACAGGAAAAGAAGTAAATGAGACAGGGAGCTGGGGCAGACAGAGATAGAAGGAGAAAAAAACTAACATTTAAATGAGGAAAGAAATGAAGAGAAAGGTTTCTAAAGCTAAAAAATATGGCGAGAGACTATACAAAGGCCAAGACCTAGATGTAGAGTTTGTCAACAACATAGTCTTTTGTTTTTACATGTGGTGTAAATGTGTTTTCTATGGGGATGTGAAGTAACACATTGTTCAAAGACAATAAAGAAAATGGTTAAGGGCAGTTTACGATGAAAAGCCTACAGACAAACACAAAAACAAGAGAAGAACACAGGAAATGTGGAAGAGAAGCCAAACAAGAGAGGATGTCGTGAGAGGTCAGGAAGTGCTCACGGCAACCTCCTGATGTTGAACCTAAAGGCATGCTCACACAGACACACACACACATTCACAGAGAACCAGAGAGTTATTTCTAAACCAAAATGTATGTATTTTATTAATTCAATTAACTCACTGGTTAAGCTATTACCCGTATCTGACATTATCTGCTGCTCAGCACACTGAGCAAAAGACTTAGAATTGACTAATCAGAACCAAAGGGATTGTTATGGACCTGCAGAAAGTCTATTCTATTTTAATATCCACATATGTTTTATCCAGGCATAAAGGGTCACGCAGAAGCAGTATACACTGAACATGAAGGCATTAAATACATTCATACACATCTGTGGGTCATTTAAAGTCTTTGCTTTACCTAACCAGGACTTTTGGAAGACAGTGGATATTTTCCTAATTCCTCTACATCAGAACACTAAAACATAAAAAATCTCCTGTTGGTAGGAAAAGTTCTTAAATGTCAAATAACATTTCCGTCACCTCAGAAGTCTAATTCGTGTGATAACCTAACTTGGGTCATTTGTTGCCTGTGAGTGGACAGTCATTGGAAACAGTCCAATGACAGGCTGCAGTCTGAGCATCAACACTAGGGGCATTTTAACATGGGAAGTGTTCAGACTTCAGAATGTGTCCATATACACATATTTATGATACAACTGAGAGTTGTAGATTGTTAATAATATTTGTGTTCCACCTGTGAAATAATAACAGTGCAGCAGTACACACAGATTTGATTTTGATTTATTAATTTAGTCATGGAAACATGCAGTGTCTAGCAGCCTATATCACCACCTTGTTGATTGGGCCTGATCACCTCCACTAGCTACATTTAGAAATTGTGTATGTGTTCAGTTTCATTCACTCGGAACCCATGTTGCTTTTTGCAGTGTCTGACATTGACATTTACACCTGTGCTCCTTCAGGAATCAGGTTTAAAACTTTCCCTATGAAATGTCCACTATAAAACCCATTAATTTATTATATATGAGTTGTGTGATTGAGAGAATTAATAATGAAGTCATTTAGTTGTGGGAAACCTAGTCTTTCAGTTCTTTTATTAACAGCTCCACTCCACACCAGGTGGGATACAGTAGCCAGTCTTTAGTAGTCACTCTTTAAAGGCAGAAAGGCTTGATCTAATCTCCACAGCAACAGAACCCGTTTATCTGTTATATCCGTGTTCTTACTTTTTTTGGTTCTGTAGTTCAGTGTATGCTGGAAGAACACAACACATTCAGTACACTCCATGGAAGTTGAAACAAAGTAATATGCAGATTGTTGTGTCACTTTCTTCACATATCGGAGCATTAGAGCTGAGTTTGATGAACAGAGAAAAATGAAAAGAGTCACATTGTTTCTAAGCCAGCAGTGGGGGAAGAGATACACAAGTATTTAGCAGCACATTATTAAAGTCAAACATTCATACTGTTATTTTATCTCTCTCATATGCACATTATATTATTTGATATTGTATAAACAAACATGCCCCGGCTATTTTTATTTTTTATTTTTCCCGTGGGAGTTTTTCTTACCCTGGAGTTAAAACACAAAATTAGGAATTCATATTAATCATCCCCCAGCTATACTTACAGACAAACCACTCTCTCTAAATGCGTGTCTGTGTGCTTTTATGTGTACATGCA
Source organism: Microctenopoma stevenorrisi (assembly GCA_032270685.1). Taxonomy (NCBI): domain Eukaryota; kingdom Metazoa; phylum Chordata; class Actinopteri; order Anabantiformes; family Anabantidae; genus Microctenopoma; species Microctenopoma stevenorrisi. The sequence goes on from JAUMTR010000008.1 coordinate 13,102,032, forward strand.
TTCCTAATTTGAATATGCATGGTCATTTCAGATTTAATTTGCCTCACCGTGTGGCTAATTTGTGCTCCAATAAGTAGCATATGCCCCAGGACATATAACCTAGTCATTGTTAAATTCTAAATAAGCTTATATCATCTCAACATGCTGAAATGTGCACAGTGATTCGCCATTTTAATTCAATTAACCTAATAGAGGTTATTTGGGAAAAGGTGTATAGATGATATAAATATAGGTGAGTCGCGTTGCACGCAACAAGCTGCACCTGCAAGATTATGAAATGTAAGCAAAAAAACAGTAGATGTGCTGCTTTTACGTTGTCTAAAGCGTACTAAAAATGTTTGTAGACAAAATAAAATGGTGAACATAGATACCTAGTCCTGCTTTGACTGGCCAGAAAACAGCAGTTAATAATCCACTTCCGTGCTACATCAGCCACATATATAAATCTTCTCAACTTGTCACACTTTTTAAATGAAAACAAATTAGAAATTGTTTCAAGTTACTAGAACAAACTTTTGTCCTGTTGCACGGAGATAATATCAACCTGATAAAATACATACAGAGGTTGTGGTATTTAGCCATCAGCCCTTTTTTTAAATTCAATAAATTAACAATATGTTTATTCTTTGTTCATATGATCTATCCAGAGGATGTCAAGAGACATTTTCCTTATCAGATATAATAAATCTATGAATGTGCCTGTCAATTTAGGGGTTAGATAAAGTTGAGGGTGTTTGTGTGGCAATAGATGCAGTGATGTTGAATCTTGGAGCATCTATGTATGACAATATTGTCCTTTCAATTAAATTCTTAGCTAATGTTTCACTTTTGTTAATATGCAGAAGACATTCTCAAAAAAACAATCATTACACCACGGTCCAGAATATTTTTCAAAATGCAGGATATCAAATACACTTCCTTGATTTTAAACAGTGAAAAATACTCAATTAGGAAGTGAGCTAAAACATCAAAAACAGAATAAGAAGTACTCTCAGGGATTAATGAAGTATTAATTAAATGAGCTAAAACATTTTCTGCTTACTGTATAAGAATTCAGTTCACCCACAGTAGAAAAAATACCTTTTGATAACTAACAAATATAACGTCTTAATTCATATACATACAGTACCACTGGAAGTCATATATAAAAATAAACTTTAAATTAAGTTGCACTATATTTGTATTGCGCTTTTGTTCTGTCATTCAATGATTTCTTAATTGCATTTGAAACATAAACAATAGAATTTCATGGACATCACAATAAAACTGCTAAGAACTGCTAAGAATAATCACAGTTCTCATTTAATTCCCTATGTATTTTATATTCCATATTGAGTTAAGCTCTTAACACACACACACACACAATGATAGTTTGTCACTTGTATCTCATTCAAGCAATGGCAAGATGATTTGTTAGATCCCCTAGTCTCCAGACTGGATAATACAAAGACAGACATCTTTCCACTGGGGATGAGCTTCATCTAATTTAATCCTCTGTGGCTACTTAACCTGTCATTGCTGTGCTGTACAATGTGGGTGGAACATTGTGAAGCCCTCAATGCTAAGAAGATATAAGGTATAAGAGTTCACCACTAGATATGCTGTATAGTACATTCAATTTCATTCAATTCAATTCAGCACTGTTTGTATAGTGGCAAATCATAACAATGGAACTTTACATAGCAGGGTATAGGACATTGTCTTGCAGAAATATGCTGAGATGCCAGAACGGACAGAGGGCTACATTCATTCTCTTATTGAACATTTACTACATTACCAATTGTACGTCTTACTGGACTAGTGTTCAGGCGGGGTAAGTAAAAAAAACTAAACCTGGAAAATGCACTGGTGATGAAACACATAGAAAATCTAAAACCTGTTTAATGGCCTGTTGTGATGTTTTATTCGATGTACAGTACATCGAATAAAACATCACTTTTCTATAACTATAACTATAGTTACCTTGCATGCGGCGGAAAAAACATTGTTGTTCTCAGTGAACCTTGCCTTCATTCACCCCTCGTCATCTCTTTGCATTCATCTCCTCACCCTTGTGCTCTATCATTGTCATTATTTACTTAAACCCAATGCCTCCCAAACTCAAAGTTGTTAACACTTGCAGCAGTGCCATTTGTAGGGTTTTGAGAAACTCTTTGAACAGTGTTGTGGTGAAGGTATCACATGTCTTTCTTTTCCAGGTTGTTTTTTTCCCCCCCTTCTCTCTCACCTTGTTGGTTGTGATCACTGACAGAAAGTGTCAGCTTTTTGGGTATTCACACGTGCTAGAGACCACCTGCAGAGAGAGCTGCTGTTGACAGCTTCAGACGTAGGTACGCACACACACACATCTAAGAATACATGTGATGCAACCTCTACCCCTCCTTGTCAGAGCAAAGTATTTTATATAACTGCATATGCAGGACAGAGAGGGTTATCAGCAGCTTTTGTTTTTCTTTCTCTTTCAACAGAAAACAAAATCCAGGACATTTAGAATAAATCAAACTGCTTCTTTCTTCTTCAGATGTTTATTTCAGTCCTGTGTTCTCAGGGGTATTTGGTAGAGTTTCAAAATACAGTTTTTGATGGCATTTATTTCACACATAGTTTTAATATGACAATGTGTATCCCACTTTAATGGAAAAAAAGTGTTCTAACCAGTGAGTAAACTTTTAACGTTCGAAGAAAACATATGTATAATGTAGCCTGATACTGTTTTGTTTCCAATTCAGTCGTGGATAACATTGGAAACTGGACACTTGAAACTAAAAAGACGTCCGTTCATGATGCTGAAACCATGTCTGATGAGTAAATCAGCATGTCAAGGTGACTTAATGTTTTACCACTAGCTACCATCAGTAGCTTGCGTCATATTGTAGGTAAGATAGCCATCAAGGCGATCTTAAGCTGCCAAGAACAACCGCGAGTTTTCTGTAGCCTGTGAGAAGAGATAGTCATGACAGCTTTCCGTGCCTCTAAGACAGGTAAATGAGAGGCTGTTTCTGTTCCCCCACTGTTGGAGAAACTCCACAGATACATCCAACTCCCTTTTATAGTTTCATCATGCCAGATAAATGTTGCTCAAAACTAGGACCCACAGCCACCAGCACTGGGACCAAAGTTTGACGAGGAAGACGTTATTTCCTCCTGTTTCCCTAAAATCTTCACATAGAATATTGGCAGCAGAGTAGTTATTGCATAAATCAACCCTGAGGGAAGCACATGTAGCTTCACAAGCTACATAGACTGGTGCACAGCGTGTAGCTGCAGAACAGTTATCGTCTCCTTTTGTTGCACACGGTGCACATATTAGATACACAGAACACAGAATCGTTTCTCTAGAGGGAATCCTCTAGACAAAGAATATCATGCGCTAGATATTGAAGAAATAATGTTGTTCCAGGTTGTCATTACATTTTAACAGTAAGGATGCTCCCTCTTCAGTGTTTTTTTTTTGGGGAATAGATGGTGACACTGGCCAAGCTGCAAAAATGAAAACCCTGATACGTTTTATATGAGAATACCAGACTCAGATAAGATTCATGTCCTGGCATCTTCAATAACCAGTGCAGTGCATGCAGTAATATGCAATCTTGAAGTTAGGGCATCTGTCACAAACTGCGAATCGCCAATTTTAGCAGGAGTCACTCAGGAGATTTAGTCTTATAAGCTAAAAGTGTTTTTAAAAAGATGAAAGCACTGTCACGGTGGTCCAAGAACTTAAATAACCTAAAGTGTGGCAAAAGCGTTTTGTGTATTCTAGATTGTTTGATAACTTACATTTTCTATAAATGTGTAAACATTGTGAATGTTGTGTTGTGTTGTGTGAATGACATTTAGCCAACTGTCTCATGTTTGATGGGGCATGAAGACAGACTAATAATTTTAGCAATTTTTTCCATCCTATCCTCCGTCGCTCCCTCCCTCATTTTTCTTTCTCATTTCTTATGTGCCATGTATATTTTTACTGTTAAATGGAATTATGATCAAAGAGTTTGTGGCTGCATATTGTGTGTCCTACTGTTAGTCACACATCAGTGAGTTGAATTTTGATCTGCCTGGAGCGCCACAGACTAAAAAGCAAGGCAGACAGAGGGAGCAGGGAGGAAGTAGAGGAGGAGGGGGTAAGGAAAGTAAAAATAGGAAACATGGCAAAGAGTGCAAACAATGTACTCTCTTGCTAGGATCTGTTTTTTCAAACAAAACGGCCCCTCTCTCTCTCTCTTGCCTTGATTTTTTCTTCCTGTCTTCCGTGAAGCTTTTTATTTAGAGACAGAGAGAGAGAGAGAGAGACAGAAAGGTGGGTTGAATAATGAGGACGTCTAACAATGCTTGTCTTCTCATGATGATTATACTGAAACACAGCTCCCTGCAAATACTAAAATGTGCAAATCCCTCACTGTAACATCTCGTTCCACTAGAAAATGCCATTTTGTAAACCAGTCTAATGGACTGTATGGAGCCTTCTGTCCACTTACTTTTCTTCCTCTAAGGTTGCCTGTAAATATGTATGAACATCATGAAAAAGTTTAATTTTAGTCTTCCTTCACAGGACCTCCTGGGTGCTGCTTCATATGGGTTTTTTTTTCCAATTCTATCCAATCAATACACTATACATAGAATATCCTGCTCCGTGAGCGTCAGCTATTTAGGAATGTTCTACATGTCCTTTTACAGTTAAGTAAAATAGAACTTTGTGTCTCAGTAGTAGAAGATATTAATAAACTACACATTCTCCAAATTCTTTAGCATTAGGAAGATTTTTAGAAAAATTTAGCTTTTGTAGATATTTCTATCAATTGCACTCTTTTGAAGAAACTGTATGAAAATAGTGTGAGACACTGACAATATTCAAATCATCATTTTATGTGTGTTCCATAAAAAATGCCTTATGGAGTGTAATTTGAGTCTGCAGGCTCAAATTACACTCTTATTTGAGTCACAAATGATCCTGGTCAGTGTCAGCCCTAGGTCTTTACTCTAATTATTATTTGCCCTGACTCCTGTTTTAAAGCCACAGTACTGTTGTTCAGTGGTCATCACACTAAACAAGATGATGATATATAATACAGTGCATTGCTGTTTTTATATTCACTATGTGCTGTGGTAGTGTACCTGTATTAAATATGGAGTTCTGTATCTGAATCCTTGTTTAAATACCGTATTGCCGTTTGTTCTTCCCCTTTTTCCTTGACAAGTTGCCTTATTCACTGACACAGGCAATACTCGATTATAAAGTCGATTCCTCGATTATAAAGTCGATTCCTCTCAAGCTCGTGGCTTTTGAGGGATCCAAGACCCTATATGTTGCATCAGCAGATCCAAAGCTGCCAGAGGGTTATAGTGCTTATACGGTGTTTGACTTTGAACACCTTCTGAAGACACCTACACAGTATGCCTATGTTTCACATTCATGTATTTGTGTGTTATTCTGACTGTTTTGCAGTATTTTTTTATTCTTGTGTGGAGAGCTCCCTCGTGTAAAACAGCTTTGCCCAACTGTATATACTGTAATACTGTTTCTGTCCTTGGTTCTTTATCCAAACCTTTTGCAGTGCCACTCCGGTCAAAAGCAGGAAGATCCCCTGCCTCATTGGAGCCGCACTGACCACCCCAACCTTTACTAACACAACTACAGCACACATGGGATCAACACGTCTGGGCTAGAAGAAGGGAGTTCAGGGGTCCTGGCTCAGGGAAAATAATTGGCCAGCAGACAGACAGGCCATAGTCAAGCCAGGCCAAATTTATCCAAGTGGCAGACAGACAGACATAAACTAGGCAGTTAGTGAGTCCTGAGAGGCCAAAGCAGCACTGACCAGGCCAACCAGCATGCTGACATATTTTCACATGCAGCACACACTAGGGGATGTGTGGTGGTCTGCTAAAATAGAGATGTGAAATAGTGGGTGTTCCTGTTAGTTCATTGCTATTGTACCACAATCCTGCATGTCCAAAATATTCAATTTTAATGACACAGACACATTCATATTTGTAATTTTTGATTTCATCACTGTAGGATACTATGCCAGCCTCTACTTTTGTAACAAGTTCTCTGTAGGTCACTGTAGGTCAAATGTAAGAAGCAAAACACAATCAACACATCATGCTTGTCTTCTCAGTGTCATGGCACTATGGAAGCACAACTCCTGAAACAAAGGAAGCAGTCATTAAGGCCAAAAAGCAACATTTTACTTAGACTAGCCAAGACATTTCTATACCTAATACAAACCAAATCACTTTGTTTGCACAGTTGTTGTTCAGCATTATTATCTGTTTAGAGACTAAATAAGCGCCTTGGTGACAGTTGTATAAGACAGCCAGTCATGATGTTGCACACATAGTCAAACCCCGGCCAGAAACCTGTCTTGTTGTATAAATAAGTAGATGAATAAATTCCAAGTGGGCAGCTACAGGCCACGCCCGAGTGTCTTGCTCAAGGACACACCTGGTCTGGGGGACCGGGTGGGTGCGGCGGCTAGGAATCAAACCTGCGACCTTCTGCATCCCAGCCGCATGCCTTAACACACTGAGGCCGCTATTTGAAGAGTAGACTCTAACTCTTCAGTTTATTTTATACTGCTGTTTTCACACAGAAAGTTAGGCATCACTTACTGCCCTTTTAAAAACAATCAGCCAGTATTTATTAATGAAAGTTATTATGAGGCTCCTTGTTTTGTTTTTGGATAATACAGCGTATGAGATCTTAAGTAAGCTTCCTGGCAAGAGGATCATACCAAACCAACCATCCAGATGACACGACCCCACCATGGCTTTATGTCAGCAACACACTGGGGAGCTATAGGGGGCAGCTTGGGCAGACACGGTGAGAGCCTCAGTTCTCTGTGTTGAGAGAGATACAGTAATTGGCCATCTGACAGACAGCATTATATATAGTAGTGACCCTGGCTCCTAAAAATTACGATCCCTTACAAACATCTACACGTACAAGTTTGTTTTGCTAGGAAAATAATTGCAACAGTATTATATTTTTTATTAAACAGGATATGCTGCCAAGTCCAAGGTGGCAGTAGATCAGCTGGTAGAGCAAATGTCTATGAACCCCTGGGTCAGTGGTTCGATTGCTGTCACCTAGCCGTCTAACAATTTCCCCAAGGGAATCAATAAAATATGTCAATATTAATGGCAAGTCACAAGGTTGTTGAGACTGAACGTATCAATAAACTGTATTTTGTTTCAACCAAAACATTCAGTCTTCCTGTAAACACACTCACTTTAAACAAAACCACAGTCTTTCTCTAACCTTAACCAAAATAAATGTTCTTGCCTAAAGATAACTAATCGTGGGACTCTAGAATTGAACGAGTGTCTGTGGTGTACTAGTCCTGCATTGGGTTGCCAACAGACAAAAACATATTACTGGTAACCATAAAAGTAAACAATATCACAGTAAACAGAGGGCAAAAACTGCAATTAGTGTAATTAAGTTATTTATACAGGTGAATATAAGTATTTTCACTCATAAAACAGAAAAACTGTGGATATCTGATCCATGTAACTTTTTAATGGGTCAGTTGCTAAGTGCTGGAGGTTCTCAGAGATTAGGATCTCCTGCCATGTTGTAAGGAACCGTGACACGCTTGCGTGTCTGTTCTTAATGTCCTTTTGAAGAGCACACCCAAATATAGAGTAGCTAAGGGGATTTGGGCAGGTTTGAGACAGTGCATGTGCAAGTGAGTGTGAGTGTGTGTGAGATATCGGCCCCAGGGTGCCCGGCTCAGATTAAATTACCTGTCAGGGGTTGACATCACCTACCCCCCAGCCTACGATACACAGAGGACAACTGTTTTCTTGTCTTTCTTTCAATATAAGACTATAAAGTTAAGATAGTCTCACAAAAAAGGTAACCAACCTCTGGACCATGGCAGCTTGCCGACACTACACCATAGACACATGACCACACACATGTGCTCACACCACATAGTCATGCTAGACATATAAATGACACATATCTAAAGGCAGATGTGTCAGGGGCGGGGTATCCTCAGGCCCTTAGGGTCCTGGTTGTCTCTCATCACGTCACTATCACCAGTTGTGAATAATGCCCCAGCACAGAGATGCTCATTCAGACACAGAGACACACTATGAATTGTCTCTAAACAAGCCCACACACATACAGTACGTGCATATAACTGAAACACACACATGCACACACACACATAATGACTCCTGTACAGTCACTAGAAAGTGATCCTGAACCAACATGTCTGGTTGGGTTACACTTGTCAAAACAGTAGGAGGAGGCATGAAATAGACCTGCTGTTCTCAAGACTGCTTTCCCAAGGTCACATATTTTTAAAATAAACTTACTACATGGCAAAGATTTACTGCCTACTGCCTATGTGTATAATGTATTTTAAAGTTTATCAATACAGCTTGTTGCTTTCAGTTAGTGCATTTTCCACGGTAGATGCAACCCTGTGTAATGGAAACCCTAGAGCTGCATGTTTTCACCAACTAGAATTAAACGAGTGTATTGATGAGTCTTAGCTCAATGAAACTGAGCATAACTGGAGCTTTACTTACTTCCATATACTATATAATTTCCATTCATATACATTGACAATAATGTGATTTTGATAATTAAAATAATTTTTCTTTAGACCTAAAAAGAAAATCCAGATATCAGCTGCAGTATTTTCTCATGAAATGAAAGCTATGTTTTGTCTGAATGCTTCAACTGTGTCAAAGAGTGACTAAGAAATAATTATCTGTACCAGCAGGTGGTGGTAGTGTATATTTATTATTCATAAAAAAAGCCAGAAGAAGATGCACTACTGAAAAGCTACTTCAAACGGTAAATATGTTTAGTCGAGAAAAAGGACTGGAGATAATGTCTCTTCTCACTAACAAGGGTCTAAGCCTTGCCAATTATACAGGCATAGTGCAAAAAGAACCCCCAAGATTCAATCAATGTCACAACAGCCGAACTTGAGTTCTGTCCTATGGGCAGGCAACCTGACCAGGGTGAACACCACATTTAAATATACGGGATAGTATACTAGAACAGACTGTAGCTGAAGCCATTATTATAAGGAAAGAAAAAGGCTAGGTTACTCGTGTTGTCAGGAAAATGTTTTCAATTACACTAATAAATATTCAAAGATACATATTTTGTTACAGTAACTTCAAAAAATAAAGAAACTGCAAAAAAATGTTTAAACAAAGAAATATACTTTTTTCAAAGCAGCAGAGGTTTCCCCCTAAGCTCATGGGATCTTTGCAACCCCAGTAATATTGTCCGATCAATCAGCTTCTGCATACATACAGAAATGCATCATGTGATTTATTAAAACACTATGAAATAGTATTTTTCCCGTGTGACAACACTCCTGCTCCATGCTGAAAGGATTTTTCCTAAACACTTATGAGATTCAGGCAGTTTTTCGATGTGTCAGGATTTCTATTCATTTGGAGCCCAGGCATGTAAAACCACCACAACTCACTCACATGTAAATGCTCTTTCCACAAGCCCACATAAATCCATTTCCAGTCAGGGACAGCTGGACTTAAAGTAATTTAGTAACGCTGTCTGGCAATTTATCCCTATGTGGTCGAATTTACATGGAGCTTTCTCCGTCCTGAGCTTTCCTTGTTGAGATTGACTCTGTGTGGGGAAGATGCGTCCCTTTAAACAGACTGGAGTTTCAGCACTTGGTCTATGTCAGGATTGACTACCTGTCACCAGGCATCGATTTTCTCTTGCCTACTTAGTTCATAGCAATAAGCCGAGGGTAAATCCCAGGATACTGCACAGTTCCTGCATGGACAGCATCCTCCACTTCTCTAATGCAGTGTTTTGGTCTTATTTGTATCCTGTGATATAAAATCCATGTTACACTGAGTTACTTTAAAACATTGTCCCAATACTCCTCCAAATACTCAAGACACCATCAATCAGCTTTCTATATATATTCTACTGAAAGTTTCCAGAAAGTTGGACCAAGTTGGAAGATTTGTTCTTTCTTTCTTTCTTTTTTTCTGTTGATATTAATCAAACGTGAACTGAAGACATAAAAAAAAGTGTTAATGTCCATAGCTGGTACTACATTATAGTACATATTACCATTAAAATGCTATCAAGATAAACAAGTCTTACAAGTTCCTGAATTATGATGTTGTGGCACTCATCAGCTGATTAGTAATGTGCTGATCCCAGTAGTTAATCGGGTTTCTAAAAGAATAATGAGAGGATGCTTGTTAATAAGCCAAACACCTGCAAGGGCATGTGTGTGTAGGTGTGATGTGTGTAGGGCTGGATGTGGTCCAATTGGAGTACTAATACCTGCACTTGTTGCTACTCTAATAAGAGAATCTGGCACAAGCACCGCTCGGCTCATCAGCTACGCAATATTTACAGTGCTGTTGCACATTTCCGCTTTCAACTATTTTCTTACTTTTTATTTTTGTCTCATGTGCTTTTCATTGAATGTGCCCTTTACTTCACCTTTTTCACAGCTTTCCTCCCTGAAATCACCAATACAGAACACAAAACCTAATTGTGCCATAAAACAGTATCAAGAAAGTTTCTAGTTAAGCTATATCTGACTTACTCAATTCGCTAAAACAATACGTTCAAATTTAGTAACACTCTAACGCTATAGTAAACCGTTACATCGCTGAATTACTTCAAAAGAAACCGTCAAATAGACCCTTAAGATCTTCTAATGGGCTGATGCTGACAATCCTACGAACATGTCTAAAATCCAGGGGCGACAGGGCTTTCGCAGCCATAGCACCAAAACTCTGGAGTTCCCTAGCACTATACATTAAAACTTCTACTGCAACCTTCAAGCTTTTCAAGTTCCTTGACACCTAATCTTACAGTAGTGTATTTCTCTATATGTTCCACATAGGATAAGTATATACAGAAGTAATTTAATAGATACTAAAAGTGTTTTACAGTATCGGAGTATCGGAAACCAGTTTATTCTCTTTTTATTAACATGTTTTATACGGTATTTGGACATGTTTTATTGTGTGAACTTCTTTTTACTGGAAATTGTATTTTTACGTCTGCTGTACAGCACTTTGGTGAACCGTTTTCTGTTTTTAAAATAGTGCTTTATAAATACATAAACTTATTATTTGCATACATAACATTCTTTTAGAGAAATATTCTTTGGCCACACAGCACCACAAACTCCACAACAGAGTTTGCAGAAATATTGCAAACAGTGTTTTCACTGTGATGGCAGCTCAGTAGGGTGGATTTTACTGCTAGTATGAAGCCAGATAACTAATAACCATTGTAAACAGTAGTTTATGTGTGCATATCTGCAATATGTTATATCCCTTCGCCCACTGTAGACAGGAGTTGGCGCAAGGGACACCAACACGCCCATTGAATTGTCTGGCCACCCAAACCCTTGTTCTGCATGATGTTTCTTCCATTAAGGAAGAACTGTTGAATTTTCTACACCAGTTATAGTTATATTGTTATATTCTGCAAAGTCTTGAAACTTAGATTATAAAGTACCTTGAGACTGCTTTTGTTGTGATTTGGCCCTATATACTGTATTCAAACTGAACGAAAACTGAATTGAGCCTGCACACCTGTTCAGACTAAGTAAAGTTGGTAGGAAAAATTTTATTAAATGTAAATTTGCTGCCTTTTTTCCAATTTTACAAATTTTCCTAACTCATTGCAAAATAAATTGCTTCAAACTTAAAAAACACATGTAATGTCAATGCCTTTTTTTGTCCTATTTTTTGGTTTTTGTCAGCGGATTGGAACGTTGTTGACAGATAGTCTCCAAAGGACAATTCCTTTTCTACATTGTCTCTCAATGAATGTCAAACGAGATTAGGGGCAATGCAGAAGGATTGTGGAAGGGTGAAGGGGTGCGTTTGACGTGCACCATGGGTTCAGGCAGGCGGACCTCCTGCTGAGTGGCCTTGCTGTTGTAACCTTTAATTACCGCAACATTGACAGTGTTGCAAATGATCCAGCTGAAGAATGATTAAGGACACAGGAAGAGTGAACATTCGAGGTATATGTGTCTCTTTTCCTTTTCTGTGTGTGTCTGCCTCACTTTGTCTCTCCTGTGTATTGAAATTCGTTGTTAAACGTCTTATCTGCTACACATAATAAGATTTTAATAGCTGGTTAATATAAATACAAATTGTATGTATGTTGTTGTTGTCGGCAAAAAGTTCTTTAACCTAACCTACCCCATAAAATTAAAAGACTTTAAAAAAAAAAAAAAAAACTAAATCAGAGGCATTAAATGGATTGCTGTTTTTTATGCAGTATGATATTTTCATTCTTTTTTTAAAAATACTAAACCATTCATGACCCTGAAAACCCCTCTTCTGTCTTTTACACAAACATTAGTTGTGCTTTTACTTCGGTGGGATGTTCTAAGGAAAGGCTCTCAGTAATTGATGTCATTACCATGCATCACCTCTCATCGCCTTGCTAAATGCACAGGGACAAAGATTCACCTAAATGGCAGTAAGGAACAGTCAGGCTAAGAAAAGGTGGAAGTAGACAATGGAGTGCACTTGGATAATGGCATGCATTTCTACAGATGTGAATAAAGACAGTGAGCAAATGAACTAAAGAAGGAAAAAAAGAGGAGCAGGAGACAGACACAGAAGAGAAATATAGAGGAAATGCTAATAAGAAAGAAAAGAGCAATCATTTCTTCAAGTGATTGCATAGATGGGTGATGATTTATTATGAATGTGTGCCTAGCTTCCTTTGACTTAGATGCATTAGCTTTGCCCCACAACTGTTTCTCAATAGATTGCTGGAATCGCAATTTAGTCCCCCAGTATTATGCAAATTGAACTGTTGGCCAGCTCCTAATTCATAGATTGCACTCAGTGGCCCCTCGCCAAACCATTGTTCAATAATTAATGACTCATTCCCAGTCCTTTCCTCTAGTAAGGTTATTGCTATTTACAGCTTAAACCTCTGAGGGTGAATAGAAGCAAAGACACAAAGTAGATCTACAAGATCATTAGAACATTTGCAACGGAACTTAAACCTGAAAACATATAAATGATGTACAATATTAATAAAATGAAGATTACAGTAAACAGAACATGCATCCGATTGTTAAATCAGTTGTTGTTGTGTCACCTATCAACTGCACATGATCAACAATGCAATATAATAAATACACACACAAATTAACTGATTATAAATCATGCAGCTTGTAGAATTATACCATCTGCTGTTTATGTGATTTTAAGGCTCTAGGGATAACTGAGATTGCTACTGACGTGTAACCTTATGGTAGCTACATTATATCTGTATTGCTTCATATACATACTTCTTAATCAAATAACACATGCACAAACACAGAAATTTGTTTCAGTGCAATTCAGGGTTAACAAGCGTACAGAAAATTTAAATCTAGGTCTAGGCATGATCAACACACCCCACACGAATACTGGTTGACATAGTGACAAAATCAGTATTTGTATGCGCCATAAGTGTAGCTTACTGAAATTTGTACTTTATTTAACATATTTTCTTAACTTTGCTTTTTATTTTTTGTTTGGCATTAAACCTTGCCTCAGGTGCTGTAGCTGCATCAGGCCTGAGCCAAAACCAGAGCTGTCTCAAATGTTTGGAGAATCTTACAGGATTAAACACCAGGGGCTTGTAGTCGAGATGGTCCGAGCAGAAATCTGATCTGTCCTTCTGAATAAGTGCCATCTTTTCATCCCTGCAAGATAACCTGTCTGCTCAACACAGCTGTTTGACATATATACACACATGCACCTTTAAAAAAAAAAGTAGTTGGCTATGTCTGTATGCACGCACGTGTCCACATCAACACGCGTCATTCTTCTGCAAAAATTCTGCTTTAAACATGACATAAATGCAGACTGACAGCCATGTGTAAAAATGTCTATTCGTCCATCCATTCACCCATCCACTTGTCCAACCATCCATTTGTTCATCTGTCCATCTGTCTGACAATTCGTTTACTGGTCCATCGATCCCCCCCAATCCATCTGTCTGCTCATCCATCCGTCAAACTTGCTTTTGAATTTGGGTCCATAGCACTTACGAGCTATGGACACATGGCGCTATTGGTATTAATATAATGGAAGTTAGGCAATGGTACCGTGGAAATCAGCTGCATACCAAACCTTATATGAGCAGTTCAGTTTTTGTTTATATATATACAGGTCCTTCTCAAAACATTTGCATATTGTGATAAAGTTCATTATTTTCTGTAATTTATTGATAAACATTAGACTGTCATATATTTTAGATTCA
>JAUMTR010000008.1:13124421-13139219 GCA_032270685.1 Microctenopoma stevenorrisi
CCTGAAGACATACAGTATCAGCAGTGTCACCATCACCAACAGAAAAGACTGTTGCCCTGAAAGACTCAATGGAGCTGTGATCCACATTGGAAATTCCCTCAATGACAATGGCAACGCTAATCCCATGTAAGAAGACTGTCTATCTAATTATAAGCATTTATTGCTGTAACAGTTACAGTTACCAAAAGAAAGTATGGATTGTCTTAGAGCGTTTGAAACTTTACCAGTGGTTGTGTCAGTTACAGGAAATTGGAGAAATGAAAGCTTTCAATTATCCAACAATAACTTATCATCAGTACAATACTGTATCTTTGTCATAATATAATTACAATAGTTCACAATGATTCATGGTAATGTAAGATTATTTTTATTACTCTTATTTTTCCCCCAGATGCGCTGTGATCACATCTATACCTGCCGGGACCTCTATGACCTTTGAATGTAAGGGGATGCAAGGGCAATATGTAAGCATTGTGATTTCTGGAAGACAAGAATATCTGACACTCTGTGAGGTGGAAGTCACTGGTCAGCCTTCAGGTAAAACATCGAGTGGTAAAATGTGCCATTTAAAATGTCCACTTTATGACTTTTCGCAGATAGAGTATAAAAATATTCATATTTGCTGACTGCCAATTTCTTAGTGGCTTTACTCGTCTCAAGACACCTAATGCTTTTGTGCTTTAATTAAACTACCATTAACAAAATATTTTACAACATTTTCTAGATACTAATATTGCTAGAGGTGGAAAAGTGAGTCAGTCTTCATTGTTTGAGAACGCTGTACCCGAAAGGGCCATTGATGGAAATCGTGCAAGTAACTGGGGAGAGGGCTCCTGTACTCACACACAAAATGACATGAGTCCATGGTGGAGGTTGGACCTCCTGAAGACATACAGTATCAGCAGTGTCACCATCACCAACAGAAAAGACTGTTGCCCTGAAAGACTCAATGGAGCTGAGATCCGCATTGGAAATTCCCTCAATGACAATGGCAACGCTAATCCCATGTAAGAGCGCTCTCGCTGTCTTGCTATGGTCACTCACTGTTTTGGTGAAACTGGTTCAATGGCTCACAATTTCTCTTCATAACTAATCTTTCTTCTTTTCTTCTGTAGATGCACGGCAATTATATCTATCCCAGCTGGGACCTCTCAAACATTTCAGTGTAATGGAATGGAAGGCCGCTATCTAAACATTGTGATTTCTGGAAAACAACAGTACCTTACACTGTGTGAGGTAGAAGTTACTGGGATTGAATCACATGAAGCTAATTGTGGCTGAATATTTAGTCATCCTGTGAAAAAGCTGTTTTCCTTTTACTGCTTTTTTATTTTTCTTTTCTTACTGTCAAAATAATTGTATCCTTTGGATGAGATAGTACTGTATGCTCGGTATTTGATATTCTTTTCTATATTATTATATCTAGCTGGTGTCTGTAATACAGCAGTTTGCAACATTTTGTATTTGGTTTCATTTTTAACTCGACAGTGAGTGTGCACAATGACTTTTCTTGGCACTTTCGTCTTGTATGTCCTGCAGGCTATCAGCTATAAGTTCATACATTTATACATACATACATGCAGTACACGGAAATTAACAGAAATACATGACTAATTTTACCAGACAATCCTGTATTGTAAGGCACATGTTGTAGCTGCTGGCATAGGTCATATTTATCCCTAGGGGAAACTGTTATCACTGCTTCTTACTCCCTGCTGAGCTGAACATGGATGGTAGAGGAGAAATCTAATAGTAGAGCCTCAGTAATAATGCAATATTTTATGTTTACATAACAAAGCCAAAACATTGAAAAATCTTATATAAAAACACATATAAGTTAATTACAACAAAAGAAAAGAGAGGAAAGTCGGCGCAGAGATCAGGTGGGCAGAACTGTCTTGACAACTCAGCTAAATACACTACGCTCCTGCAGCGTGAGACCTACAGTATCACAATTGTTATTGTTTCACCATTGGGTCCAGACTAAATATCTCAGATAGATCTCAGATCTATGTTGGAATTCATTTTTTTGTACTAAAAACGGGGTTTAATTTGGAGTACATGTATTGTGTATTAATAAAATTGTGTTTTGCCTGAGTTATATAAACAAGTGTGGATAACATTATTAAAAAAGAAGGGGTTAGGGTTGCTGAACTAGCCAGTTAACAGAGGCATCTACCTGGGCTCAGTTGCATCTGCATGCTTGCAATATATGTAGTGGTCTCTACCGGCTGTCCTAAACTTTGTCCAAACACATTATTTAAATAGACTTGGGGTGTGCCCTACAGTTCCAGAGAATAACCATACCCATATCACTGTTATTTGAAGTGTAGGGTGTGAACATAAAGTAATGCCATAAAACCAACACTTTATTTGACCAGGATGTTTAATAATAAAACATTTGTATGCTCTGCACAAAAGTATAAAATAACTGCATGCGATGTACAATTGCAGCTTCTTTTGGAGTGCTTTAGAACGACCAGGTATGTTTTTTTTAAAGATAATAATGATTGACATTCAGTTTATTTTATTTTCTTCTGATGCACGTGGTAGATTGGTAATGCTATGTTACAGTAGACATTAAACAATACATATACATGCATAAAGACTAATTATAAAAGTAATCAGGCATGCTTTCAAATCTGCACTCACAAAGATGAAACATGAACAAAGAGTTGCACGTAACTGAGCTACAATTTGCCCTTAAAAGGTCATTTTTTAAGAAAACTCTTAAGGAAAATCAATGTTGTATTCATGGCATGATCTTTAACCCCTGAACCACAGCATCTAAATGCAGAATCTGCATTTTGAACTTTCCGTATAAGCCACAACCACTCTTAATACTATTCATATAGAGATATCATATCAGATGCTAAACTTGAGACTGGTGAACTGGAACATGTACAGGTATATTTGGAGAAGGGCTGCAGTGATATGTGTGTTAGGACTGTTATGACTACTTCCCTAAAATGAGCAGGAGTACCTCGTTTTCAGGTTGCACATTTTTGAAAACTACATGCATATTATGTGAATATATCATTAAAAATAAGACTATTGATATCAGTGGAAGAATATGTGTATATCATAACCATAAGGTTAATTACTACTGTATTAGTGACTGTGGTTACCTTTCCTGCACAGAATGATTTCTCCATCTGTGATCATTGTTTGGTTGGTTCTCATGGAACAGATAAGTGGCTCATTTGGTAAGATTATATTTTTAACTGGATCAATTAAACAAATTAAAAAATATAATACTATGATATGAACAGCTGTATGCCTCCATACCAGATAATGGTTATGTACAGTGTTTAATATTTAAAGATCTATACATCACTTGAATGTGCCGGAATTTCAGTAACTAAAGCATTAGATTATTTAAACTGTTGAGATTTGCAAGATAAATTTCAAGTTATATAAATGTACAAATGAAATAATTAATTTGAATAACCAAAATAAAATTACCTTACTGAACATATGGAATACCCATGTGTTTTTGTCAAACTGTCCTCAATAAGTAATTTTACTTTCTGCAGTTACGAATATCGCTAGAGCTGGAAAAGTGAGTCAGTCTTCATTGTGGGGGAACGCTGTTCCCGAAAGGGCCATTGATGGAAATCGTGCTAGTAACTGGGAAGAAAACTCCTGTACTAGCACACAAAATGAAATGAGTCCATGGTGGAGAGTGGACCTCCTAAAGACATACAGTATAAACACCATCACCATCACAAATATAAAAAACTGTTGTCATAAGAGGATCAATGGCGCTGAGATCCGCATTGGAAATTCCCTTACTGACAATGGCAATGCTAATCCCAGGTAAGAGCACATGTTTTATATTACCTCTGAATGTTTCATATTGGATGTTTCAGTAATAAGATGTTAGTGTGCTGGGTATACCTAAAACTTGTTTTACTTTAAAAGCATCACCAGTTTCTACTGATATGTAATGCATGAAGTGCATGTATGGCTCTAGTAAGTTTCACCGAGGTGTTTTATTATCTTTAGATGTGCTGTGATTTCCTCTATCTTAGCTGGGAGCTCTAAAACCTATAATTGTCATGGAATGAAAGGCAGATATGTGAGCATTGTGGTTCCTGGAAAAAAACAATATTTGTTTCTGTGTGAGGTGGAAGTTACTGGTCAGCCTTCAGAAAACACTGCTCCAACTTGTGAGTTGTATTCTTTCGTGTGTCAAATAAATTACCTTTAAGCATATTTCCTCAAAAAACAATTTTTTAACAGCTTTGGTTAGTAACAGTTGTAAATAATGTTGGTGACTTTGTCAAATTATTCTTAAGCTCAAACATTTACAATGTTTTCTAGATACTAATATTGTTAGAGGTGGAAAAGTGAGTCAGTCTTCATTGTTTGAGAACGCTGTCGCCGAAAGGGCCATTGATGGAAATCGTGCAAGTAACTGGGAACAGAAATCCTGTACTCACACAAAACATGATATGAGTCCATGGTGGAGAGTGGACCTCCTAAAGACATACAGTATCAACAGTGTCACGATCACCAACAGAAAAGATTGTTGTCATCAAAGGATCAATGGGGCTGAAATCCACATTGGAAATTCCCTCAGTGACAATGGCAACGCTAATCCCATGTAAGAGCTTTATTTAAAGCTTAAATGTTTATAATATTTTTAAAGAAATTTTCTTTTTACTACAAGTGTGTTATTAAGTTTCGTGTTCATATTATATGACTCATAAATTAGTTATCTTTCTGTTGTTCTCTAGATGCACCGTCATTTTGTCTATCCCAGCTGGGACCTCCAAGACTTTTGAGTGTAATGGAATGAAAGGCCGATATCTAAACATTGTTATTCCTGGAAAACAAGAATTCCTCACGCTGTGTGAGGTAGAAGTGTCTGGGATTGAAGTAAACAATTCCCATGAAACTGTCTGTGGCTGAATCTGAAGACTATACGAATCAAAGAGAGCTTACCAATTTGTTGTTGTAATCATGCACTCACATGTTTGTTGTGAAAAATTTCACTGGGGAATGTATTTTAACGCACTTCATTGTGTATTAAATTGATCAGAAAAGCTAGGGAAATGTTTAAATTAAAACTTGTTATATCTGATTCTATGCTGACCTTGTGATGTAATCTTGTACAATCTAGTATGAATTCTACCTTAAACCCAACTAGTATCATAGCACTTGTCACTAATGCTTCAACATGTAGTAACCTCTGTTAAAGCCAACAAAGCTGCTATTGAGCCTGTACAAAGATGTGTTTTACTTCTGCACTTGATTACCTTCACAACTTTATCAACTTTCTGACAATTTCAGCAAATACTAAGAATTTATATCATTTTAAACGTTGAATTCATGGCAGATTTGCTGCATTGGATTATATTTGATTGTAGAGGTATACTTAATAAAGCTACCTAATAATGTGTAGTCACTTTATAATTGATGTTTTCCATACATTTCCCAGTTTAAATTCTGCATTTGACATGAATAAATTACAGTTAGCTGTTGGGACCATTATCTAACCCTTCATGACTTTCAATTCTAAGGGGGCGAAGGACGTTAGCATTGCATTCAATACTAACCACGTTTTTTCTGTTTTCTTCTTATCATGCAAACAAACACCCCTGACTCACTCACTCACCAACGCTCTATTGTAATGAGTTATTATTTTAGCATAGTATTAATCTCTCGTCTTAAACGTGTTCTGTTCTCTGCTGTTTTACCAGATTTGTCTGAGCTCTCTGCCCCCCTTTGACTCATCCATGGTCTCGGCTTTTCTGTCAAACTGTGACATTCAGCAAGCATTAACCAGTAAATCTATGTTCCAATGCTGTGTTTTTAAATAGTATCAATGTAAAAATCTCACTGTAGAAAGTCCAGTGGCTGTACTGCATCATTGAGCTTCCTTTGTGCCCCTCCCAAAAGGTCCAACAGCACAATTTAATATACTACTACTACATTCTTTTGTCATGTTTTCCACAATTCAGTGATCCTAAACAAATCAGCTATTTTACTTTATCGAGTCTTTCATCTCTGACATAATCAGGTTTCCATCATAAAGCGTTTTTTAAACTACAGAAAAGAAGGGTGTGGGGTCTGACAATGCCAGTTTCTTGTTAATGATTTGAGTGACCTAGTGACCTAGTGAGCAGTGTAGTCATTGGTACATCAATGTCAACTAAGATGAAGTCAAAAGACCTCAAGTTATAATCTCTATGTTTTAGCACATAGAACTGCTGCTCACTGGATGTTTTCCCTTTTTCGGACCATTCTATGCAAAGCCATAAAGTGGCCGGTGAGTGTAGTTGACTGTGCAAATTATATACATATGCATAGGACATCATTAACATCATGCTATGATCTACAGACATATTCTTCTGTGATTCCTCTGTTAGGCAAACATTGTGAAGTGAAATTGACATATTTATAATAACTGGTAGTGGAAAATGCAGTTCAAAACACCACTGGCTGAATTACTTCCGCAGAGGTCATCACACAGTTCAGAAACATTATGGAATGCAAAGTTGTATTCAAATGAGCACACACCAAAGCCATGGTGGATATGGGTGCTCTGGTCAATCTACCATTGCCATTGCTGAACTTCTGCTCAACACACACGGCTGACAGATTCACATAACATAAACAAGTAAAATATGGCTCCTCAGCTTTTCACCTCCAGTTTTCATGAAAACTCTGAATAAAGTTCAGCTGTAATCAGACAATATTTAAGATTTAGGTCCAAGGCAGGCAGAAAGTAAAACTTAGAGAAGTAAATGGCATAATTCAGTCATTAGTCAAGGTATGCACTAAGAAAAACAAAACGCCATTAACTAAAAGAAATAGAATGTCCTTCCTGTCTCATGACACCTACTTATCTTGAGAAGTTTTTCTATTTTTTTTCTAGTCTTTCTGCAGCATTTCCTTAAAGCTCCTAAATTTCTTCAGCTTGAAAAGGTGGACACTGGATGGTAGTGTGATATTTTTAATTATAAATTTGTGTTTCTTTAACAGGAAACTTGGATTAAATCAATAGCTTCTTGTTTTTAAATTACTATTAAATTCTTATTCCTATCATTAAGTAATCCACCTTTCTTAGACATACAGGACTTCTTTATTGATGTTGACATGCAGACACCCAAGTACACACAAAATACATGCTGTCACGTGTAGTCATACAGACACACATCCTCCAAGTCATCAGAGCAAGGTCAAGCCTGTCAGGAGGTAGATGAAGAGCCACTTAGGAGACCTGTCTTTTGTCTTTTACCAGTAACCCCTTAGAGAGTAACATGCTCAAAGAACCTATTGATAGGCAATAAACCAAGAAGTCATTATTGCTTGCAATGTTGTGGGAGAAAAAATAATTGCATATAAGGAAGATTAGAAATATAGATGACAGAAGTACAATTGATCATAGAATTATTTGATAATTTATTGAGTTGGGTGTCTTTAGGGAATGTATACTCATCAGAGTGCCGTGAACCAGCCTAACAATTGTGAAGACATATCTAATGTCAGGCAGAAAGACCTGAAGCTGTCGAATAAAAAAGGAAATAAACCAAGATGAGCCAATCAATTGTGCGCAGATGCAGGCAATACAGATGGTTGTGCAGATTTCCATATTTAGTTTTATTTGGAGAATAAAATTTAGAATGGAAAACAGAGGAAATTGTGTTTGGCTGCAACTTATGCCCCTAAACCAACCTTCCACCACACCCAGGGTGCAAAATGCCTGGACAAACTGGAGTTTCAAATGAATGCTTTATATCATCAGAGCTTAAAGGGGGATTGGCGATTCTGTGTGTGTTCGATATTGTTGATTCTGCTCCACAGAGCAGGCCTATCACCTCTGAAAACACCGGAGACTCACTGGTTCAGTGCAGATTATAAATATGCATGGAAATCAATACATATTTGGCAGTGGGGGGAGAGAAAAATTGAGAAAAACACAGGAAGAGCACAGAGGCCCTGGAATGTTCATCTTCATTTATTACAGTCATTTATTCTCTTTCCCTCTCTTCCCTCTGCTGCACATGTGCACATATTCACTGCCCACACACACAGGCAAAAACACATATATGCATGCGCAGCAGGAGAGAGAGAGAGGGAGAGAGAAAGAGAAAGAATATGTTGAGATCAGCAAATTATCCATTCCTTTCTCTCCAACTGTCCCTGTGGGGCTGTGCACTGTGTAATAGCAAGTGCACTCCTCTGATGATTAGCCTGCGTGTAGATTTGTCATCTCAGGTCCATAAGGGGAGTTAGGAAGCAGTCTGAGACACAGGTTTGTTCATCTATTGACTAACATTGTAAATTTTATGGGCAGATTTCACACTTGCCAGCACCACTAGCATTAGGAGCGGCCAGCTTCAGTCGAAGTACCCATGCAAGCATGTCCTGCGTGATTTTCGGCTGTAAAGGAGAATGAAATCTGTTTGCTTTTCTCAAAGACAGAACCATAAAAAACAACAGACACAGTATTAAGCCAGAAACACACTTTATGAGGGACTGGTTTCTATCCCGGCCCCAGTAGCCTACCACTTTTTTCAACTTATTAAGTTAATTGAAAGACTGGTGCTGTTTACATTCTATGTTGCATGTTGAGCATGACTCACCCCCTTTATAGGCTGACCAATCAGAACAGAGTGGGTGGGGAATGAGCTCAAACAAGTTGGTTCACTGAAGGCTGAAGAAGCTGCTTCATAAAGACACATCACTTGTATTTGCATTTTTTAAAGTTAAAAATGAAATGATATATTATCATTCAATTATATTAACATTTAAATTAACATAGTCACATCAAGTAGTCATATTATAATGATTTAAAAATATATATTGTATGTGTTTGTATCATCTGTTACAAATATAAGCACAACTGAAAATGAATGTGTTTACCTTAGTACACTTTTGTGGGAGTACTGTATGGTTCTGTAAGTGTAAGCAGCCACTGTGAGCTAATTTGCTGTTTTGTTACTAGGCAGACTAACAGTAAGCTTCAACTTGAAATACTGCAGGACTAGTCTTGGCCCAATACAGCCTAGATTCTTATTGCTGTTTTATGACTAACTCATAATAATGGTTCTACATGTCCTGCTTCAGCACCTCTCCACCATTCATTTAGTGTGCAACTTGCTGTATTTCCATCAATCAAAAGACCTGACAGTGTCGAAGTGTGTCCAAATGACCTCTATGCAACATTAACATTTGACAACACACAGTATAAATGCACGTTTGCAATATTACAACTTATCATTGTTTGGTAATTGGTGACACTGGGTGGTTGTTATATAGCCCATGGGGTCATTTTATACTGTAATGGTAGCAGGTTGTCATACAGCCTGGATCGTTGTCAGTCTTCCCCATCAGTCATTGTGTAATAGTGTGAAAGGAAGTGTTCTCTTTTAAATATAATTTAGTCTGTCTACTTAGTAAATGTAATATTGAATATATTTTTTTTCAACATAGAATAAATTATACTTTGGTGGGTCTGAATGCTGAATGCTGAATGCTTTGACAATTATGATGCACTAATATGTTACATATTTAAATTATAAACAGTTGTTTGTAACAAAGAAAAGCCGTATGTTGGGCAATCACTCATGTTTTCACCTGTTACATTTAAATACACTGAGGACTACAACTAGTAACAGGAAAACTTTATACTACTTTATACTATACTGTGCTATTGACAATTTCTGTGATGTCTTCTAGTCAATAAGGAGATATTTTATTGTCTGTATTGTTAACCTTGCTCGCTTATAGACATTAATTTATAGTAACCCTAAAACAATAGTCTCTGTGATAATAATATACACATGGTAGCATTGATGTATTTGATTAATTTATTGCTTTCTTCAAACACTTCGGTGTATTCCCAAATCCACCGAACAATTCACTTTCTCTCACCCAGTTTCTCTTTTTTTTCCCCCCTTTCCTTCTTCACCTGGTTTCTTCCCTCCTTTTCGATAACGTCTTTTTATCTCCTTTTTACTTCTATTTCCTACTAACCAGTTCTCTTTCTCTCCATCTATAGCCTTTTAATGAGCTCTTATACATGCAAGCTATTGGCTTTTAACATGTATTCCTTATAGACCAAACAGGTGCATCATTAATCTATGCCGTTTGCAGTGTTGCTGCTGCGTGTAATGGTAACTGGATAACACATTGTTTCCTGTGTGAGCCAGGGCATCCATATTATCTACCATCACTCTCTAATAAATTACGCCTAGAGATGTAGAATTTTTTTTCTCTGAGTGCCTAAGGATTGTGTTCCTGGACTTGGATCTGGTGGATGAATGAGTATAATACTAGAGTGCTCTCTAATTATCCCTTCATCTTTGTTGCTCACAGTCACATAAATACACTTGGTTTCCCTCTTTGGTTTTTAATTTTTCACACATACATTTAAGACTAAACAACCTAAATATTTATAGAAAATATTGTTACCATAGCACAATCTTAAGAAATATTGCCAGTCAGTTCTGTTAAATACACAGCAAGGACAAAACAAACTTTGTGGCAAATACTGGTCATTAAATAAAGCAGTCAGTATACAGTTATGACAAATACACAGATAACTTTAGAGAATTTCCTTTCCATTCATTTTAACGCACTTGGCATAGTTTGATCAAGTTTGCACAGAAATATGAATCACACAGCATGGATAGAGACAGTAGCATAGTAAATAAAAGAAAAGTTAAGAATCTAAATTACATCCACCATTAACATCTTCTGAAAGTACATTTAGTCTATGTGCGGAGGATATTTTAGTAATTTATTTAGTAAACTATTTATAGCTGAGTTCTTGGTAACACTTAATGACAATGAATGTTCCTGCCAACATGACAGTTCTAGCACTGAATTACAGTATCATCTAAAGGTATATTACAAAGAGAATACCACAAATCATCTTTTAGAAAGAACTAGGCGACAACAAGGATGAAAAAACTAATTCAGAAGAATGAAAAATAAACAGAAGAAACCTCAAACAAAATGAGGCTCACAGTGGGCGGCCATCTGCCTAAACAGGTTAGGATAGACAGAGAGAGAGACAAGAAGAGCAATAGGAAGCAATTGACAGAAAAACACTACAGATTACTCATCTGCTGAATGTACAGTATATGTAAAAAATAATAATTTATATAACAACAACACCAATAATAATAATCTCTGCTACCTGCTGGTCTTTTCTCTCTCCTCTGTCCACTAACCCAAACCGGTCGAGGCAGATGACCGCCCACCCTGAGCCTGGTTCTGCTGGAGGTTTCTTCCTCAGTGCTTGCTCAAGTGGGACTGTTGGGTTTTCTAAATTTTTTTGTATATATTTAGAGAATGTGTACAGTCTTAAACCTTGTACAATATATATTTATAGAATGTGTACAGTCTTAAACCTTACACTGTAAAGTGCCTTGATATGACTTATGTTGTGAATTGGCGCTATATAAATAAAGCTGAATTGAATAATAAATGATAATTAATAATAATAAATGAATACTTTATTGATGCCCTTGGAGAAATTGTTTTTTGGACAGCTGCTAGATCTGTGTCTGCACAACTACAGGGTATCAGTGTCTTGTCCAAGGACACCACGAGATGTAGCTTTGTGGAAATGGAGAATTGAACCACTGACCCTTAGGTTGGAAGACGACTGCTCTACCATTGCTGATTACCTGCATTACTTGATTTCTCATCTAGTTATAGTCTAGTCTAGCTATTTTAGGACATCTACATGCAGTCCCATCAAATATATGGGTTTCAGTAAAATTCTTACAGACAGAGTTCTTTTAAAAAAAAATTGATCATTACGTTACCACATTCAGTCGCAACTCTTAATCTAAGCAGGTTGTGTAACCTTCCAGTTTTTACAGCTTTTCATTTGTCCCAGGGCGCATCACAGAAAAATTCTCATCAGCCATGTAATCTAAGCACATCACTCCCCAGAAATGAATAAAAATTTATAAATCACCATCTGGAAGAATTTGGTTCTCAAAGTGACCTCTGTAAAATGTGAGAAATAACTTTATACCTCCATCTGCCTGCTGCTTCCTTTCCTCAGAAAAAAAACAAGTCATCACCTTTCCATACTGCTTAATTTCCACTGTACCAACAGTATGTAAGGAAGCTTTTGTCTTTACAGGCAAATGGCACCCTGTGGTTTTATTTATGTGAGGTTGAGTGTAATGTAGGGTCTACAACCCCAGAGTGGTCCCAAAATGAGGTTCCCACCTATAAATCTCTGTCAAATGCACAGTTAGATGTCTGCAGTACACACATGCAGTACTCTCTGTCATATGATCTTACTCAAACTTACCTGAATGTAGACACACATACACACCAGGACAGAAAATGTATTGTATAAATGGATTTTAATTGATAGTGGAAAATAAATAAAATTAATTTGATTACATGTGAATCATGTGATGTTTGGGTCATTGTGACCAGACATTGATTTTTCTAAATATTTGCTTTGTTTAAACAGAAACTTCAGTTTTTATTTATAAGTTCATAACCTACCATTTAGGTTTGAGTAGAGTAGGTGCATCGTCATCTCTCACCATGTACCAAACTGTTTTACTCTGTCATATTCTATCCAAACCTACCAATGTCTGTGTGTCTCTGTAGCCCACCATGTGCATAAACACACACGCAGACACACACTACAGTGATACAGTTTGGGTTATTTGGGCCAAGTCCAGGGATAGCCTGAGGATGGGGAACACTTGGCGGCCACATTTGGCAGGTTCCACACTGTTAGTCAGTTATGGGCTCAAATGTACAGGGGGAAATAGTCCTTTAAATGATACTGACTCCACCGCCTGTGTCTGCCCACTCACATGTGTGTGCTGTTGGTAAATGTGTAAGATAAAATAGAGATACTACACATTCATGCACGTGTATGTAAAGGATGTGTGTCTACACGTTTATACTTGCATATATATATATATATATGAACACAGGTAAACCGAAAATCACTTCCAAGGGAGGCAAAAACGTATGGTGAGAATTATTAATTGAAACCAGTAAAGACAAACTCACATACTACATACATGAACTGGACTGAAAGACTCAAATAAACTAGAGATTAAACACTCACAAGGATCTAAACCGAAGGCGGGAACAGGATATACGCTCAGGGACAAACCAGGTAGGGAAACATAAGACAAAGGACACCGACCATGAATCACACAAACACGGAGACGGACCAGGGGTCAAAACCAGACACAAGACCAACCAGACGGACGTAGGACGCAGAATGGAGGAACGACAGAACATATAACAAACCGGACGAAATGCAGACAGCGGCTAGGATGAGGAGCGGCAGGCTGGCATGAAAAACAGGGCTGTAAACAAACTTGCGGAACGTCGAGTAATCATAGCAGTATAATCCGGCGGGGATAGACGGGCGAGGGGAGAATATAAAGGGAATGGATCAAATTAAGAGAGTGCTAACAGGTGCGCGGGATCGGGAGCGATCGGGAGAAAGTGACAACAGCTGCGCATAACGAGGGGATGATTTTCAATGTAAAGTATATACATATATGTCTCTGTTGCTGTTTCTTAGACCCTTTGTTTTGCAATATGAAAAAGGAAGGCGCTTAATTGTCCCATTTACAAAGCTTGACCTTGATGGAGTCTAATTAATTAATATGGTATGAAGGTTAATTAGTAACCAAGGATGTCCATGCATCATAAAGTCCCTAGTCTTTGCCCAATGTGGCAGTTGAGCATAAAAACATCAGTTATCCCCTTGCTAAAAAAAAACGATACTCACATATTTACATCAGAGTTCATTTGTGTCCTTCTCTTGTTCACTGACCCATTCTGCCATCAAATGCAAAAGATCTACCAGGTGGGACCCTATATATATATTCAGAAAGCACCCAGAAATATATATATATGTTTATCATACACTCCAGGCGAGTACATAACCAGACTTACTGGCAACATAATAGCAACATCATTTCTGATTGCTTTATTAGGTGGTGTAGAGCAAGCAGGGTAATGGAATTCAGTTGGGGTTGTTAATATTTAAAACCCGTCAGAATGGTACGTTCAAAACATTTCTTGTTATTTATGTCTTTCCAGATGTGTAAATAAGCTTCTAAACTGAAAAAAAGTTATTATGACAAAAGGGGAGATTTAATGGCTAGCCATCCATGGATTTTAAATGATAAGTGAACTTCATGGGTGGTAGTGGTTATAGAAGGCTGTGCTGATAGATGCTTAGGGCACAAATCTATTCATAATGTTGGAATTGACTGTCAAGTAGTGAGGGGAGCTATGGGCAACGCTGCAACCTCTTCTTGTAGAATCAGACCAAGTGTTTATCTATACACAGCCACTAAAATGTAAATATGGACAAACAGAACAATAGCGGAGCAATTAACATTATAATAAATTTAAGTTTGAGACGTCCATCTAGACAACGTAGACATGTTTTATGGTCAAAAAAGCTATAGCTATTTACAATATCATACATAAATATACTCTGAACATGGTTCATACTGTTGATGAGGTATTTACCACAGGTCTGGAATCAATTTAGCATTTTAATACATTTCTAGAATAGTGAAATTATCTTTACTGACAGTCAAAATTAATTTTACTTGTACTACATTAACTAGGGAATATTCTTTCCAAAAACATTGTATCTCTTTTAATCTTCTTCGCTAAGGAAAACACTTAATTTGAATGATATCAGTTCTTAATATTTAATCACACTGGGTTTGTGAAATAAATGTGTCAGTGTCATGTCTCCTCCAGCCCTCATGTGTCCTTTGTTCCTTCCTCACCTTAACCACTCCCCTCTCTCTCCA
>JAUMTR010000008.1:13139319-13161832 GCA_032270685.1 Microctenopoma stevenorrisi
ATAAACATCCTTTGTTTGAACCCTCTCTTGTCTCTGGTCTGCGTTTGGGTCCTCCATTTCGAGCATGTTAATGACAAAATGCTTTCCTTTTCAATATAATTTGCTGGTAAAGTTCCATTTTCTACTTTCTCTCCCCAATGTAAAGGCTTTTTATGTTTTTACTTTACACCAGTAGAGTTCTCCCAGAGCTCTTTTCAACTTTAGGGCATTGTTATATTGAGTTAGGCATTAAAGTTAGTCATTTGTATGCCCTTACATTACACAAGGAGCCAGCTTAAGGAGCCAATGATTCCAGTTTTCATATGATTTTGCGATCACAACCTTGTGAAATGTTCAAGTTAAGGTGACTCTTAAATTGCTGACATATGCACTTTTCTGTCTGCGCTGTGGTAATTGACAGGAAAGATAGGTGAGAGGAAAGCAGTCTGTCACAGTTGTAGAGTTGCATGCAGCACAAGGGTTTCGTGATTCAGGCAATTCTGCTCAGGGAATTGGATTGCTGTACCTGCCTGTAATAGCATCCGTACTCTACACACTGGATATCTGATTGGAGACGTAAATAACATAATAACTGTTTTTGTACTGTGTTTTCTCTCCTCATTCTGTGGTATAAACAGGAACATAGTTACAAATATTTAAAATTACTTTTTAATTTCAGGGATAAAATTCACTTAGTCTCTATAACTTAGCTGATGATCTCTTTTTTCATGGCACTAAGAATCAAAGCAAATTTCAGTCCTGAAAACGTACCATAATTCTCAACTACTGCCATACTACTGAACCAAAATGCATAATAACTGCATTTGCTGTTACTGTACACTTTAGGTAACAATCTGTCAGTGAATGACCAAAATATTGCAAGGGAATTAAACTTCTGATTTGGGTTTCTGTGCAGGAATAAATCATTCATTCCTGCTTAAGTAATGATTTATACTGACAGGATTATATTTAATGAATTGCAATCCTTAAACGTGTACAAAACCATTAATCTCTGCCCATTTATGTATATCCCCAAGGACAGAAGAAAATACCACTTATAGTAGATGTTTCAATCACCACCATTTACCCCCTAACTTTGAAGCCATCAGCACATCATCCAAAAACCACATGGGATTTTAAATCGGTCAAATCTCTTTGCTAATGGAATTTAACTGTATTGATTTTTATAAGAAAATGCTTTATCAGACCATTTTTTTTTCCACCTTCACAAAATGTTTCTACAGTACAGGAGGGTTGTGGTTGCATGATAAACAGATATGCAAATACAAGCAATGCAATTGCTGGAGGAGTAATTGTTTATCTAAATAAGTATGTAAACTTAAAAAAACAATACGCATCTTTTTGACTTTATCTCAGGTTTCCCTAAATGTTAACAGGGTCTCTGCTGAGCTATAGTTAACATGTTCAGCTCCAGACGTGTGGCATGGTTACTTTCTTTACTCCTATAAAGGCAGCCCTCAAACAGTACATCTATTATTTTGATATATATTATAACTGGCCTAACTTTTGTTTTGCACTGTACCTATAATCTCCTTGTTTTATTCTCTTTATTAATTTCTTTTCATTCAAGGATGCCATCAGTATTTTTCTCTGACTCCCTCATTTTTAACCCTCCAACAGTAGATCACTTTTACGTTTCTAATCTGTGATAATTCAGTTTCACTCTCTGTATTTCATGACATCCATTAAGCTCACTTCAGTTAGTGTTTCTGTAGTAAAAAATAACAATCGTAAAAGCTGTCCTTTGGTGTCCTTAATGACTGGGGGATGTTATAGCCTGTTTGTTGATATTGTAACCTATCTCCCTGGTGACCTGTGAGACTTTTAACCCTTTTAAAGATGATTTATTGCAAGTACGCATTCTTTTTAATTATCCCTGCAGCTAGGTGTCCAACAGATTTGTAAAGCCATTACTGAAAATCAATACTCAGCTTTTAGGTGATGAATTAATTAATGAAGTGTGAAGTTTACCTTGAGTGAAGACCCACTGATGAAGAGAGCAAGAGAAACAGATAAGGAATGAGGAGGGTTCTTGTGGAATCAGAGGTGACTAGAAATTATTCCATATCAGTTGGTTTGCTGCATTTTAGAACTCCGCTAATTGCACTTAATTTGTGTTTTGATTGAAATAATTTGAGGGCAGGGCTGGGAAACAAACATTTCTCTGCTGGAGACGGTTGAGCAATTTCCCCTTCGTGCCTTTGGCAGTCAATTTTGCAGACTGGCTAAATGGATCATTATCCTAGGACAATTCCGCTGAAAGAATTTAGTCTTTAAAGCTCGACTGACTCTTTTTCCACCTTCTAATCTTTGTGTTGCTTTGCTGTTTCTCCAAGCCTTATGCACAATTGTCAATATTTACCACTGTAGCGCTCTGTGATGCATACCTTCCATTTAGTGTGCATTCTAACTAGTTTGACCTGATATTTACATCTATAACTACTGGTTGTTATGCTTTAACAATGACAATTTGGTTTGCTCACTTGATTTCATTCATTCAAAAAGCTGATGAAGCAAACACAATAGTTAACATAGTTAGTAACAAAACAGTACAAAATAGTCCTGTGAAACTGAAACATTGTTCTGATAGAGAAACATTATGACGCTGAAATTTAACTTGCACCCGAGACACAGAAAAGAAACAAGTGAGAAATATGTTGGTGACCTGCAATATGCTATATATTCTTTATGTACTTCCATATGTAACTGTCTATCAAATATCTAAATGCAAGACCCTTGTGGCTGAAATTACTACGTCTCTCAGACTGCACTACCTTGCAACTATTAGTCTCCATTATTCATGGCCTACAGCAGAGGTCACTGCCATGGGGTTTACTCTTTTTTTACCTCTCTAAATTGGAAGTCAAGAGAAAATGAATCGAGACACCCACACACAAAATGAGCTATAGGTTTGACTTTGGCTTGTCCTCAAATTGCAAAGTGAAAAAATAGTTTCATATATGTCATATTGACTGTGTGGACTGATTGTGCCAGAGGTCAATATGGGTGTTGATTACATAAGGGGTATTGGTAGAAATATTATTAATTTTTACCTTTATTCCTAATCTTCTTTTCATTATATGTTTCACAAATCTTTCACTGGCCACACATCGGGTTTACTCATGGATAAAATAAGAAATAGAACCGTCATAGATAATTTACACAGAAACAACTATCTTTTGTGCACATTGGAGACATGGACAAGAACAGCAGAATTTTACAATAACAGGGTTCTGTGAGTTTGTTAACAGTCCAATGGGCTCAAATTATAAAAAAGTGCTTTTGTCCCAGCTTCACTTTGTCTTAAAATTTGATATTTCTAATGCCCTCTGGAAAAGTGAAAATAAATAAATAAATGAATGACTTCAAGCAATATACTGACCACACATTTCAGTGTGAGTCTTCAATTTTCTACAACTGCCAGAAGCAAGTAATTTCTGATAACAGAGACATCTGATAAACTGTTGGTCATTTTTTAATGACCAACAGTTGAATTAAGGTGATGGGTTGAAGCCTGAAACTGTTTATCACCTCACAAGTTCAAGGACTGGCTTTGGAAAATGGAGACATTTTGCCATAACATTGAAAAATCCTCTTTAGCAGATGTTCACTGAGTGGAGCTTGACCATTTCATCTTCCAGACAGCAATGTTATCACAGAGAACAGAGGACAGAGTGATTCCACTGACCCTCTGGTACATTTAAACACTACTGTAATGCTACTTTACATGGATAAATGCAGTAAAATGTATTTTGTTTGAGTTCTACTTTTTATGATCTTTAGAATATTTCTTGCTTGGTTTGGTTGAAGGTTTATTCCGTTTAATTTTCATCTCCGTTGTTGTTGTTGCTGCTGTTTTCTCTATAATGCTGTAACATCATCACTTTACTGGTTTTAAATGCCTTGAGATTGTTTTTGTTGTGATTTAGCACAATATAAAAAAATGATTTTAATTGAAACAACTGAAAGCTTTTATATTGTTAACACAAAAGTTTTAATGGATGATGATAAAGATGATTTGGCTGATACTATCTAGGTGTCATCAGGCTGCATTCATACACACCCTTTTACTGCACACATACATACACACACACAAATAAAACACTTACACATGCAAAATATACCGGTCACACCTAAATATCTAGCACCAATTATAGTACTGATTCCATACAAATAAAATATTTTGTGGGGCATTTGGAAATTAAATGAAGAATCACCTTCTCTTCTTTATTTACAAGATCCTCAATAACCTGTTTTATTGCCTAAACTCAATGGCAAACAGCACTCTGTAGTCACCCTCTCTAACCACTTCCTTGTGTCTCACTTTTGAGTTAATAAATATAGAGCTTTTATAACAGAATATATATTATAATAAACATATAATATCTAGTGCATTATGTTCTCTACAGAATAATCATGGTTATATTTTAGTTGCATAGGAACATCTGCTGAAGACTACGTTATTTGGTTTGATTTATTGCTTCCGTCCAATATAATTACAGAAATAGGGGGGCTTAAACATTAGCCTTTTAATATAATGCACTCCAGTACTTTGTTTACCACCAACTATGATCTCAACAATGAACTGAGAAAATATAAAAGTAAAAATGATGAACATAATAAAAGTAGATTTTGTCAGAAGTTCAATTTTGGGTTACATTAGAGTGTACAGGTGTGCCTAATAAAGTGGCCTCCGAGTATTCTTTTTTATCTTTTGTTCTCTGAATAGACACACCAATTTCAAGGTACCCTAAGTCAGCAGAGGGAAGGAGCCTTTTCAACTTCATAAAGCAGTTCATTGACTCTAGATTTTAACTGTTCAATTTAAAGTTAGTAATGGAAGTAAAGAAAATCAGTACAGATAAAGTGTAAAAGTACAGATATTTGCCTAAAGAATACTTCACAAGAGATACACATACTTATTAACTTTTTAATTGGCTTAAAGTACACGTCCATACTCTTAAATTGCCTCGAATGATTTATTTGTATGTCTAGTGCAAATTTGTTCAGTACACTTTTAAAGGTGAGAATTTGGGCAAATAAAAGTTCCTTAGACTTGTACTTTTCCCCAACTCAACAAAACAAGAAAACTGTTTTATAATTTGTTCCAAAAGACTAAAAAGTAAGGGTAAAAGTTATTTCTAGTACTACTGGTGTGACGTCACTGCAATACCACTCCCATTAAGAAAACCACTTGTGTAATTTCATATGTAGACAGACAGACAGATGCAGAGGGAAAGGAAACTGATAACTCTGATAATGAAGAAGGGTGAGATAAGGGGTGAAATCAGTTCAAACTGACCTAGTGAGATCATTCCCTGGGTTATTCCTGCCTATTTAATATCAGCTCTGATTCTAATATATATTTATGAAGCTCTCCACTGCACACCAACATCCTAGTTACCACAGCAGCAGGTATTCGGTCGATGTGGATCACAGCTGTGGTCTACAGTACAGCATATTACTTCCAGATACACACGTATACACGCACAATTCTCAAGCAAGTATTACTTGGAGGTTGACAAGCTTCACTTTGGCGCTTTCAAGGTCAAAAAAGCTCTGTGTCTCTTTACATTTTACAGCTGCTTG
This sequence comes from Microctenopoma stevenorrisi, assembly GCA_032270685.1. NCBI lineage: Eukaryota > Metazoa > Chordata > Actinopteri > Anabantiformes > Anabantidae > Microctenopoma > Microctenopoma stevenorrisi. Next base: position 13,144,909 of record JAUMTR010000008.1, read on the forward strand.
TGGAATCCCAATGCTACTGTGTGTGTGAGTTTGTTATGTGCAGTATTTGAATATGTTTTTTGTGTTGGATGTTTGTGTGTGGAATAGAAATGAGACCTATGAGTAAAGCTAACGGGCTCTCACCTTCTCTCACAAGACATATAAGGTCTTAACAAGCATGAGAGTAGAAGGGAAATTTTTCCTCTGACTATAAAATTATTTTCTGATTTTTAGCATCAAATCACAAAGGTGACCCTTTTGATTCTTCGACTTCTGGCATGGCCAGTGGTGAGCTCAGATAGCTCTTCGATCTAATATTTACTATCATATATCACGGCTCACATGACAGCAACAGTTTATGTTCATGGTAAATTACAGAACTTGGAAATTACGCAGACAACGTTATAAATTGAAATACAGCTAGTTGTATGGTTTGTATTGTTTATTATATATAAAAAATGTACATTTGTTATGAATCATTTTATCATCATGAATGATTTTATTATTCATTTGCGCTTGTGTAGCTGAAGTCTTAGCAATAGATCAACTCATCCAAAAGCTATGAAAAACACATTAAACAGCCATTGCGTTGCAATTAAACCATCATCCAGGTCATTTAAAGTGATCATATTATGCCTTTTGCTATATGTATGTTGGATAAATCATTTAAAACCAATATTTTATGTCTCATTCTGCTTGGTACATTGCTGTGAGACATTCTGATGACTTTCTGTAGTTTGTACTCTTTTTCCTTGACAGCTCTACTGTAATATTCTCTATTCTTCACACTGCACTACATTGTGCCAATGATAGTATCGAAAATACTAAAGTTTGTAATATTTGCAGATGACACTAAAATTTTTTGTTCAGGGATGGAATTGTCACAGGTTCTAGAGGTGATCATACAGGAAATAAAGTGGTCTGATACAAATGACTTATCATTAAATCAATTTGGAAACCATGAAAGATATAAAAGTAGAAATATGTGTTAACAATGTAAACTTAGAAAGAGTAAATAAAATACAATTTCTTGGTGTGATCGTTGACCACAAAATCTGTTGGAAACCACACATTACGTATATTAGGGGAAAGCTGGCAAGGGGCATTGCCGTCCTGGCTCAAGCAAAGCATATTAAATAAGAAAGCACTGAACATATTCTACTGTGGTTTTCTATTACCAGCACAAGTTCTAATCCCATATCACGTAATCAAATTCATTAAAGAGTTGTAAAACATTAAACACAGTGTAGATTAAAACTTTAGTTATTATCACCATACAATGTCAATGTTAGAATATAACAATTTAGGTAATTGTAACATCACATTTCTCCATATATAAGTATGTTCTATTTTAAACCCTTTTTTAACATTCGATTTTAGATTTTATCTGCAATAAATGAAATACATTGTTTTAAATTACATCTCAAATAACTTAAAAATAGGTATTTTCATTATCAAAGGAAATTTTTTACTAAACCATGAAATAAAATACTATTAACGGCAGCTAGCATGATAACATCGTGGTATTCCCACATACACACTCATTTGGACCACGAGATCGCAAGAGGAGAAGTCAATAAAAGTATATATAAAGTATTTTATTTTAGTTGAAGTGAAAAACAACAAGGTTTTCATAACTTTTCTACTTGTTTTCAACCTCATTTGATAAACACAAGCGGTGCCAAGTTCGATGTTAACTTAAATCGGTTTACTTAAAATAAAATCTTGTTTTTTTTTTATATAAATTTTCCAAAACTCACAATCACAAAATGAAAAAAAGTAATTATCATAATTAGATACAAATCATTATTTATCCCTTTTTCAGGCGGGTTGCAAAAGTAAAATCAGCTGAGGCAGATATATCAAACATCTGTCAACATCTGCTATGCTATAATCACAAAATCATATTAGTTGTTGGTTAAGCATTGATGAGGTAATGGCTGTTATGTTGTTTTCTGTTCAATGACAGTCCCTGTTATATGTTCATTGCTGGATTTATGGAAAAGCACCAACCAATATTGCATATCCATAATTATTATATTGTATATATTAAAGAATCCTTAAAATATAACATTAAAAGTGTTTTTAAAAAAATACATTTTTATGCCTATTTTGAATTCTACTCGAATACAAATAGAAATACTTTTGCCCCATAACAAATACAGATACACCTACCAGCTGCTTTGCACACTCCTACAACAGGTCTATGTTGTAGGATATAATTAAATAGAATGGCACAGTTGATTTCACAAGACACCAATCTGGGAAATGACTGAGCTAAAGACTAATTAAGTTTTGACAGACATTTATGCACTGTAAACTGCATCTTGCAACCAGATCTGCAAGAAGATGTTTTATAGTGTTATGTGTTATACATTAATCCATAAATCCTACACTGGCACATTTTTGATTTAGATATGGAATTGCACAACATGATAGTGAGCCCACGTTCATTTTTGTCTACTTAAGTGGATTTGCAAAAGGGGTACAGCCAAAACAATTCATTGCACCCTTCTTTCAATGAAATGGAACAATACAATGTGGAAGCAGGAAAGTAGAGGAAAGCTGGTATCCAGGGTGTATTCACCCTTCATTTAACAGGCAAACTCTCACCACCTTACAAGAAATAAAAACATACTACTGTATATCATTTGACTTGCATGAAGTGAATTCTACATTCACAAAAAGGAGGACTGTACTTTAGACAATATTTCTGCTCCACAAATGTCTTGCTACAGTGCTTGCTGAAATTGTGTTATATTTCCCATGTGCATTACCTCTGTTTCCAATTTCTGAAAATTCCACTGTCTGTGTACAGTATGTGAGAGAAAATCCTCACTGGTGGTAAAGTGTGATGTGACAGCATAGCACTGGTGCTTCATTGCACAGTGAAATAGCTGGGCTAAATCACAGCCTTGATTCAAGTTTGGCGAGAATGTGCTGCTGCTGAAGCATTCTCACCAAACTGTGTGACACTAGTGATGTATAGTCTTTTATTTTCATAGACCAACATCTTGGTTCTGAAATTTAGTTTTGCTCCCGAAGTACAAATAAAAACATATACTTGAAGTACAAGTACCGTGCACATGCTGATGCTTAGGATATGTTTTATACTCTTTGAAATGTTTCATCTCATACAGAGTTGTTATGCCTACTTACCAGCTAATAGAGGTTCACCCCGGTCATTAATTTCTTAGTTTCTTTTTTATAAGTGAATGTTTATGCATCTAAGATGTCACGGAGAAGAGAGAGAGAGTTTTTTTAAAACGTTTATAATTTCAAAAACATTTTTGTCACACCTAAATGAGTCAGATCACCAAATAAATGTTAAAATTACAAAGATTTCTCTATCCTCTTTTTCTTTCATATCCCGAGGTCATGTCTGTACCTGAAATAAATCAATTAATTAATAATAATAAAAAAATAAATAAAAAAAGGGGCCGTGAATGATGACTACACATACTCATGTGTCATCTGTGTTACTGACAAGCCGGAAAAAAAAACATTACCCAAAGATAACCCAGGTTCATGTGACCATCAAAACTGGCGGGTCATCCAGGTCTAGAACCCCTGAGCCCCTGGCCTGTCTTCATTTCAATTCCAGTCTAATCTTTGCGTCAAGCTGTCATTTTAGTTTTTAATGACTAGTAAAAACTAAAATGACAGCTAGTCATTAGGCAGGTCATTCAATCCCGATCGAGCCTATTCTCCTTTGTTGTCCCTCTTTAATGGAATAACTTGTCATGCCCGATTCGACCAGCTTTATAAAACATTTGAAAACTCACTTGTTTAAAATGTTTTCAGATACGTTTTAGACACACACACAGGGATTCACAGAAAATTGTCTAGCACTTAACAATTCTTATTTTGTTCTTCTTGACATGTTGGGTCATATCAGGGCTCGTTGTTTGTAGTAACTCAGATTTTAAAGAACCTAAATGTTAATTGCTTGTCTTCTCCTTGTAAGTCGCTTTGGATAAAAGCCTCTGCCAAGTAAAGTAAAATAAAGTAAAGTTTGTGTAAAAAGCCCCTCAGCAGATACAGCTATCAACAGTATGAGCAGTTAGGAGTGACCTAGAGGAAGAGTTATTATGGGGTAGTCTGGGCGGGGTTTTCCCTGTGATTTTTAGCATCCAAGTCTGACTGCCATCCCATTGAGCTACCAGGCCACATCAGTTAATGGTAATAAACTTGCATTGGCAAACATAACAAGAAATGACAGTTTTCAGCTATTCTTGATATTTTAAAGTTAACAATGGATTTCTGATCAATTTAATGTTCCCTTTTTAATATTTAAAATTAATTTTAAAAACATTGTCAACTCTACGTGAGTCTAAACTTTCTACTTTAGACATTTATACTGTACATGTTGACTGTCCTGATTTCTACTGGTAGTGTATATGAAGTGCTCATTGTTCATCCGGAGCACCCAGACATATTGACTCACATGAGTTACAAAAACAGAGACAACTCTTGGCATAGGCAAACTAGATGGACACACACACACACACACACACACACACACCCACACACACACACACACACACACACACACACACAGACACAGACACGCCTCCACCTGACAGAACCAAATACACTGTGGGTGTTTGTACTTTTTTATAGATGGATAGATATGACATTCACAATCATCTCTTAGAAAAAGATTTGACAGCAAAGGTTACTTACAAATGCACAGTTTCAGAAATCGTGATAATAGAATTTAGAAATGATTGTTTTTAAATATAAATTTAGCCACACATTAATGGTCAAATGAATGAAAAAAAAGGTACAATATGGCCAAACCTGGTCTTGAATCCAGGAGGAGTATTATCCTAACCGTTAAGTCATCGAGCCGGCTCTGACAGACTGCATTATATTCTGTGCTGCGTGGTCATGTGAACACTCATCGTAGTATTTAAATGAGGCCAGTGGACTTTTGTTTGATCCCTTGATACCTGCAGAGTGTTGTTGTGTTTAAAGGGACATCTAAACTTCTTATAGCCACTAATGCTAATTACTTTGTTTCTCACGCAGTCTTGAATTCCTTTAAATCATGCATGATATATCAGTTTTTGAAATGATTTGGTACGCTTCACTTTGTCAGACAGCTGATTTCTTCATTTATCAGGTCTGGCAGTAATTACACCTGTGTGTGTGTGTGTGTGTGTGTGTGTGTGTGGCAAGTGAAATTGAACTCAGTTTTTCCAATAATTTGGTTAATCAAAGTTCATTTATAATTTAGCAAAGGGGGTGCTTTACTTTTTCACATAGAGCCTGGCAGGTTTTCACTTAAGAAATGAAATCACACTTATTGCGTTTAGTATTTACTTGCATTATATTTGTGTAATATTAAAATAGTTTATTGATCTTAGTCATTAAAGTGTGACATATATACAAAAAAAAGAAAAACAGTGAGGGGACAAATACTTTCTCACTGCACTATAAATTACCAAAAAAAAGACACGTACAATCTTCATAGACTCGCTTTCTCTCTTTCTTGGCCTTTCACTTTCTCTCTTCTTTCTGAATAACACTCATCAGGAACTACACTGCGTATTCCTATTTTCAATGGTACTGGCTGAGGGCAATATGTTTTAATGATGAGCTGATTCTCTGAGTGCAGTTTCTAGCTTTGCCAGCCCGAGCAATAATGCCTTTTGCACATGTCAGGGTCGGGGCCTAGTTGTAATCTGAGGCTCATTACAGCTGGTGAGGCCAAGAGCAGAAACGGAACACAACTTCTCCCTGCAGCACCAAATTACTTTTCCACCACTGGGCTCCCCTCTCCCTCCTTCAATGTTTCGCTCCTTGTCTCAGCTGCTTCGCAGTTTGTCTTTGATCTCTCTCTTTCCTGTCTTATTCTCTCCCTCCCCGCCTTCCACAATCTCAATATCTTGCTCCCCCGCCCATCTGCTTCTCCATTTATTTTTTGGTGTCTTTTACTTGTTCTCTCTCTCTCTCTCTCTCTCCCCTCACTGCCTCTCCATTCGTTCTGTCTCAACACTCCTCCGGGGATCTCACACATACAGTGGGTTTGGAGTTGGAGGCTAGTTTTATTGAGTTTGCTCAAGGTCCTGGAAAGGCCTATTTACCATTAAGGTCATGATGAGGTGGGTAAAGTGTATGAGCAAATCCTCAAATGCCTTTCATACAAGCATGCGTGTGTTTATGTGTGTTTGCATGTTTCCACAATTTGTCAGTAGTGCATATTAGGTGTCTAGATTGGTAGGAGACATTGTTGGCATGCTGAGTGTTAAGCACAGTATTGACCAAATTGTTAATAACATTGTCAAACAGATGTAGCCCTGCATCCACATTATTACAAACCAACTCTTTCTATACATAAATCAAAGTATGACACGTTGGGGCTTTTTCTGCAAATGTACACAAATCTCTTTATACATATTTTGTGGTATGTCTGTTTTGGCAACGTTCTGCTCCTGGCGATGTAGTGCAAAACCAGTCAGAGCATCCCACTATTCCCTACTACTTTAAGGCTTAAAGACTTAACTCGTAATTCTAAATTTTAAACTGAAATACATTTGGCATTTTAAATTGTAGTTTACCATACAGTTTAAAAACTTGATAAACAATAAACAATGACTGTTGCTTGTAATGCTTCACTTGTCGTCTGTTCATAACCTGCATCGTTATAATATGTCTCTAAATTAAAAGAAATTGTATTTCACAAGTAAAAAGTAATAATACTTCATAATTATACAGTTGTGCACACTGTGTATAAATATAAGCACTGCCTATTTGACGGAAATGTCTCTCACATTGTTTTGTTTTAAAATGTACTCTAATAATAAGACACAAGACAAACAATGTGATCGCTTGCATGTTTGTTTAGAGCAATATTGTTTCTATGAACTTCTGAAAATGTGTGTTGTATTTGGTCTACTTTTTGATTTCCGAATATTTATGGCAAACCTTTTATATCTATGTGACAGATAGAAATGTGGGATTATGTTAAAGAGAGGAAACTTTTCGTCACTCTTTAGGGTATGTACGGATAATTTATCCTTTACAGGGATTTATGTCTGTCAAACAAGAATGAAATGTTATATAAGAAAAGTATATCTGGGAGGAATTCATTCAGCTGTAACTGATCCATCCACTTTCTCAGTCACTTTTTGACATTCCTTGATATAATAGAAAAGCTGAAGAATTGACTGGCGTGGACAGCTTTTGAATGCTTGAACCACTGCGTAAGAATAAAGATAGACTTTGTTCAATATTCATGGACTAGAGACATGATGGACTATTTGGAAATGAAAAGCGGGTTATATAATATTAAAAAATATTGAGAATAGATGTCTGAGTGTAGGGCTTCATCCCTAAATTTTTAACTGTAGTTATTAAACTAATGTCCTTTACTCTGGAATTCAGGTTTCATCCTTTTTTCAAATTTGATTTATTTATTTATTTGCATGAAAATCCCGTGCAATGAAGAGTGAACTGTGTAAAGCTATAGACACATAAGAGGCAACTGTATTGTATTTTCTGTTACAGTGTACTTAATTTTGGTGATAAAGAAGGGAAGAGAAACACAAAAAGGCAATAACAAGTGCTAGTGAAACAGAGTTTCTCATGAACTGGAAAGTATTGGTACAGTTTTCTTGCATGATATTTGTGGATGACTGCTCAATTAGGGATAAGACAAAACAAAAAGACGAAAAATGTAAAATGGGGCCATAGAATGACAGGGAAGTAATAAAGATAAGACAACTACAACACAAACAATAACAATTTGTAGAGAATCAAACCAGATCAATCAACTAAAAGCTTGGTATTATGTACCCGTGCAAGCACAATGTAATTTAAGTTAGTTGTACAAGTTAAGTTGTACAAATTCAGTTTTTCTTTACTAAACTTGCCTGGGCTTTGTCCTTCTGCACTGGCTGAGGTTGCAAAGCTCTTCATTAGGGCACCTATGTTTTTAATATACATAACAAAGTTCTTTACAAAACTCTGTAAAGGAAAGAATGGGAAATGCCATCAAAAAAAATGTAGTGGAGAATGTCAGTACCAAAACGTGTGACTGGGTCATCAGTAATTCCCCATAGTTGGTTAAAATACAAAATCATGATTATCTTTTTTCAAAATAAAGTTTATTACTTCAATATTACATGATCGTCAAGTAAACATACATTTTTTTCTCATGTTTTCAATCATGTGTGAGCTGATATTCAGAGGAAAGGTGTTTATTCTGAGCACTGCTCTTAACTTTAAAACATGACAAATTACATCACAAATGGGATTTGCTGGTAATTTGACAATAGTTAGTTAGTTTGTGTTTTTCTGCTACTCCTTTATTTTGGAAAACTATTTACTTTGGATTCTAGTTTTCCTTATCAATGGGGTAATGAAACTAGCTTAGTTTCTGTTCGTGCAGTGAGCTGTGCGCAGCTGAGGAGATGAGACTCCATCACGTCCTGTATGACACTCATTAGACAAGAGTTATGTTCGTTTTGTTCAGTCAACCATGGCATGTTAAAGCTATGACTATGTGAGGCTGACAGCTGATGCGGCTCCTCAGTACACACAGGTATTTCATCAGGGTCACTGTCACAGCAGCTTCTCACACTGTTCTCCCATCACAGAATTAGCTCGACATAAACCTGGGGTCAGACACTCAGCCTTTGTGCCCAGTCTTATATTATAATTATATTGCAAAAAGTAAACATAGTAATATTTTTGCCATGATGATAACTACTACTTGCTTCTAACTTTCACTTCCATTACAGAGCATAGAAACGTGACTTTCTCTTGGTAGTGTGACAAAAGTTGATTCTTGTGCATCAGTTTCTGTTATGGCCAATTATTAATACTAAATCTAGTTAATAGTTTTATCATGTTATAATATGTGCAAAACTTTACACATTGATTGGAATATAAGCATTACATCTGGTTGTTTTTTTTTTTTTGCAGGTTAAAATTTTATTTTAAGAAAAGATCAGAGATGAGTAACACATAAAACTGTAAAAAAATAAAAAATATATGTTTTGTTTTTTAATACACAACCACTGCAGTATCATCCTGTTTAAGTGCTTTATGTTTACAATATTGTTGTAAAATTTGCAAAACTTGTGGCACCCAGCTACAGAAAAAATTAAAATACATTTTTACTTTTTTGGAGGGGTGCTTAGCCGATTGTTTGTGTGTGTTTATTTGTAGTGTAAGGTATACTGGTACACTTGTTGTTACTGTTATGTTAAAGCTAAGCTTGTATGTGCCACATATTTCTCTTCTTCCTTACGCACCTTTAACCTTTAACCTCATCTCTCCAGTTCTCATTAATGCTGAGTTGGTGGTTTGTCCAAGATTTGTCCTAATCTGACACTCAAATTGACATTCTCATACCTCTGTTGGCACATAGGATGCATTGAAGTAGCAAAGGCCATCTGTCAACTCAACTATAATGGTTTTATTATACAATGCTGCCCAAGTCCTGCAGAAAAGACACAGGATATATACCACTAAGAGTGCGGGAAAGATGGGTACACTGCTTGTATGATGTATCTTACGGTTTTGTGTTGATGGCATGTTTTCAGTTTCACAGTGTTTTTATTATGAAACCCTATTGCAAGCAGACAGGAGGATTTGAAACAAGAAGATGGTGGATTCTTTAAAGCTTTGATTTATAATCAATATTACTGAAAACAAACAAACTAATAAATAGAGGCAAAACCTCAAGTTCTTTGTGTATATCTCAGGATAAGCATGTACTGCATATGGTACATTACTATAGAGTTATAGAGTAAACATAATACCATGTTCCTGTATATATGTTCTTTTATGGCTCTGAGAATTTACACTGAACAAAAATATAAACGCAACACCAGTGAGCACTCCACCTTTGCAGAGATAATCTATCCCACCTCACAGGTGTTGCATGTTGAGGTGCTGATTAGACAGCATGCATGTTGCACAGGAGAGACCGGCTGAACTGCGTGATGAGGCCCTAACAGTTGCATGTTATGGGAAATGCAATTATAAGATAATATGTGTGATTGGATGACGGTAGGGTTGAGGTATGGAGAATGGAAGAGGAGCAAGAACAGAGCTCTGCAGAAGACCTGGGTTGCATGCAAGTCAATGTTTGTGAGTGAAATGACATTCCTTCCCAGTTTTTCACTTCTCTCAGTTCAGTTAGTGATTGCAAGATTAGTCTACATAGTTTCATGTGAATATTAAATGCAGTTTGAAATAAATGATAATGTATGTTCTGTGTATTTGGTCAATGAGAATTAATACTTTTTTGTGTATGTTCTCTCCATCCCTCTTCATCTCGCTCCCCGATGCTCTGGAAATTGAACAAATCAAATTATTTGTTCTTCCATGCTGTTAATGTCATTAGATTTTGAAGGACAATCACATGATACATCACAGTTATAGCTGTACCTCAGAGGATTATAGACATCATAGTAATTGTTTCTGTAATGCAGGTTTGTAGCTACATTGGTTGGCCTATCTTTAAGTGGCTACATAAATAAAAAAAAAGGTTCTTTGCTGCAGGCTTTTTCCACCGTTTCTGTGTTTTGGCCATTAAATTGTTAGATGAAAACATGCAGTGAATTTGTTTTAATTATTTTACACTGCCTGTGAAAACCCATGTAATTATCTTTGGTCATCTCCACAAACACCTCCTAGGAGGTGGATGGATAGTGTTTCATTTTATTGGTGTGTTGCTGGGGGATCCCAGAAAAGAAACATGGGCACATGGGTGCCAACCACTGAACTGTAACAGTACATTTGTTGGCCACATTCTTCAGAAATTATTCAACATATGCCTTAATTCTAATCATTAATCAATCATAATATGCCCATTTATAGTGACTTAACAACAAACCCCAGGGTTTTTACGTGCATGCCAGTGACCTGAACAGCCCTTCTACAATTATGACGAAATATTTTTAAAGTTATGCATGCACATACACACACTGTATTAAACTGCTCACTATCAAAAAGACAAACAAATAACAAAATATTATGGACTCATCTTATTTATGGATGCATCTCTAATTCTTGACTTGTTCTCAGCTAACATAAAATTATGTTGTTATTATCATTGATAGATGTATGTAAATTACCTCTAATAAATGTAAACTTTTAATATGACATTATTAAAATATAATCATATAAAACAATACAATAACACAGAAGGATACTTCACACAAAGGAAAATCCATAATAGAAAATAGAGCCAACGCTATTTGGCTCACGCTTGTTATAAGGTCACTTTATGCTCTATTTCAGGTGTACCACTCCCTCTGTGGCAGAGAATGGACCAGAGCAAAACAGTTGTCTGATGCTTTGAGCGCCCACCCTGTTCCTCCGTGAGCCCATATTCCACACAGCAGGCTGTGAAATCATTTTTGCTCTCCCTCAGAAAAGAGCCCCCCCATGCAGAAATCCATAAATTCATGAGCATCCAACATCAACACGTGAAAAGAGAGGATGTGGTGAAAACAGAGTGTGATAGAGAGCAGAGGGAGAGAGTGAAGGGGGAAGACCAGAAGAAATGATGAGGAAGAAGATGGTAGGTAAACAGAATGAAAGATGTGGCAAAAGAGGGTAGCAGGAGTAAGAGAACAGAAACTGGAAAGGCAGAGAAAGGGAGGAGAGGAGAATAGACCAGAGGAGGGAGGAAAAAACGAGAGGAGACAAATGAAGGCTGAACAGCAGTGTGAGCGCTTGGAGGGACCCAGCGTGAGTCTGGTTTGAACCCCCAACCGATTTACCGCCGGAAGACACAGACATAGGAATATCAAAATGCTTCAGTGGCTCCCTCTCTCCCTCCCACCCCTACTTCACAGACACACACACACACACAGCACACCAGTGTACAAACGTACACATAAACACATTAATGAATTCACTCTGCTTTTGATGCTCATACATGTTGTGTTGTTCACATATACACATGCATGAATGCACACACACACATGCACACACAGCTGCACCATGCTTTTATTTTGCTCTTGCCAGCTTCTCACCCTCCCTCTTCTCCCTGGGAGCTCCCAACCTGCCTGGCCTTGTTGCAGCTTTCTGACTCTCTGCACTTCTCCTGACTTCTTCTCATCTTCTCCCTTCTTCTCAGCTCCAGGATGTAGTGTGCTAACCCTGATGCATTATACTCCATGTAGCTCCGAGTGCAGTAAGAAAGATAATATACCTCAAGCATTGTGACAGTGCTCATTGATTCTTATATAATATGTTACAATGCAGATTACCTAAAGTTGAATCTTTGATAGTTAAAGCTGTTCACTTTTACTTCTTTTTAATTCTGAGTTACTACAAATTAAGAGCTCTGATAAGATCCAATGTCAAGATAAAGCACATGCTAGGAATTGTGCTAGACGATGTTTTGTGAATGACTGTGTAAGAAGTAAGTTTTTTTAATAAAAATATAAATATATTTGGTTATATGTCTCTATAGCTAGTCGAACGGATCAGGGCAAGTCAGCGATAGACCTTACTGGGATTGCAGACACTGTAAAGAGGGAATTTTCAGTCTCCTCTCATTTGCAGATTTAAGAGTTGCTCAGAAAGTTCATTTGGAGGTGTGGCGCAGACATTCATGCCGATATGTCAGAGATACATGTCAAAATTTTTGGTAAAGTAGTGTATCCTCTGGTGAGAAAGACAGGTAGAGCTAAGTGTGGTCAGAATATGAGTCATAGGAATAGCCATGTGATTGGGTGATGTGACCAAGTAAGTGTGTGTAAGAATAGAAGTGGGCCAAGGGCAGAGCCTTGTGGAACCTCTGTGGGCTCTAGCAACACGAAGGTCATCCACCATTGCCGGCAGGTCTCAGTTGAATGACCTTTCCTGAAACCCGACTGAAAAGGGTCAAGTAGGTCATGTGCATGCAGAAATGTAGAAAAAACGAAAACATCATAAGAATATATCTCTCAAAATGAATGAAAATAATCATGATTATCATTTTTGTTCTCCCCCCTTTCCTTTACAGAGGGGGGAGGAATTTCAGAGTTTTAGGTCCACAGGAAGAAATGATCTCCTGTGGCGTTCAGTGTAGCACTTGACATTGATCAGTCTCTGGCTGAATGTGTTCCTTTTTAGAGCTAGGACACTGTGTAGAGGTGGGAGGGATTGTCCAGGGTTGAAAGAAGTTTGGAGCGCATCCTCCTCTCAGTTACAACATGTAGAACAGAACCAGCCCTTGTCATTACCCTGTCCAGTCTGATAGTGTTTTCCACCTTCAGGCTGCTGCCCCAGCAAACCACAGCAAATAAAATGACACCGGACACCACAGACTCATAGAACATGCTGCAGATATTGAAAAACCTAAGGTTAAAAAAATACAGACTTTTTATATATCAAAGATGACACATGACACAATCTCCACTTCCTCACCCCTTACGAAGAGAGGGGTGACAGCACCCCAGATTGGAGTATAGACCAGCATGTTTTTTAAAGTTCTCTCCAAGCAGCGCAGGCCGGATGGTGTTGCACTAAAGAAATAAAAAAAAAAACAATCCTCACTGAGCTTCCATGTTTGTCCAGATGGGTGTAGGTGTGATGGAGCAGATGTATGATTGCATCATCTACACCAACTTGGGGCTGATTGGTCAACTGGAGGGGGTCAAGGTATGATTTGACCAGTGGTTGGAGGGACTCCATGACCAGTCTCTTGAAGACCTTCATAACGTGTGATGTCAGAGCTCCTGGTCTGTAGTCACTGAGGACAGAGGGATGTGATTTTTTTATTAATGGGAACCAGGCATGGTTTTCTCCACCCAAGAGGTCTCTGCAGCTATCAGCACAGCTGCAAAACGAATGGTAATTACTGGAGTCTTCTACTTGTAAGTCGCTCTAGATAAAAACATCTGCCAAGTAAAGTATGTATTTACAGAAATTTGTCACATATGTATCAGATTATTACAGGAACTGCAATTGTATAATTGGTTTCTGACAGCAATCACACTAATTGTTGTATGATGTAGTGGGCAGCTACAGACAGCCACTAGGGAGCTAGGAGCTAGCTACCTTCTGCATCCCAGCCTGATTTCTTAACCAACTAATCTACCAGGCCGCACATCGATTACTGTAATGCACAGGAATGAGCCAGTACCTACTTTCTCTAACTCAGCTCGCCCAGAATGCTGCCGCTAGGCTCCTGACAAGGTGGCGCAAGCATGACCACATTATTTTAGCATCTCTTCACTGGAAAAGCTGGCTAAACTGCCCAGTGTAAAAAGCTACTAAATATAGTGCCATATAACAACAAGTAATCTCAAAGTTCTTCACAGTGTAAGGTTTAGACCTTATGTAATATAACCATATAAGGAATATGTGAAAAATAGAATAAATAAGAACATGAATAGATTTCATGTTATTGACCAGTGTATGCCCATACACAGGTGCACGCACACACCACAGTAAACAATTACACAAATGCTCATTCCCTGACAAAAGGTTAACGGGTCTGCACAGATGCCTCAGGAAGCATAATCACCACAATTATACCACCAGAGGTGCCTATAGGCCACTGAGGGCAATTACATGACACCTCTTCACAGCCTTTGTTGTTGCATTTCATAGGTTTTCATCGTTCATTATGTAAGGTGAAGATGACATATTAATAATTATAGTGTGTGTGTGTGTGTGTGGTGGTGATGGTGGGGGTATGAAGAGATAGAAAAGACATTCATACAAAATCTTTAAACTTCCAAAAATGAATGCACACATTTAGTGGGATTAACAGTATGTGTTGACTCACATGTATGGCTGAAAGCTGACATAGAGGCAGACTAAGAAATAAAAATACTCCAATTGAGAGATTTTAAAACAAGACTTTAAACTGGATTCTTTGTGTAACAGGTGGAAAGAGGCTAGTTCTGTTATAGTGTATGTTTATGTGATAATAATAACAAACACTTTATTGATCCCCTTCGGGAAATGTGTTTCACACTACTAGTCAGCAGCAAGACTGGTCTTCCTGTATCTTTGACAGTTAGCCAAGGTAAAGCCATACCTTCCAGCAAACATTTTTCATTTGGACCATCTTTAACTTTACTTGGCTGCTGGCTGCTACCAAGCGGCAGCAGCATATAACTGCCAGCTTCTCTACATACAGGTTGCAGTTTAAAGTCCTGCTTTTTGTTTTTTTTTTAATCTCTCAACGATCCAGCACCTTATCTTTCTGAGCTGTTGTCTATGCATGCTCCAGAATCACTCCAGCACTCAGCTGTTATGCCAGAAAAGGTAGCCCTGCCCAAGTGGGCCTTTTTTTTTATACCACCTTCTCTGAAAATGTAGTGAGATTAACAGTATGTGTTGACTCACATGAATGGCTGAAAGCTGACATAGAGGCAGACAGAAATAAAAATACTAATAATATAAATACCCATTGAGAGATTTAAAAACAAGGAGCAAGACTTCAAACTGGATCCTTTATGTAACAGGTGGAAAGAGGCTAGCTCTGTGTGTATGTTTATGTTACAATAATAAGGAATACTTTATTGAGCCATGAAAATGTTTCAGAGAAGGTGGTTCCAGACTTCATCTGAAATTTTGTATTTTCTATTACTTAATCTGAATTTTGTTTTCTACCACTTTTAAACCTAGATTTTTTTTTTACCACCTGACCCCAAGGGGGCTTCACAGTCTTCTCCTTGTATTTATATTGTGTGGTTCATGTCGCTCTGTTTGTGCAGCACTTTGGGCAGCACAAACTGTTGTAAATGGGCTATATAAATAAGATTGACATTGAGACTAAATTTAGTAAAAGCATCTTTAGACAAACATCTGTTGTAGTGGAATTTTGTCTTGAGATGAGACCTCTATCGTAGTAAACTGAAATATTAAAAAATGGTCAGACAACAAAGAGTTTTGGGGAAAAACATTAATATTTATGAAGTCAAAACAAGATTAAGGGTGTGCTTAAAATTGGTGGGTTTATTTACATTTTGAGTAAATCCAATAGACTCTAACAATATATTAAATGCAGTAATGAGACAGTTGCTGCTACTCCTCCACCCCAACATGTGCTTCTAGGACCAATAAAATTAATATGACTTAGGGGGTCATCTCATTTACACTGACCAAATCCTTCTGTTGCAGCCAGGTTAAAGTGAGACTACAGCTTTAACATAAAGTTAAAGGAAGTTTAGGCAGCACACACTGAGACATTATGATAAAGAGATACTAAAGAGAACATAAAAGGGTATAGACTAGTTAAATAAAGGAATGTATGTAGCTTGTGGTAGAGATATTGAGCATTTCAGTTTTGGCAGCCTGGTAGCATAATGGGATAAGCATCAGACTGTAATGCAAAAGCTGGCAGGATGAAATCCCAGCCCATCCCCACACCAGGTGTGTCTTTGAGCAAGACACTCAGCGTTAGATCATCAGGAACCCTCTGTGGCTGCCCACCGCACCCCCACGGGGGGATGGGTCAAATGCAGAGGTTGTAATTAAATTTGTATTTTTATTATTTTGCTTGCTTAATGCAAATGAATTTGTAAGCCTCAAAATAGGGCCCTGATAAGTCGATTGTGATAAGTGCTTTCACAACACACTGAGGGAAATGCTTTTATTTGTATTTATGTGTTAGGTAAGAAGAGAAAACAAGAGGGGGTAGTATAAATTAAACATTTCTTTTTTCTTTAGCAAAACTGTTGAACTGATTTTTTTATAGTATCCATTTTCAAAGGTCTCGTCTGCCCCCCTCAGGCTACCACACAAATAACATCTGTGAAGTCAGCCACCTATGAAGTCAGCCCATTGTCTGGCCTCAGTACCATAATGACGTCAAAGTAAATGACTAGAGACAGAGGAAATAATTCGATCATTTGTCTGTTATGACATATGGCAATTCATTTTTCACCATCAAAACCATGCGGCCTGGTAGCTCAATGGGTTAAGCGTCAGACTGGAAAGTAGGAGGTCGCAGGTTCGAATCCCGTCTGACTCC
>JAUMTR010000008.1:13167213-13220181 GCA_032270685.1 Microctenopoma stevenorrisi
GCAAAGACGCCGACAGGCGTCTTGCGGCAATCATGCTCCCCCACGCGATTTCTTCTGAAATTGCTAAGTCTAGTTAGTAACTGTAGCCCTGCATGAAAATAAGACACTACATGTCTCACTGGCACATTACACAATAAACCCTGCCAACACATTGTTGTTTTACACTTCTTATATGATGAACGCCTACTGTAACAGTGCATAGATGTAGTTTTTCTTATCAACATTAAGTTGCTACTGGCAAAGTAAAAAAAAAATCACATGCAGAGGTCTTGAATCAAAATTCCAGCAGATTTTCCATTTTCGATCTTGGACAGTTCCACTTATTCCTTTCAAACTGAATGGTGTGGACGAATGACAGATAGAAATGACTAGTTGTACATACATTTTACCACTGATGTATGTTATTGATGTAATGCAGGTTGTAAACTTGAACTCAAATGATCTGACAGGGAATCTTTCATTCAGACTTTCAAACATCCAAACCATAATAAGGTATACGAGGTCAAACTAGAGTTTCAGAAGGATAAAGATTCTGGCCCTGTCAAAAAAGGAACCTCTGATTCCACAAAGCAGAATTCTGCAAAGCGAACTAAAAGAGGATTGGGGATGCAATATTAAAGCTCCTGTTACTATTAAATAAATTTAATTCCAATTTCCTGGCACAGAGGGATTTGAAGTCAAAGAGGTTCATTTCATTGGCCTTTTGACATGACTAAATCAAATGCAGAAGAATTCATTTTACTGTTATTTGATGGGGAGACAGGATTCACAGGGCTGGAGGCTGCTGCCAAAGGCCAGCCAGAGCTTTACCAGCTATTTAATGTCTGTAGGATGATACCAGAAGAAGAGAGAACAAGAGAAGATGTGAAAGAAAGAAGTAAAAGTTTGAAACCAGGGAGTTGGGAAGAAGTTCTGTACAGAAATAAGTCTAACCAAAGAACAAGACCAATAGCACAGCATATTTACTGTATAATGAAAGTAAAGGAAAGGGAGCAAAAGAGAATCTCCTTCTTTAGATGGCGCCCCACCTCACTGCTGGAAGCCAAATTAACATTCTGATTTCTTTTAACCATAAAATGGACAATTCTGAAGCTTTACTCTGACACAGGGAGCATTAAGCTGGTTTGACTGGGCTTAGGCTGAGTTATCACATCCCACAGCCAGACACTACACACACTGGCTGAGCCCAGCAGAGAGGACAGAGGGAGAGAACTTGAAAGCAGGTGCAAGATTCCTATGGCATAATGCGGAGTTGAAAAAGACTAGCTGCCTGTTTACTTTGGGCTTTATTAGTCACCATCACCAGCGGTACTTGCAAGACAATCTAAAAGTTCTCGGAATTTATGATTTAATCTAAACTACAAGCACTTTTATTTTCTCCATTCCATTATTGTCTTTAAAACTTCAACTTTTCATATGTCTTAGCTATTACACATTTAATTCTCTTTTTTCAACAACTATTTACAGGATTAATCAGAAACCTAAAGAAGCTGAGAAAGTTTGTGTTATATATCGTTATCTTTATAAAAATTATTTTGTTTTGTTGATAATATATTCTACATATTATAACGCGATAATTATAAAGCAAAATAAGTGATTTTTTGATTGTGGTTTCATCATCGCTCTCATGACACAGAGATGCAATCCTGCAGATAGCAATATCCGCAGGGTCGCTGAGGTGCAATCACAACCTCCTTCCTAAATGAGGAGGTCTCTAACAGACAGGCACATCGCAATTTCAGTTTGCCTTAGACCTCGACTGAAGTACCATCTGATACATTGATCAGTGACTGATGTTTCTTTAATGTGATATTTTCAGCAATCAGTTGTCAAAATGTTTTTCTTTTAATCTATCATATCGTGATAACGGGATTTTGTTTTCTTGAGATAACTACATAAAATATCGCTATCTTGGGATAACGTCACCAAAGAGTGGTATGTCTATGTCTACGCATGTCCTCTCTAGGCTTCCATAGAACAATTCCAAATGTGGAAATGTTTAATGCGTTGACAAACGGAGAAACACAAATTTCATGCGAACAAAAATACTTTCTTCAGTGGTGAACAGAGGTCACTGTGTGGATTGTGACTTGGTAAACAGCTCAGTAAATGAGGAGAGTGTTTTTGTTGAGCATTCCAAGTTAATTTAACTCAGGCTTCTTATATGAAGAACTGCAGTAGTAATCACGGAATTGATTTCCTCCTTCTCTCCCACACACACCTGTTTGTGACTATAAACCATAAGTACAAAGCTCTCTCGTTTTTCTCCCTTTTACTTCTGTAGAGCTGGGACTAAATCTGTAACACCAGCATCTCTGTGCTTCATAAATCAAGTCATCTATCAGTCTCACCATTTTTGTTGGAAATGAAGACATAGGATCAATTAGATCTGACAGACTCGACGCCACAGTGGTCTCTTACCGGCAATGAGGTTTAGATTCTGTTATTGCTGTAAGAGTAAAAAGGAAAGTTTTTTTATTACCACAATGCTCCATCATGTAATATCTGAGGAGACCCAGTACTCCTATGAAGGTCTGTTTTATTGCGGCCAGTGTCTTCAAACATCAACTTTACACATGTCAAAAATAGATCAGTTAAATGTATGGGAATAGTGCACTCTAAATTCCTATTTGAAGCAATTTAGCTCCCCCCCTCTCTCCCTCTGATACTTTTATGATTGTGTTTTGTGTGCACAAAAAGTTCCTTAGGCCAAGAGAGAAGGAGATTTGTATCCATGTGGGAGCGTAGCTGCAAAATGCCACTGTATGCTTTTCTTGCATGTCTTCTGATTCACAGTAATGGAAAGATCTATTGACCATGGAAGTATACAAGACAGTGCCTGCATCTTATATTATCGCTGCATTTTTGTGAAAGCTGCAGAAGTTGGCAAATCACGTCTGGCAAATCAGGTGTCATGGACAATCAGAAACATCCCTAAAGGCGTGAAAGTCCCTAATGTGTCCATGCACATATCTTCTCCTCTGACAATTTGCGCAGTCCTACATATTTTCTGCATTGATAATCCTGTGGTTTCACTGCAAGTTGCTTAAAGTCAGACAGACATAGATAAAAAAAAAAAGATTTGTTCATGATGTGTATTGTACTATAGAAAACGAGCATAGCTGTTCAATCGTATTAGCTATTCCTTATAATTTTGCTGTGAAAAGCATGCTTTAGATCATAACAATGTTAACATAACATAAGCTTGTCTGCCATTGTCCGTGGTAGCCACTTTGAAAAGGTTTACCCATCCTTCTTTTTTCTAGCAACACAAGGATACTTTAGCCTCACTGGTAGGCACTTGTCACTTTTTACTTTTTACTATTTTTACTTGTAAAAATATACACACACACACTTTAAGATGTTTTAATGAATGATTTTACTATATAACAGTTAAACCCTTCTTAATTATCTGAAGATCTACACACCAGTTTCAATGCCACAGTCACATTATTAACATACAAACTAGAAATTATGATTCTAAGTGTATGTCTCTCCTAATAATATGCACAAGGAAAATGATGATGTTTTTATTACAACCGCAGTCATATATTTGAGTAGGTCATAAACATTACGTAGCTATGCTTCTGATGATTAACTTTCATTTTAAAGGTATTAAATTTACAATTAAAAATAGTAAAGAATATAATAAAAAACAAGAAAAAAGGCACTGTAACTAGTGTCATATAGTGCAGTATATGAACTGTAAATCATAACATCCAATGGTCTTCTAAATCTATTGTCATAACATGCATCTTAGACAAACTGCTCACTTTCAGGACATTCCATGCATATCAATAAATTAACCCCAAAATCTCAATGCTAAAATCAGTAAAACAACGATAGACTTCAGGCTTGAAGGCTGGAATTTGGTGGTATCTTAACAATATCAGCAAGACCACAGCAAATGTCAATAGACAATACATGCAATCTTAACCAAATGCATTACTACAATATACACAATTTTTCATAGACCACCTTAACACAGAACTCACACAGAAGTCATATTCATCCATTTGAGGTAGTCTGGAATATAAATGAATGATTTCCACCAATTCAGACCACAAAGGTTCATTCGATCTTCCATTACATTCAATTCAAAAGGCCAGATAACAACTCAATATGCAGGAGATAGCTGTGTCAGTGGATCCTGCCTATATTTGACAAACCCCAGAGAGCAGAGGATGGATGGAAAATGGGTGGTGGTCTGAGAGAGAGATGAAAAGAAAGGTATATAAACAGCAAAAGCACAGAAAAATGTAAAATAGATTATTAGATAAGCAGCAGAGAGAAAGAAGAACAGAAAGAAAGGGAGCTACACACTTGACAAATATATTTGGATGAAGTGCTTCCATCCAAATCCATTCTGACGAAACTCTTTTGCAGCTTCTACTTATGTAGGGCTGTGTCTAGGAATTGTTTAGTGCGCTGGTCATAGGGCATACACTCAGAAAAGGGCATCACATTTGGAATGAAGCATAATATTTCTGGATATAACAAATTAATTAATATTGAGTTTATATATAGTATAACAAGCTGAGATGGAAGTAACTAATACATTTACTCATTATTGTAATAAAAGCATGTAATCAATATATATATATATGTATATATATATATATATATATATACATATGTAAATTGTAAAAAATTATTTACAACCGTCTCCATTACACACTAAAAAACTCAAGACTCAAGAGCTGAATGCAGAAACCAAATCACACAATCACATAATTGTATAAATCTTCAAGATTTCCATAACATTATAAAAAAAATAAATAAATACTACGTCATTACTACTTTTTGGGACATTCTTTGTGGACTTTGAGGTTCCAAGACTTTGGGGTTTAGTGTCCTATGACACTTTAACATATGGCCAAGAAATAGAGGGAAACCAGGAAGCAAACCACCAACCCTGAGCTTTGTAGATTACTGTTAAGTGCCCTACCTACTGGGCCACAGTCACCCACAAAACACCAGCACTGTCCAAGACTCCAAACCCAGTTCAACTCTTTGGAAGTCAGCTATGCTAACCGCTATACCACCAACACCTATTCATTTAGTGTAAAGTTTTGTTTAGCCTAAAATGTTGCTTAGAAAATCATTGCATCTAACCTGGTAAATTAGCTGTACCCACTGAATTTCTAATATGTTTGTGTTAATCTGTAGTCTGACTTTTAGCTAATAAATGATTTTGCAAAAGAAATACACAAAAGCATAAACAAATAATAAAAATGGAGACCCTATTTTTGGTGGACAGGATCACACGCGCGCATGTGTGTGTGTGTGTGTGTGTGAGATTTGTTACTTTTGGGAGTATTGTGAGCTCACAACATCTGCACATATACGCTGTTAGGTACTTTGCAATCAGCTACACAGTTGAACAGGCTCCCAAATAAACACCTACACACATCTGTTATGATGCTGCTGAGGCCAAATGCCATTACTCTAATTCAAGACTCAAGCAGCTCCGGACTACAAGAGGCAGTCAGTTATTGGATGGTCATACTCTTCAAGCCAGTGACACACAGTTGGTCTCTCTCTCTCTCTCTCTCCCTCTCTTTCTCGCTCACAGACACGCACCCACACACACACACACACACACACACTTGCATATACACTCCCCCTCTTATTCCATCTCCTCACCTTGCTCCCCAAACACCCTGAAACAAAATTTATTCATTCATCCAATCATTTTGGCCTCTTCACCATTTGAGAGGAGGTGAATAAGCCCATTGTGCTGCAACCTGTGTACCTCAACCCCTCAAGCACTCTGGACAATTTTTGCTCCCATGCCATCCCCTTAAGAGGAGAAAGCTGAAATGAAAAGCCTTGTCCTTCTTTCTCTCTCCTGCTCAGCCACCCCCCCACACCATCATCCTCCCATCCTCTTCTCCTCTCCAAAAACAACCCATAATGGGGGACTGGAGGCTGTCTATCTATTTTTCTGCCAAAAGAGGGAAGAGCAAAAGAGAGAATCTGTGTGTGAGTGAGAGAGACCAACGGTGAGCTCATCATCCTTGATTAGGCCTGTCACCACCAGGTAGGAGGCAGCAATTAGCCTTGGCCAGGCCTGTTCCACTGAGACACACATGCCCACACGTGCTCCTTTTCACAGACATGCATAATTACACAGACACAACAGACACCCATTCAGACGCACACCCATACACTTGGGAGACCAAGTGAATGAGTGCGGCATCTGTTAGAGAGTGATTTGGCTGGTGAAGTGAAAGAAAGGATGGATGAATGTGTGGTGAGAAGGAGAGGAGCAGTGGCACATTGGCATGGAGGGATGGATAACAGGAAGGGAAGTCATGATGAAGGACGGCTGAGGGAAAAGTTTTTAAAAAAGGTATGAGAGAAGGAGAGAAAATGTGACGAGGACGAGGACTGGAGGAGAGGAAAGAAAAGTATGAATGTGCACAAATGCTGAAACAGGTAGGAAGAAGGAGCGGTTGGTAACTTGTGATGGGTTAAAAGAGGGACGGATGTTGCCTGACATAGAGTAATCGGAAATGAAGAACTGAATAAATAGTCTAAGAGAAAGAAGAATGGAAACAGACGAACGAAGGACAGATGGAGTGAGGGAAGGGAAAGAAAAGCAGACATGGGGCAAAAGACAAGAGATGAGGGGTGGGGAGAGAGAGGGGAAGCAAGGGTGGGGTGCTGAGATGGACGGGGGAGCGGCGATTGGCTGTTTAGTTTTGATAGTATGTGCCAAATCGATTGTGGCTGACTAATCCAGTTAGTTATGGCAGAGGCATGCAGAAGAGGCGCTTACGGTGGTGTGATGGGGGAGGATGGTAGGGGTGTCTGTGTGTCTATGTGTGTGTGAGCACGTTTGTTGGTCTGTAATGGTGTGTCAATGTTTCCTGCCCCGTGTGTCTGCTTGTGTGTTTGTGTGAAACATGTCCAAAGCTGACATGAGGCAAAGCTACTGCCATGCTGTCAGACTTCACTCTTGGAGAAGAAAAGGAAAAAAGCGCACAAGTCAAAATTCACCCATTCATGCACAGGACTCGACCATTAAGCTAAATCCAACAGCTTTTCCTAGAAATTAAAGGGTGGATTTGATGGCAATAGACTAATTTTAATATGTTGTCGAGATTCTTTTGGCTAAATATTGCATTAATTAGATTTTTTTAAGCACAGTTTCTGAAGCAGATGAGGACAGATGGAGTCTGTTGGCAAATGTAAGCAGTTGCAAAGGTTTTTTTTTTTATCTAGCTGAAACTAGAGCTGGTCGTACTTTCACATAGTTATTCTTGCAGTCATTTCTATACCATTCAAGAAATCTTGTACAGAATAAAACATTTTCTTTGTAATGTTGCAAGAAACTGTCAAAAAATATTGCTATGGTCACAGTCATAACAGCAGCAGTGGTATAGGGCACTTAGCAGGCTCTGGCCCCTTAACCTGCTCTTTACAATGAGCCACTTATGTAGGAAAGGAGTGCTGGCATGTTAAATCACTTCATCTATAATTGCATACATTTACTTCTCCTTAGAGAGCCAAACGTAAGAAATTCTCGCAGGCCCAATAAATGCTGCTGCTGACCGCATTTCTGATTAGGGGTAGGGGCGGAGGAAGGGGTTTGACTCCCATTTTTCACAAACAATTTTTCCATTTTTCTTCACAGGCAGACAGTTGGCATTAGATTAGGGCAGGCCTAACAGAGGCAGGGCTGCTAGAAAATTGTGCAGCTTGAAGGGCAAATGCCCTTCTGAATTTATCAACTTATGGCTCCAGTGAGCTGCAAGGGACGGTGTTGACCTTAAGATAGCCTCCTAAGGATGTGTTTTACCATCATTCTGTGCTATATGCAGAAGGCCATAGGCTGGGTGAATGGGCAGAGTGTTTTTTATGTATTTATTTAATTTTTAATATTTGTAAATATATATATATATACAATTCTCTAAACATATAATGTTTCTACTATTATAACACTGATGTATAGGTTTATAGTAGTTTGAGAACTACATCTCAGCTCCAGCGTTAAACATGCATCTTTCTTCTGGTACACAAATAGAAATATTTTTGAATTTTTTGAAATTGTACACAGTTGTTGTGAAAGTCATCGTTATTGTTGGGCTCAGTTAGCACCATTATGATACGTAATGATCCTCTCTGCAGGTCTACTTACATATCAAGATTGCATTTGAGATGCAAAATATGACTAGAGTCCATGTTTACAAAAGCCAAGGCTGTACTTGGAACTCCAGAGGTGTGTTTTCCCCACACTCCATCACTCACTTTTTGGGACAACACCCATACAAAAAACTGTTGTTCCATGAGAGTCATGGCTCCACTGGAAGGGCAGATACAGAGTAGCACAGACACATTTCACCTGTTCCAAAACACACTGTACTGCATCTTTACTACTATCCACCGTATTGCATGGATGAACAAAATGCAGTTGAATGAATATGATTGTGCCTCTGAAATAATCCAGTAAATTGACATGACTATGGAAGTGACACGCACACAGACAGCGGATCAATAAGTAAAAATGTTGATGTCATCTATGCACCTTCAGTGCAGGTTAGCTCACACTCACACTGCAAGAAAGAGCTTCAAGGACTGCCTAATTATTGGGTCTAATTCATCTTATTGTGTCCACTGGTGGTAAATTTAAATACACCAACAAAATAAGTCCTTTCTTCTAAATAAATCTAAATATTTTATGCTGTGTTACCGAGTTTGCCAGCAGCCCTGTTGGCACGTTGAAAACAAATGTCCTGTGCACGACCCCAGCCTTGCAGCCCACACGTTAATGCTAAGAACACAGTGAGTGCCAATGACATTATGAGAATAATACATGGATTACCATGGAAATAGTATGAATTAATACTCTTACGGAGTCATTTATTCTTACTTTAATTATCATACAATCTAGATAATCAGAATGCCCATTAGTAGTTTGGAGTGAAAGGTCACCCTTACTAATGTCTACTAAATGAAAAATGAGGTGTTTCAATTTATGCTAAAGCCATAAATAGCAGCCAGCCAGCCAGCACTGTAAAGCCCTGAGCATTTTATCATCTTTAGTATATTTTAACCAGAGAAAGAAACTGTAGAGTCAAGGCTGATTAACACGTTTCTCAGACAGTACATGTGACTAAAGAGGCAACCAAGCTAACACTAGGAATAATAGTCTATATAATCTAAAAGCTGGCACATTATCATTACAAACAATACAATGAGAGAAGCAGGAATCAAGTGACATAATGAAGAAACAGATTAAAGCCCATATGGTTTAACTCAACATAGCGTTCTCCTCTTAATTTTGATTGCATAACATAATAGTTGTGGAGAATCTGGGCCATTACTGAGGAAGGTCTGTGTGTTTCTTCTATCTTTCCGCAGGCTTGATTGCATCGATTGCATCATGCTCAAAGCACGATGGAGGGAGCGCCTCAATCAAAGCAGGAAAGGCACTTCATCAGCTAACATCAACTGCACTGACTAATAGAAACAGTTTTAACATTTAACAACACTGGACATTTCTAGTAACAGGCATGTCTGATTAACATGAAATACCAATTACAGTGGTCCTGAGAGTCCAACACTTGCAAATAACAAAAACACAGGAAAAATTAAAGAAACATACATTTTACAACACTCAGGGAATAAAAATGCTCAAAGTACAAAATACACAACCAAAAATAGACCATTAAATGACCATTTAAGGATTTCCAGGGGCAAACAGAAACAAAACAAAACTGTAAACAACTGTTGTGTCAACAGCAGACAACTCATTGTTTCCAGGACGAGTAGTTGAGATGCGCTTGCTATTGCTTATCTTGCAAGGGTGCTGGGGCCTATCCTATCTGTCATGGGGCGAGAGACGGGGTACACCCTGGACAGGTTGCCAGTCTATCACATAGCTGACATGCAGAGATGGGACACACAGAGTCACCAGTTAGCTTAACATATTTGTTTTTAGATGGCGGGAGGAATCAGGAGTATCCGCAGAGAACCCACACAGACTCAGGTAGCAACATGCAAACGTCACACAGACAGGCAATTAGCCGACCCATGGATTTAAACCCGGGTCCTTGCAGTGACACAACACTACTAGTACACTACGAAAGAATTGCAGTACAACAAATATGTTTCACAGTGCAAGACATGAAATACTGTTGTTTTTTTACCATCTACAGTAGATAAAGAAAGGTAAAAAGGCCAAGGGCAGAAACCACTGTTGAATGAATGTGTCGAGTGCCCAGGTGAAACCGTCATGCTACCTTGACGAATATAACCACATGGGCTTAGAAGTACTTTGGAAAACCATTGTCACTTAACACAGTCGACTGCTGCTCCCAGAAATGCCACCGTACAGCAGAAAGCCATGCATCAATACTTGCAGAAACACACAGCTGAGATCCCTGGGCCAGAGCTCACGCGAGGTGGACAGCACTGAGTTTGTGTTGCAGCTAGACACGAAATTCATTTTGTTTGAATGGCTTGCCTGCAGTTCAAGTATGAGAATGTATGGTGTGTCATAAGGATCACATGATGACAATCATGGAAGTAAAATTAAAAGGACCGGCAACAACAAACTAGTACACATGCCTCAAAGTTTTTGAGTTTGTTGCAGGCATCTGCCTCTAATTAGCTTACAGTATATTTACCAAATACAATCAAGTTGGTCAGTGTGAAAACATTGTTTTTAATTTAAGCAATCGGCCAGTTTGCAGTTGTGATTTTTTTCCTATTGCATTTTGGAAAAAAAAAAGGGTTTGTAGTTATATTGCATCACAATCCATCACATTTCTATATTTGGTTTTCTGTATTTGCAGGGTCAATTTACAGATTCTTTCTTTAATTTTGGGCATTACCCTAATCATTCATATATGTAAACAATTTCTAACACACACCTGGAAGTCCCGATGAAAAGGTGCGTTCAGTTTGATGCATGAGATTTTTTGTTGCCTGTGGCAGGTTGATGAATGGAAATCTGTCATACATTTGAGAGTGCAAATTGCAGTTATGCATGGACAAGCTCACACTTGATCCATGTATGGAGACTAATGGAAATGGCCTCAAACACTTTGCTGAGCTAGATCAATAAAATTGCATAATTCCTTTAATTGAAATGGCTTTATTTAAGAAATGGCTTCATTTAAGACATTTATCATAAGATCTGCACATATTAAATGAATTGTAGTTTTGTGAAAAGTATAGAATTAAAGTTGTGACTGACTATCTGCGTGCAGATATAGGGTTGTACAAGAGTGTGGATAAATACAATTCTAGGCACATATAGTATGATCATGTTTACACTGCATAGTTTGAATTTTATGATTAAAAGTTTGTGTATAGTGTTCTTATATTATTTATTTCTTCATCACATTCAGTCTTCAGTCTTTCAGCCAGACTCCTCTGTCATATGAACAAAGTAGTTAATATGCTCCAAGGAAACTGCTTATTGTCACTTAAATTTCCTAATGTGGATATGACTATGTGAAGATGTTGAGGGTCTACTATTTGATTATGTTACATTATGTGTGTTAGAGACTTATACACGCCTAGTGTTCCCCAGGCTACCCAGAATTTGTAATCTCTCAACTGTTTTCTGAATCTGCCCCGGGGGTTTTCTTCCAGTTAGAATGATTACAAATACATCAAGGAATTATAAAAAGGTATCAAATCTATCAGATGCTTCAGCTTGTCTTTTTTTGTGACAAGAAGCAGACAACACACATTAAAGAACCACCGGCCTACAGTTGTTGTCCTATTGATCCTTAGTGAGGACTCAAAGGTATTCAAGTTCGTACAAAAACGTCTGAATAGCCAAAGATACAAAGGTGGTGGCTGACACAGAAGATAAATTCAGACTCAATTGAGGCCTGCCCCTGTGCTCACTTGGGAGCAGAACTGAAAGAAGACAAAATCAACACAGCGATGCCATTTGAAATCAGTTATCCAAAGCTCAGGAAAAAAGGGGACTCTTCCAAGCAATGCCTACTTTACAGTTAGTTTCATTTGACAAGTGCTTTAAGTAGATCAAACCGCTTGATCAAACATATCAGTTGACAATTTCTTTTTATTCCACTGTGGTACCACTAAACCAGACAAAGATTTTAGGTTAACTTATAATCACTATGAAGAAAATGCATTTTTTTGTCTATCATTCTGTTAAACCTAAATGGTTTTATTTTTGTTTTGTTCACAATACAGTATTTTAGAGTCCAGAAGTGGAGTGTTTCCTAAGACCCCTGCAACACGCATTAGCATTGAGGTGACCTTCTAACATTGGATAAACGCCAACACTGAGAGTGCAGCTGGGGTTTGGAGGGTATCCTCACCACCTGCTCATTGCCTGACGCCCTGCACAACCCCAGAGAACTGAAAACTGTAGTTCAAAAGCCAGTGGTGAGCTCAACTAAAAGCTGTGTAAATGGCACTGTAGATGTTACATACCAAAAGCCTTACATCACTGATCTTGAGCCACTAGGTCTTTGAAGAGTATGAACATGAAAACAAACCAGTTTTTTAATGAAGGAAAATTAAATGTATTCATAAGAATATTATGAAAATGAAGGGATAAAAATCATCAAACAATATCTAAACATAGTCATCAGCAAAGGGCAGGTTGTTTTCATAATGTGTTTTTCAATATTATCTGACACATGCATTTATATGTTCAAAAATTCAAAAAAAGTTAATTGAGTAAACAACATGCAATGTTGTCATCATTTTAAATATATTATACAAATATATATATACACACACCAGAGGCACATGGTCATAGAAATAATTTTCACAGGAATTTAAGGAAGGTCCTGTGCTGGAGACAAACCGAAGACAAGCAGGTCACAGACTGGTATTTACGTTGCATTGTTTATTATGTAATAATGATATATGTCCAAACCCATCTTTGTTCTTACATGTACTAAATCACATCAGAGCTACCTAGATCTAATAAAGACTACTATGATCTTTTTCAAATCAATGCAATTACTGTAATCAACAAAACTATGCTATTGCCATGGACCTCTGGGAACTGAGTGAGCCAAACATGAGTTCCAGCTACATGATTGCCTCCGCCTTTGCTGTTCAAGCTGGTGTGGCTGCATTAAATTAAAATCTCTCCTTCCTAACCTCAGGTATTGGAGAGCATAGTGAAACCTCAGCTGATTCAATTCACTACATATAAAACCCGGAGAGTGAGGCCTGTAATCAGTGGATAATTTCCATGTTACATGTCCTGTGGACTTCAGTGGTGTCAAATACAATCAAAAGTGTCAAAACCTGTAAAACATCCTCTCAGTGTGTGTCTGCGTGTGTGTGTGGAAGCATGTGTATGCACAGGGAGTGTGCATTTATGCACTTAATCTTACCACTCAATATCCTCACTATCGCTTGCTGCTCTTTGAACAACAAACGGAAACCAACTGCTGTGGTGTGAATCCAATTTTCAACACCCAGTAGGTGTCATTGTGTGTCAATCTCACTACTTTGCACATTCGATTTATATCAGTATAATTAAAACATTACTTTCACTTATAGTAATAATACTTAATATGAGAGAGCAGAATGATTCTTCAGTGCTAGATTTTAGCAACCATTGTAAACATAACCAAACTCAGCAAGGCTTCTTTGACCATTTAACAAACGTTAAAGTAAAAAAATCACAAATGTTATTTACATCTGCAAACCACTTGTTTGTATCTCTTTTCTGAAGATTGTCAGTAGCTATGTTTTGAACCCCCTACTAGCGTTTTAGCATTTGCTTATAAACTGTTCATATTTAATGCATATAAAAAAAATCAAAATAATTCCTAATAATGTAATGACCAATCCTACTACTAGACATAAGGAAAAACTGTTCATGTCTTGTTAAAAAGTGTATCGTAACCCCTCTACTCTCTTAAGAAATGAGAATAAGAGAAATGATTAAATTTCTCTCTTTTTTTGTGTGCTTGCTAATGGCATTACATCTCTTTCTTATGCCTCAGTGGTGCAGACAGCAGTCCCTCAGTAATTAAGTACAAATGCTACA
Organism: Microctenopoma stevenorrisi; assembly: GCA_032270685.1. Classification (NCBI taxonomy): domain Eukaryota; kingdom Metazoa; phylum Chordata; class Actinopteri; order Anabantiformes; family Anabantidae; genus Microctenopoma; species Microctenopoma stevenorrisi. Next base: position 13,181,225 of record JAUMTR010000008.1, read on the forward strand.
GCAAGAAAGAGAGCAGGAGAGGAAGAGAAAGAGGCAGGCTCAGCTGGTTCCCTGAACATAAAAACAGGTCTAATTAACAGCGTTGACTTCACACATGAGATTGGCTCAAAGGGGAGTGAATTGCAGGCAATTACTCATATACCAGAATATCATTTATAGACAATTATTTGGAAATGTCCGCCAATTTATTCCTTTCAATGCCAAGCACAGTCTACACGAAAGAAAATATATTCTTAAAAAATTAGTTTTATATAGATTTGTGTTTATGGAATGTCACGTCGAGATCAGAATAAATATTGGCATGATTTGTAGTCAGAATATGTAGCGTGCACAAAATAAACTGTACAGTTCTGTACGTTAAAAATTAAATACTGATCTAAAACTGAGCCAAAGGAGCACATTTATTTCACTTCAAATGTAGGCCAGTCACCCCCCTCCCTTATTTTGGCTTTGTGTATAGCCGTTCCAATTTCACAATGGGGAAGTTACCTGGTGTTTGGATAGTGCTTTGTCATCAGGTTTGTCTGACAAGAGAAGGAAAAAACCCTCCACCACCCTTTCTTTTCACAGTGAGGCGTGATAAATGGCTAGTCAGCGTCCCACCAGAGAATAATATAACTCCAACCTTTGCTGTCCGTCCATGCCTCCTGTCTCTACCTTTAGCTCTGCCAGTATTTTCTACTTTTCCTTTCCTTTTTTGTTGCAATTGCTCTCAGACACGTCCCCACCTCAACACATGGACGCACACACTCCTCTGACCCTTTCCCACCCACTTTAACCCTCTCGCTCTCTCTCCTGTCTGGAATGCTTTCTTCTCCTTCGTACCTCCATCCCTCTCATCATCTCTTCTCTCCATCCTCCCCCACAGAACAGAGAGGGGAGCCAACATTATTCTAGCAGAAAAGCAGGTAAGGGTTAAAAGGCAACTGCGGCCTAGTCTTCGAGGAATTAAAGGGAAAAAGCTCAGGGAAGCAGGGGATAAAGACGGGGCCTGTTTAAAATTCTGACACCTCTCTGCTATAAAGTAGGATTTCTGAGCCACTTGGGGCACAGGGAGGAGGAAAAGAGACTTAAGCAGATGCGGAGGGTAAATGCAGGGCTTTGTTATTTCTGACAAGCCCACAGAATGGAAATGTCATTAACTGATTGTAAATATTCAAACTCCATCTCTCTCTCAGTCTCACTCTCTGATGGACGTTTTTACAGTGTTGTTTTGTCTTTAGGCATGTGCATAGATGATCCACATTGTGCACAGAGGGGAAAAAAATCTCAGAGACTTGTATCAATAATTCAAGCATATAGGTAGAAAAAAAGGAAAAGAAAGGCTCCCCATGTAGAATTATTCATTCCCATGCATTTCGGTAGTGTGAGCCTTGAAATGGAACGATGTCTTGCGTAGTATAAAGAAGCAGTTAGTGAAAACTGTATAGGTTTTATGTTTATTCCACTGAATTGCATTATGCCAAAACTGTTTGATAACAATTCCATTTAATTTCTATAGCACACTAGAAGACTTTACCTTGTTTACAGTATAGTCCTTGACTTACATACCGGTATTTTCTTTTCTATCTTTGCACATACAGTATACCGTACCAAGCGGTAGGGTAGGTGAAGACCAAGAGAAGGAAGCTCCAGAGTAGGTATTGCACACACACACACACACAAACTAGGCACAAGCAGATGACAACATTTTCAGCCAACATCTTCAAGGACAAATAGAATAGTGCTGGCAGCCACAGAGCACCTTAGGGCAGCCAGCAGAATCACACTCTACCACCAACAACATATATTTGTCATTTAGCCCTTGGCAATTCAGTTTCCCTGAGACATTTGGAATGCCTCATCAAATGATGCCGATGTTCCCTTTCGCTGGTTTTGTGTTGTGTGCCCAAAAGCTGCGAGGCACATTCATCTTTGGAATAACCCAATCCCGTTTTCCCCTTGTGGGTGTGTTGAGAGGCCTGCTGATGTGGGTTATTTGTCCCCTCATGCTGAACGCATGGAGTAAGTGTATTTGAGCTCATGTTGTTGCAGTAGACTCTAGGTGCACACTGCTGCAGTAGTTTAAAAAGACTCAAAACCCTAAAAAGAAAAAAAGCTTCTGTTTTTTATGGTGCTTTTAGAAATGCTCGCGGCGTGGCTTTAGGGACGGACATTTCACTTAAGTCTCCTTCTTTGATCCAGACAGATATACAATAGGCACTGTTCATAATGGATTGCCAATAAATGTTGTAGGGACACACAAGTTCAATCTCAATGACTTTAGTGATGCATTGAATTTTTCATCCATGATACATCTCAAAATAATGAAGACGTATAGGCAAACAAGATCAGACTGTGAACTGTGATAAATCTGGTGATCATAATCCTCCATGGTTACACCTTCATTTAACTGAGCACTGCAAAGCCAACAAACAAGCCTCGAAATATGCAGCGTACACTGTGTTAAACAGACAGAGACAGTTGTAATAGAATAGGCATTATCATTATCTGGCTACTTAAAGTCAGACTTATGTATACTATACACCACAGTTCTGTGCTGGCAGCTCGTTATGAAGAATGGGAAGGTACTGAACATCAATAGTATGCATGACTTCTTTTATGAGCCTTGCTCACAGATAAATTGGTGACATTTGGCCTTTAATGGGCTGGCTGAAAACTCATATCCCTTCTAACTACTGAATGAGGACTTCTAATGAACATCCAACCAGCTAAGAGAGTTAGTGGCCAGTACTCACTGAACTGAGAAACCAGGAAAGGCAATTATCAAGGTTCCCAAGCAGTGCTGATGGAGTATTGCTGCCCAGAGCAATGTTTATAACCTTGGTCTTAAAATCCTTGTTTTCCTGCAGCAGCTGTGGAGCAGTTTTCATTATTAAATAAATGCCATTACAGGCCTTTCAGGGACACGATTTCTGATCTACAAATGTGGCTGTAAATCAGAAGTAAAAATGAAACATGTACAAAAAAAAAAGTTCTAGAGTTATCAGATGTTCAGTCCTCGATCACAGCCTAAGCAACCAAACCACAAGATCAGCTCATTCATGAAGACTTGAAATGTCACATGGCACCAACTCACTGACCCAGCCCGTTGTAAACTTGCTGAGGGGGAACATATACCAGATTTTACACTTCAGCATCACTTCTCATGCCTTCATTTTTAGCATGGGACTGTGCTATTGATCTACGAGCGAGGTGATTGGACGTTGCGATTAATGACCTAAGATGAAAAAAGAATTCCACCGAGGTGCATTCCCTGAAATGCCACTAGATTACCTTTCACCTTCCACTAGAGCTTTATCATCAGTGTGAGTGATGTGGGGGCAGGAGGACTGGACAAATGATGGCCCCCCAAATCACAGGAGAGCTGTGTAAGTGTAGAGGTAAGGTAATTTTTGTAAAGAGCGGCATATCCATCTCTCTCTTTATGTCATTTCTTCATTCTCTCGTTCCCTTTTTTCCTCCTCTCTGTCTTGTAACCTCTCTCTCTCTCTTTACTTACACCCCCATTCTGCTCTAGCTCAAGTCCTCAAGTATTTTCAGACTGGCAGGCAAGGTACTGCAGAGGCACTGGGGACCATTTGGACTTAGTACATTAAAGAATTCATGATTTGAAACCACTGCAGCCCACCCTGACAACTGTATGATATGACTTTTCAGTGCCTGAAGCTCCTTCCTCCTTTTCCTTTTTTTCCACCAGACTGGCTTTCGTTCCCCCTGACGACTGACATTGATCTATCCTTGAGTCTTTTAGCTCCAGGACTCCCATACCTTAAACTTCTGACTCCTGACCATTAAAAGGAACAGACCAGCCGATATTTATGAATCTGTCCATAATGATTCCCCTGTCCGTTTCTTGTGTCGCCATGTGTAAATTGGCCTGTTGGTACAGTATCAGGCACATATAGTGACAGACATGACAGCACACTGCTGAAAAAGAGATGGAATATCTCAGTGTGACACATGAAATCAATCTGTAAAGAAACGAGGGGTATTGTTAAAGAGAACACAGTGGAAGGACAACACTAAGTAATGTGCTGGACCTTAAATAGACTCGTGAGTGTACCTGAAAAAAAAAATCTTAAGTGTATTGGCTACTATATGTGCTTTAGAAAAGCAAAATAACATAGCACTTTACAGCAAACAACGTTCTGCAAATGCCACGGTGCCAAAGTTTAAAGATACCAACAAAATAATGTCATTTAAAAACAAGCAATAAACTAACATTTCTGTGAAAAATAGCCGGTGAACACCTTAAGACACTACTGATACACATGCATTAATAAGAGAGTTTAATCACAGCCCACCTTAGAATTCCACAGATTTTGCCTGGCATACAGCAAGTGTTGTCGATAAACAGTAAGTGGAACATGATATGCCGAGACGTTGCCCTCTAGTCAGCCACCACCTGTTTGCTCTTCACGGGAGAGGATGACATCACCCGTTTGCCACATCACAACAACAGGTTTTACTTTCAGCGGGAGAACGAAGACGGTGCATACGTGTGCTGTTACTATTCTGCTTGTGGTGGGTTCGTCACTCATCATCAACTACAAACGGATCTAGACACTACATCCAGACAATAAACAACTTATGCTTGCAAAGAAAATGTTGTAAATTATGTAAAAACATAATATTACTAATGCATCCTGCTGTCTTTGCAGCTTTTTTAAATAATATTATCAGTTGCTGACTTCACACTCGCTAAGTAAATCACCTATAGAATAAAAAAACAAAATATTCACATACGGGTGCCTTTCATTTTCATGCTGAAATGCAACATTACCATAGATAGATTTTTTTTTTAATTGTTATGAGATATGAAAATGTGCAAATGCTGTATTCAAACAATATATAAAAGCCAGTTTACAGTTTACACACACAGCCTTTTAGACAGTCGTCATTCAGCCACTACCTTTTCATTCAAGCCTGTCTGTGCATCTAATCCTGAGTATTTTTTTTTTGTCAGGCATCCTGCGTTTTCCTGAGTGCAGTGTAAGTCATGGTGTTTGCAATATGATGGGAACACACTGCCATCTCGTGGTCAGAATATTTAGGCATATTCCTGAATAGAAACATGTGGATTGCAGACACATAATGTTGCCTCTGGAGACTCCTCTCTCCTTTGCTCCTCTCCTGTCTGACATGGTGTTCTGTGTTTAGTTGCATGTTTGTCTGAAACGGCAAGAAAAAGACAGTGACCATCTCTGCAGCACCATCTTAGTCAGTACTGAATGACCCAACATGCATCTTCTGCATGCAGGGGCCTTCTTTCACTCCTTGAACTACAACACCCAACAAGCCCAACGCACTGTGGGCGGTATGCTACTCTCAGTGTGAGTTCCCTAATGGCCTTAATGGAGGACAAGACCATTTATTATTACTGGGGGCTGCAGTATGTATACGGCTACAATTAAGGAGAAAAACATCCCAGTGCTTGTAAGGGCAGTAATGTGACTCTGGGAGTGATGGATGCTGAGGGAATGAGACTTGCAGGCCAGTGGGAGTATCTTATTATCTAAGGAAGGTAGGGGATCTGTCATTGAGGTATATTAGAGAAGAGGGAGAATGGGAAAGAAAGAAAGGGAGGAGAGAGACAAGAAATATAGCCATCTTGAAAGGAAAGGAGAAACAGAGGAGACGGGCCAAGAAAGGTCTGTAAGAAAGGTTAAGACATGAGAAGAATAGGTTGGCTGTCGCCGCTCTGTCAGTTGCATATTGATGTATGCAAGACAAGTGGAGCTGCACTTATCTAAAGCATTCATTTCTCGGCTTAAAGAATGAGTTTCACCACTACCTGCCCTTTTTCAGCACGTTCCATTTAGCATTTACTATACTCCACCGAGACTCACATCATTGGTAAATTTACTGTAGATCATTTAAGACCGCCAGCAATGACTTTCCCCACGTAGTCATGGAATTTGCCTTGTTTATTCTGCATGTGCACCATTTGACAGTGAATGTTAGTGTTTTCCATGCATTTGCATAAAGTATGTCCACGTGTATTTGTGTCACCCTGCTGCTGTACAACTGAATTATTAAATTACCATTGTTTTCCGTGTGTGCGCGTGACAGTGTGTATGTAGAAATGTGTATATTTTTGCTGACGCCATTATGTTTGTATCTTTAATATGCACCCATCCTGTTAAATTATTGTATGGCTGCAGAATCCATGGTCATTAATGAGTGCCTGGAAACACATTCTTTTACACATGTACAGAACATGCCCACATACCCTTTTTAATAAGTAGCAATCTATTTGAATTACTGTATCCAGCAGCATTCGCAATCACTATTTTGCCCTTGGGATTTACTATAGGTGGTCAGTAGCAGGCAAATCTCAATTACACTGACAGGTGACAGTGAACTGAATAAATTGTCATTATGCCTGCAGAATACAGTCAAATTAACTGTATGTGTGTATATGTACATGTTTGTGCGTGTGCCTCTACTTGTGTGTCCTCTTTTGAGATAAACAGCCATGTGCATGAATTCATTCTGTGAGGCAGCAAATGCCAATGAGCTGCCTAATAACACTATTAGGCTCTGACAAATGAAAACACTAACTGACTCCAAAATGGAGATTCATAGGTTTCACTGCAGTCGGTTTCTTAGCCATCACTCTGGGGTCTCTCTTATGATTATGTATAGCTGTGACATTTTGAACTGCAGTTGATTCAAAGGGAAGATTCATATCCATGGAGTACTGTTATTCAGATTGTGCAAGAGATGAAACTGTGGAATGTCATGTCTGCTGATTTCATTATCCTAGGGGACCATGGCTGTCCAGATCTAATGCAGAAGTAAGCCTGCTCTAATCAAGCATCTGCCTGAGAAAGTTAACTTCACAATAACTTTCAAATACCCACATTTGTTATAATGGATGTTATCTAATTAGACCAAACTCAAATGACTTATTCGGGACCTTTGGGTAAGCCTTACCATTATTGTAGTGGTTATGGTTATTTCCGACATCGTTTTCCAGAAATCAGTTTTTTCTACATCACTGAAATACCATTTACCACCATATATAAAAATTTGTTTATATATTTGCTGTTCCAAAAAAAAGTATACAACGCAACTGGTATTTTCAAACATGCAAGGCAACTTGGAGAGTAAGAAATGTCCCTTTTGAACCACACTGATATTCTGTGTAGACACCACACAGTTTTTTTCCCATCTCATCCTTATCAGAATAATCCAAAATTCCCAAAATGGGAATAAAATGTCACGGTTCTCTATCTCATGTGACATTTCTCAAGCACGGGGTAAAAACTTTGTTCAGCCCTGTATCTCTACGTTGTGCATGTGTGTCTTTTACTAATCTTATACAGGTATTGCAGGCTGTACTGTGAATGTTTTTGCGGCTGCACTTGTGTGCTTCTATTTGTGCATTGTCAATGTTCATCTCTGGTGTAAAGTAGATGTCCTTGATTGGCGGTTTCAGCGGTGTGCACTGACAGAGACCAATTTGGTAGACAAACAGATAATCCTCAGCCTCGTGGTGGACGCCGTGTGATAAGAAATGTATTGTCATGAATGTGCTTTCATTGATATCAGCATTTACAAAAACAGAAAGGGGGTGTGCAGGAGAAAATACTAGAGAAATGGCAGAAGGAATGTGATGGCCACATGCACAGCCAAACAATGAAAGGTTTAAGATTCACACAGGCACACACACACACACAGCACTGGCACAGGTTTAGTTGTATTTATTTGCAAAACACTTAGGTTTAATAAAACGGCCAGGTTGTGTGATTTCCAATTTAGTTTATTGTTTTGGTTGTAGCATTGTTTACTAACTAAAACTTGCAAATTACTTAACACTTGTCGTTTTATGTTTGTGCTTATCTTGGATATTCATCCATTTCTTGTCATCATTAAGTTACCTGTTTAAATCATTCCTCCTGGTGTGGCAAAAGAGGTGGCTGCTGGTGAAGCCTAGTTATAGGCAGAAGCTGAAGCCAATGACCAGTGGGTCCTGTGTAGGGGGCGGGGTTGTGTATTTAATTGGATTAAATTGAAATGTCTGGTCTTATTTAGATGTAGATGTGGGTTGCGTTGTTTTGTATTTTATTAATGCAGTAAGGTTTAGTCCGTTTTTCTTCATTTGGGGTAAATACTATCTACCTGTGGCTCTCCTTTTCTTTCGAGCGGGGGCCCCTTACAGAGAAACTGAGAGAAAAACAGACACTACTGTAATTAGTCCTAAAATGACAGAATGAGCACAGGCAAGAATAAAAACCCCATTCAGTTATACAGAAAGAAGGAATGACAAAGACAGCCAGACAGCAGGAGCAAGAGATAGAAAGAGGCAGATGGGGGACATTAAGTCAAAGTTAAGTAACCATCGTCTGCTTCTTTATCTCACCCAGATATGCTAATCCAGTGAGCCTCTGCTGATATGAATTTAACAGCCTGGTTGGTGTGTATGTGTGTGCATGCACATGTGTGAGTGAGAAAAGAAAAAAAAAAAAAAAGACCCAGTTGTCCTTTTTCATAATGCTTCCAGTTACACCAGCTCTGCTTAGCCAGTTCCAAATGACACAGTTATAATCTCATTGAAATGGAAAAGGGAGTATAAATTACCTCTAAGTCACACGGCAAAAACCAATTGTCTAAGGCAAGGAGTAAATATGAGTACAGTGAATGTGGGGTGGAGTGTGTGTTTGTGTGGGAAGAGGTAAAAAAATAAAGAGTAAGTGAGTGATAAACATGTGATATCAAGATGAACATGTTAGAGCTGGTTGGGACTTCTGGTCAATATACGGCACCCGATCTGTCTCCTAGAAAAAGATTACTTTAGATATAATAAGGTAAAGGAGGTAAAGGTTATTTATTCTGCAGTTGCTTGAGCTCATCTGTTACAGGTCTTGGGGCTGATGTTAAGCTTTTAACTGACCATAAGTATTGGAACTGACCCTTTGGTACAGGGGGAGATGTATTTTCAAACAAACTAATTCTGGTCTTAGCTTTGAGTTTTACAACAGCGGCAGCTTCAGTTATAATATAACTGTTGGGCAGCAGAATGAATTTAAAGGTGTGCACAAACATGAATATATAATAAATATGTTAAGATATAAAAATTTATTTACATCAAATGTGACAACTTTATCACGTATTAAGACATATTTTGATATAATTTGTACATCTGAGCTTTAAAATCTGACAAGCCATAGACACTGACATTTTACATGTCACACAGCTGAGAGTTTATCTTGCCTTCGTGTGGCCAATCAATTGGACATGCATCTTACTGGCTCCAAGTCTTGACCTAGTTACACATTTAGCTTATAATCTAACTTGTTCTTTTCATGTAAGGACATGTCTATTAGGAGACAACTGATCAACTGCTACCACACTGACACGTGCATGTTTATGATATGAGTGTTTTCAATTTGCCTTTCATCTAGCTAAACTTGCATTAGCAAACCTGAATGCCACTGGAACACAGTGCTAATGTTGCTGCTCTATTGAATTTCCCCGCTGCGATCACCATTTACAACACTGACATGTCTGCTCTGTATTTCTGATCAATTTAATGTTAGAATTTTCTTTTCTACAGTAATTGAGTTTGTAAGTGATCCCATATTTTTTAACAGTGGTTTATATATCAATATCTCAGGCGTCCAGACCTGTGCATGTCCATTGACATATACAGGCCAACACAAACCGAACAGAGGTTTCTGAACCCTTGTTCTGGTAAAATTAAAGCTGGTCAACTGAAGTGAACTAGCTCCATTAATCCACTCCCCTCTTTACATTCCTCTCCATTTTTCTTACTCCTTCTGTTTATTTCCTCTCTTGGCTTTGTTTGCCTCTTTCCCTCATTTCTTCCTTTCCACCACCTTCTATCTGTCTAACTCTCCTTCTTAGCTCTCTCTCTAATATCTCCCCTGCAGCCATTTTCAGGTCTCTACAGGGAGGGAAGCAATCTTAGATTTATTTTACCTCCAATTTCCAATTTGAGAGACCCCTGCTGCTGGAGGCAAATCTTCAGAAGGCCTGATGTGAGTTGTCCTGTTAAATTAAAGTCCGTAAAAAATGACAAAATATTTCAATGGCTCCCCATGTTTCTAAATAGAGCAACAAGACCAGAACACCATTCGTGTTCTGAACACAGAGTAGTGTGCATCACTTACACGAGCACATTATGGTTTCTAGGACTTTATGATTCAGAGGCCGTTGCTTTAGAGTTCCCAAATGACACGAGAAGTAACAACTTAAAGAGGTTCAAACCCAAGGCGAGACAGAAATGGGTCCAGAGATAAAGGGTCATGAAGAATATTGACTTAACTGACCAAGGAGCTCATGTGATACATAGACATGTTAGGATAGACTAGAACGTTTTAGGTCTGGTCGTTTTTCTTGAAGTTATAGGAGCTTTTGTGTGACGTTCGTGCCTAATGTGTTTTATAGTGTTTCTCAGTCACTGCCAAAGACATTCAACAGTTGCAGTTGGTACCATTCCCAGTACAATAAAAGCTGTCTTGCTCTTTGTACCACAGATTTTCTGACCCCCTTGCAAAATAAAACCCCATATATTCCCAAAATGTCATTAGATACCGCACTACAACTGAAAAGAATACAGTCTGCCTCGTACTCTCCATATGTCCATTCTTAAATCCTCATACAAAAGAGCCATGCACACACACCATTTCTTTTTTTTTTTTGCTCTTGATCTTGCAGAAACAAAACCGTCTCTCTCTCCCGCTCAAAAAACCCCCATGCTGCCTTCCATGCTTCTCGTACACACACTGTACATTCACACTCGCACAGCGCACAGTCCTCTATTCCCAGTATAAAGCCTGGAGACAGGTGTTGGATTAGCTTTCTGGAAGAAAAGAGCTCAGCTCCTTTGATACGAGTTGAGCTGGCCTGGAGAGCAGGGAGGCAGGTGCACCACAAGAGGAGAGAAGGGGAGAGAGGCGTGTGTGTCAGAGGATGCAGCCCAGTCATCCCATCTATTGAGAGAAAAAGAGGGGCCTCTTGGCAAAGCTGGCTTGTGTAATTGGAGAGCTTGGCGCAGCCAGAAGTGAAGCGTGGTTGGCTGTTGCCACATGGTGACAGTTGCTTGCCAGCCAGCCTGTCTATATGCATGTAGAAACACACTTTCAGACATGCAGCAACACAAATACACACCCAGGCAGACGTTTAAGCTTTTTAGTGCCTTCCACTCACTGACGTTTGTTGACATCTATTCCAGATTTCCCTAACACCAACTGTTACCTTTATAACCTTCACTGATTCTCTGACTCCTAAGAGCAAACTTTGTCACAACTGCAATATGAATTAGTTTCTTAAGCATACTTCTTTTTTTGCACAAATATTATAACTAATTAAATCGTAAACTCACATAATACACAAATGCACACACGCTAGAAGGCTGTAACCACAGCAACAAAGTGCAAAGGACACCCTCTTTCAGATGCATTTGTTCTTAAAGCCATCCCTTGGAGATTGTCTGCCATATCAGTACAAGAATGCCCCCACCACACACACACACACTTTCTCTCATATGCACTCAGACATACACACAAGGGGACAGTGAGAGGGCGAGAGAGACAGGCACCCCCTAATCCTCCAATTTAAGGCTTTTTCATCTAAAGGACCAATTACAGGGAGACAGGGAGGAATAAGAAAGGAAGTAGAGAACACAAGCAGAGGGGGCTGAGGAGGAGAATAAACTGAACGGCAGATGGAATTAACAGAATACAAAAAGAGCAGTAGATGGAGAGGTACAGAAGTGTGCTTCATGTTAAAATCCAGCTGGATCCAACCTCGCTTCGTTGAGTGTGTGGCGGGCACCGTCTGAGCTTCAGCTCAGGTTTAAGTTAGATTTAATTGGAGAATACACCAGTCTACAAAAAACTTACAATGTCTCTATAGAGAAACTGCCCCAGATACATTAATGACACATCTCTATGACTAAAGCTAGCACAGTTTGCACGGGAGCATTTCTATTCTACTGCTTTATAACCAACAGTGGTATTTTGTGGCATTCAGTGCCATATTTGAATACCAGCGAGTCATACATACAGTAAATGTGTAAATTCAACATCAAGAGTGCTGAATGCAGCCTTCTTAGAACCTGCTCTGTATTAAATATGCAGAGGAGGAAAGATCTCACCCTATGGAAAGCTTTCCCAACAACTTTCTTTTCTTAATATTTACATATTTAGCAGTGCTCATCTATGACTTGATAAGTTTAGTGTGTGTGTGTTTGAGTGTGTCTGCTGGGTGTGATTAATTGCTGTTAAGTTCATCTCTCATAACTGATGTTGTGCCTGGAGAGCAAAGCAGAGACTACTACAGATCATACATCAGCCCCTGTAGACTGATGACTGATGACCACTCAGCGCAAATGTTTGAAGGACTACAATTAAAAATATGGGCTAGCTGTATGCGGTGGGGCCTGTAGGTAAAGAGTTGTCACAAAGCCAAAACAAATCACTTGCCAGTTTTTATGAATAATGTATAACCGTGATGGATGGCACATAATTCAAATAGAGCTGTTTACATTCCACAAAGCTTCCTAGTATTGGTAATAAAAAGACTTTAACTTTAACATGAGCGCCTCTGCTTTTTCCTATATTTTCTTAGCATAATAGCTGAAAACTGAAATAGTCAATGCCATGTGTGCAGGCCATCTTATTCTAATCAATAAATGAATTATTAGTGACTCTACGCTATCGGACTCCAGTTTTATTTTATATAATTTTAAAGACTTGAATAATATAAATTTGAAACAAAGCGATTTCATAACAAATCAAACAAATAGATGAGAGCAAACTTTAGGTTTTAGGAACAGATTCAGCAATGTCCAGCAATGTCTACATATATTAAAAAGTCTGTTATAGATGTACGTAATGTTGATCCATGTAAAATATGGTTACGTTTACGCTTTGTTTCTTATATCATTCAACATATCAACATCAGATTTCAAATTACTATGATTGTGTAACTTTTCTCAAGTGTACCACTATTACTTAAGATTTCTTCTATAGTTTAATGTCTGTACAGCTTCATCTTTGACAGCTTTGTCCCACAAAAAAAGATTACTTGCACCGGGGTGACAATATTTAGCACCCCTTCAGTCAATTGTTTATGAAATACAGCACAGCCCACGTGGAAAGTCCAAGCTTCCAGCTCTGGAATGGCAAAATGATGGGAAAATCAATAGGATGAAGAACGGACCTCAAACAAAAGCTAAAGTTCTTGGGATGAGTAGATGTAATGCCCTTCATTCTCATCCATCAGCCCCTTCTTCCGCTTGAGGAGGGATTGCAAGAAAGAAAAAATGTTAATGTGTGAATGTTTTGGGGGGTCAAAAAAAATCATTAGCCACTGGATTGTGTAGAAAAACTATAAAATGATGTTCTGGTTTCACATGCACACTTTGCAGATGCAACAGCTGAAGATGTGCGAGTTATGATTGAGTTTTTCAGTCTTTGCACCAAATGTTTGATAAGTGGAATTATGAAAGTGACCACATCCACATCCTATTTAAAAAGTGACATGATAATTAATTGCAGACAACAGAATCAGTTCAAATTGGATAAGATAGTAGTAAGTAAAGCTGAAGAGCCTGAACTCATTCCATATCCACACAGCCTGTTTACCATTGATGCAGAACAACCTTTGTCCAGTAGGTGTCATCCTTGTTAGCAGGAATTGGTCATGTTCACTGCAGTGCTCATGTTAACAGTGGTACATGATGTAATCTTCAAATTTTATGCTATCTTGAGCTGCAGTTAACACTTAATTTAACTGTTAATCTCAGTTGTAGCGATAGCACGGCAGCTGTGCTGTCCATTATTAGAATAAGAATAAAAAAACAGATACTTTGACAAAATATGGGACAAAATGTGAGCTTTTTTATTAATACATCTGAATATGTATGCTTTTTATGCAATTGTTCCACTCAGTGATTACAATTTTCTTTAAACTTTCATTGCAGTAGATTAAATATTAATAAATAAATCTTATCTTCATAAAAACTTCCAGGTTGACGCTACTTCCTTTTTCTATCCTCGACATATCTCTAGAAAGTTTGAAGCAGCAAGTCGCTTTGGAAAAAAACGTCTGCAAAGTAAAGTAAAGTAAAGTAAAACTTTTAAAGTGCGGGTTACCTTTCTCTTTGAAGCAGATCAGAGCTGGTCTTCCTCTCTCTAATCCCTCCTGTTTCGACTGAAAATCTAGTTTGAGACATAACCTTTCATTTTGTCTGATCAAATTTACGTAAGTTTACAATTCCAGATTTGTCGGTAATACACCCCACCTTCTACATAAGCCGAGCACGCCGCAGCAACACGCACCTGTGTCTTTGGGGCTCAGCACTATGTATTTGAAGTTGAAATTCAGGGAGTTTGACCATAAAAATGTTGAAGTCACACTACTACTTGAGTTGCACACTGGGGCTTTCACTATTCAGTATCTCATTTCTAAAAATCTCAGATTGTGTCTAGAATCTTGTACAGAACTTAGACACCTTTACTGTAGCATAATTTGTTTAAGATCAATACTACTGCAATAGCATATCGGCCCCAAAAAGCTTTATTGGAGTTTTAGGATCTACCCCTCATCACTAGTGTCCCATAAACAAAAAAAAACAAGCACCCAGAAACTCAGCACAACCCTCCATCATTGTGTCACATCTTGATTATCCATAAAACCAGTCAAGCCTAGTCCTCCTGGCAGACTAAAAGCATGCCATGCTAACCGGCCTGTGACCTGAGCCACCAAACATTTCAAACAAATAACCCAAACATATTTTACATCATAACGTTAGCAATAAGAAACCAGACTTAATCACTTCACTTAAAGAAATTCTCCCCAAATGAATGGACTCTAAACAGAGACCAACTGACCTTCTTAACTGTGAATATACCATTCAAACACAAGGGGATAAATGAAAACTATCAACAAAATCCCCAAATACAAAAACACAATTTAAAATTCTATTAGTTAAGATTAATTCTAACGAATAACAAAAGCACTAACTGTATAAATAACTCATCTATCCAACTTATAACTTAAGAAGAAACATCCAAATGCCAATCCCCCCTCTGAGGTGGCCATCCTCGGAACACGCTAATTGGGTGCTTCCTGCATATAACAGACTGAGCCCAGCTAGATGTCTCTCTGGCAGCAGCAACAGAAAGTAGGCGGCAACCCCAACACTGGTGACTCAGAAATGTATAATTAAATTAGGGAAAACAGTGTAACTCTACATTAAATGTCTGAAACTCAGAATGTGTGTTGTTAACTATCCAAAAATAAATAATGTTTAAATTAAACCATATTGTTTGTATATATATTTGACTTAACACATGTTCAAAGGTTATACAATCAAAGGAAAATTAATTTAACCTAGCTAATACTAAGGGTGTTCAGTGCATGAGGTTCACCAAAACTAAGTCCTTGACTTCACCAGTTCAATGGCAGTGGGTTCAACCTTTTTTTAAATGGTATTTCATTTATTTAGTAAAACTCTCTAAATAAAGGCCTTGCGGATCCAATATATGAATAAGTTGCACTGAAATTACTACTACAAACTATTGTAGTAGGTGTGTCGTAGGTGAAGCAATGTCTCCGACTGACAACGTCCACAGATAATGTCTCCAACATGTCACAGTGAATTCAGGCTACAATATTCTGCCATGCAGCCAGGTAGCGTTAAGTCATCTCGTTTCTGTCTAAATCTCTCAACCGTGACCTGCACCGAGCACATTACTGCAGATACATTCATCATTTTTTGTCCTGTTACTTGCGCCTAGAACATCATGTTATGAACCACTGGATGAGAGGGAACGGTGGACATTTAGTAGCTTAAGTCTGAGTTTTAGTGATGTCTGCTTCGCTGTTTTGCATCGCTTTATCTAAAGAGAGTGCTGCAAGGCGTCTCACAATAACTGTGCTGCATGAAGAGTCAGCGTCTGAACAGGCCGTGAGCCAAACACATTCAAATAACAGATGTACACACAGTGTGTTAAGTGTGTGGCAAGCTATTAGTATACATGTGCTATTGTTTCTTTGCTCCATGACTAATAATCTCTCCCAATTCCCCTTCCAACCCCATCTCCCTCTCCTTCTCTTTAATGAGCTGTTGCCTGTTATCAGTCATTACAGGAAGCCTGATTACCCAACTGGCATTCTGCACACGCTCACAGAGAACTTCCTGAAGGTGACCTTTTCTGGTCGCCATAGAAACCACCACTCTCTCTGCTCAGAGATGCTCAGCCTGTACACACCATAACAGAAAAAGAAGAGAGAGAGAGAGATAATAGAACATTTTCCTCCAATGTGCAAAATGAGGCCACATACACAGATTATTTTTGTGATGTGGAAGTACAGATTAACATATGACCACTATTAAAGAGACAATCATTTTAAGCACAGAGCATTCAAAACCTTTAGTTTATTTTAATTCATTGCAGCTAAAGACTCTAAGAAAGTCTATTGGTCCCTGTGACCTGAATGCCGTATTACCGTCACCACTGTTTGAGGTACATAGTTGAAACACATAAACTACTTTGCCTGCCAGCACAGAGTTGTGCTATCAGTGCTGTAAGTCAGGAGCTTGTCAGTTCATCAGCAAACTCAGTGAGAGCACTTGTCGAGTTGGTCAGAGACACATTTGGCCGCCTGGCTTTTGCAGT
This sequence comes from Microctenopoma stevenorrisi, assembly GCA_032270685.1. Lineage (NCBI taxonomy): Eukaryota > Metazoa > Chordata > Actinopteri > Anabantiformes > Anabantidae > Microctenopoma > Microctenopoma stevenorrisi. The sequence continues at coordinate 13,197,886 of JAUMTR010000008.1, forward strand.
ACACGCCAAGAGTGCAGACCACAAAAAGATCTGCTGAAGGTGCCGCTGCCATTTTTTTAAGGAACAACTGGGTGTGTCTGTCACAACGTGTCGCACAAAAACGAATGTATGAGATAGTATTTAATCAATCAGTAGGTCTCACTTTTTAAAAACTAATCTCAGCATCAAGGATGGTATTCAAACCCATGCATGCAAAGCACAACGGATTAGTATTCCATCACCTTAACCACTCAGCTGATGTGGTTTTCTCCCTGAACAATTTCAGCAGATCTGCTCAGCTTCCTCAATATTGCATTAGCTTGTAAATACACACTCTAGTACTGTTTCCGCTGAAGCCACCCACTGAAAATGAATAAATGTTGATTGATAAATGCTATGAGCAAGTTTGGCTGTGGAAGCCTCGGTGATGAGATGGTAATCGGAGCCCTATTCATGTAACACGTAAAGCTCAGAAAACCCTGATTTTTGGCCTCACTGAACGTTGAGAAGAAAACTACCTTTGTCGGATTGAACTGAAGGCTCGTTCTTTACAGAAGAACAGGGATTTTCCAAGTTTTCTCATGCTGTGGTTTGTCTCTTTAGATCCTAACTTCCCCAAGAGGAGCACTGAGATGGTGACTAACGCTTCAGTCAAGTGTACGTCACTGACGGTGCTAAAAATACACAGCCCTGGAATGTGACAGGAATATGAAGAAATGTTTGTGTTTGTGTGTGCTTCGCGTTACTGTGAACCTGCTGGGGATTTGGACGATTCAGATAGCTTTCCTCCATCCACACTCTTCTACATTTGTTCAAGGTCATCATTGGTGCTTGTGAGTAGCATTAAGGTCCCTTGACCTTGGGAAATGATTTCTAAAAAGATTGGGATCTATCTATTTAACTTTTACAAGAAGCTTCAAATCCACCCGTTCATTCATCGATCTTCCTATAAAAGTCAAATCTTGAATGAATGGCTTCTTCTAAACCTCCGGCGTGGTTATAAATATTCACCACTGAATCATATATTCTCAGGGATGTGACGCGTGCGCAGTAGGCAGCGTGAACATCTGAATCATCGACGGCAGGAGAGAGAGAGAGAGAGAGAGAGAGGTGAGCGTAGAGTGATGGGACCCGGCTGAGGAAACAGCAGCGAGTGATCACTCTCCGAGCTGGTGATGACAGGTAAATAGCGGATTTAATTACGTTTAGTGATCTGTCCGACACCGTGGCTGCGCGCTTTGGTGGCGGCGCGCACCTCGAGGATTCGCGCCGTCTTGCAGACAAGTCTTCCGACCGTGTGCACACGATGTCCTCTCCCACATTGGGGGTCACGTAGAGCAAAACGTTCCCGTGAAACTTTGTGTTGTCGTTATTTCATTGAATGCGCTGATCGTCACGATGCTTTCGAGACGTCCCGAGCGTCCGTGTTCCAGTCAAACGGGATAAAACTTAAGAACAGGACTCGGGCTTGTGCTTGCAGGTGTTGCTTTTTTTTTCCAGAGACTTTATTGTTTTCCAGGTGGTCTGACCGCCAGACGACGTGATTTGGTGACTAAGTTTCATTAAAAAGAGAGAGTGTGTGTGTGTGTGTGTGTGTGTGTGTGTGTGCATATCAATGGGAGGACGGATGCATGATGTCTGCTCTCAGACTGGCGTCACATATTACGTCTGTGTGTCATCCTGCTGTTCTGGATGGCAATAATGGCGTTCAGCACCACGGCCAGCTCCCGGCTGATAGGACACGTTAGAGGCAGCACGAGGAGAAAGCATATTTGATCATTTTATTATTAGGTCACAGCTGATATATTGCTTTCTAGACATTTTGTTTATGATTATGCCAGATTTATTATTGCTCATATTATGTTACCTGACTGAAAAGCTGTGAAAGCAGGGTAAAAATTCATATTTAATTATTTGTGGAAGTCACACTCCATCTGTTGTACAGTTATTATCCAAACAGCAAAAGATGAGAGAGCTGTTTCAAATTCTACTTTAATCTTACAATGTACCAGACATGCCCTTGAGCTACTGGTTTTAATTTTACGGATGTTACTTTGACCATAAGTCACATATGTCATAACAGTACTACTTTGGAACCACTGCACATTGTAAAACATTGTCTTACTGCAACACCTTACATTGCTAACACTGGGATCAATGTTTCATTCCCACTTCTAGTACCCTGCAAAAGACACAGCATTTAAATGTAGTGCTAGCTTACAAAAACGGGAAATATAGTACGTATGTTTGTGTTGAGGCACTGAACTGTGTGATGTCACTGGATTTAAAACAGCTACTGAGGGAACTACAAATGTCAAAGTGTTTATTTTACACCAGAACCAACAGAGAAGAAAAGGGAAACAGTAGACACGCTATAATAAAGCTGGAACAAATAATCTGGTTGTATTCCTTGAACGAGCTTTACTGTGTAATTTGATGTAACAGACTTCGGTCCTATAATAACGCATAGGCTTGGTTAAATGAGTTTTGACTGCAGGTTACTGATCCATTAAAAACAAGGTTCCCCGTCCAGCTGATTCAGTATTGAATCTAAAGAGAAGGACCAATGTCATATTTCATGGTTTATTTCATAAGAGCAGACAGGGAGAATGCATCATTAATCTCAATGTACTGAGGCTACCGTGCCTTGAGGACACAGTTACATAATTCCCTGGCAATGTGTGTGAGGGTACATGTTTGTGCATGTAAACGTACTGCCTAAGTATGTTTATGCATGGCTATGCAAGGGTTAAAGCTGGAGGGAGGTTGTCAACAGAGCTTGTGGGTGGTTTCTCAAAGCCTGTGTTCATTCATGCATGTCCGTGTGTGCGTGTACGTCTGTGTGTGCGTTTCCCCAACAAGGTAGACAAATGTGAAGGATGACGTCTTGCTCAGAGATCTGTGGGTCAGAGTATGGTGAACAAGCTCAAGCCAGCGGGAACTACCAGCAGTATGGAGTCCGCTCCTATCTACACCAGGTACAAACACAGACGCCCACACACATAACCGTGCAGACAACAGACAAGTAAAGACTGTTCGCCTTTAAATCAGCCATGTGGCCTCCAGGTTCCCTGCCTGCATTGTAAAACACCTCTCTGATCTTTATCTAGTTTTATGAGGAGTGCACGGCTTCCATCTGGGAACGTGATGAAGATTTTCAGATTCAGAGATCGCCTAGCAGGTGGAGCTCTTTACTCTGGAAGGTGAGGCTAACCAAAGAACCCCGGCTGTTACCTGGAAAAGAATATTATAAACACAGTTAACAGATATTAGTTATCGAGACTAATTTAACTATTTAATAGACAACAGCTTCCTCTTTTCTTTCCAGGTCTGTCTCGCGTTCGGCACCCTGATCTTGTTTGCTGGCCTCATAGTTGTTTCCGTTGGTTACGCCACTCCACCCAGGATTGAGGCATTCGGCGAGGACGATCTCCTGTTTGTTGACAGGTACAGGACTAGTATAGTACATTTTGGAATACAGATTAGATACAGAGTGAAATAAATGTGATCTTCAATAAGCTTGTTTCACAGTAACGTGTAAGAAAGCTGTTATTTCTGTCTAAACCTGAAATAAAACTAAACTAACTCGCTTAAACTACATGATATTATCAGATTGTTAATTTTAATATTCTCCAGGTTTTTACTGTAAGCTTTACATTTCTGTTGCTGTTCTGTTTTCACACTAAATGAATTGTGCATTTTATGAACAGTCATGCTGTTAGTTTCAACCGTGCACTGGATGTTTGTAAGCTGACCGGAGCCGTGCTATTCTGTGTGGGAGGAACCTCAATGGCTGTGGGTCTCCTATTGTCTGCCTTTGCCAAAAGCTACTCCAAAGAAGAACTATATCTGCAGCAGAAGTTTAAGGAGAGGTTGGCAGATCTGCATGCAACAGTCGGTAAGATTTCATTCTACAATTGATCCCTATTTGCTATGAATATCGTGCTCTACAACTACTGAGTCACTAGATAGTGCACCATGGGATGGAAAAATAGTGTACATGCGTGAAATATTTAGGTTGGGGGGTAGTGACTCAGTGAAGAGGGAGTGGTTTTTGAGACAGCATAAATATTAACACTCTGTTTTTTGAAGAATAACTGGAAAGAGTAGTAAGAGTAGGTGAAATGGTTCTTTTTGATTGTTTACTGTGACACTGTACTTGTACTGTTTTGTATGAACATCCGTTACACAGTAATTGATCTCTTTTGTGACAGGAACACCCATAATGAGAGCACCAACCCCTGGGGAGGGCAAAGTGCCAGTCACACTTTCCAAGGTCCAGAACATTCAGCCAGCAACCACAAAGTCGGAGACCTGACAGAAGTCCAGACGTATATAAAAAGTGTGTATGGCATTTAATCTTCGTGGACTGTGTGTGAGTGTGTACACGTATGTGTGCATTTTCTCTCCTGAAAGGTCAGCTTATATGACTCGTCACACTGGCTCTTCATCCTATGTTACCGTACTGTTTTTGACATTAAAACTTAATTTTAAGATTATAGTATAGGTTCGGAGATAATAGGCTTGTTTATGTCTTCAAACAAAACACAGTTTTCTGAAAGTCATAGTGAGCTAACAAAGCACATGCAGGTCTTTAGGTCTACCCAGAAAACAAATTACATAGTGACAGAACACAGCCACTGAACGTTGTCGTCGTTTCCACAAAATGATTGGTCTCGCAGGAGGATTCATATTTTTGTAGAGAAGGGTGCAGAGCAGCAGATGTACGTAAATCACTGTTATTTGTGATTGATCTCTATTCACAGCTGATCAAAAGCAATTCTGTCTGTTTCCGTAAAACTAAACTGCAAATGCATTCATGTTCTTAGAGGCAGCATAATTGCAAACACATTACCATGTCTGTAAACATGAAGATATGTTAATTATTGAAGTAAATTGCAAGTCACAAATATGTCGATGTTAATAAAATGTCCCTGTGATCAACGGGATGTCTTAACAGAAACATCCAGACATTCCCGTTCAAATTAAAACTAACCTGGGCTAAGGTGGGCTTCACACTGACATTTTCATCTGTCTTGTTAGGTCTCTGACCTTGTCTCCATCAGTAAATCTTCAGATAGAATCAATAGACAAAAGACCACAAAGTCAGATGAAAGCTACAACATGCAGAACAGCATAGTTTCTCTCCCTAAAAACTTAATTACTCCTGCCTATGCGTTATATTCCCTCTTCTCACCAAGGATGAAGACACACTTCTCTATACAGGCATCCACATTTTTTGCACCAGTTTGATTTGAGTTAAGAAGTTAGAAGACACAAGATAGAAAAAATGTTCAGGTGCTGCCTGTTAAAATAAGCAGTGTGAATATACAGTAGTTATATGAGTCAGAGTTATGTTACATAACAGAGAGATGAGGGAGCACATTGAGCTCTCCAGTGAGATCATGCCAGATACATCCTGTTTGACAGCACTCACTGTTTTCAGTCTGTGATGCTTCACAGATGCATTTAAAATAATAACTGCCTTAAACATATGTTTAACTACACTGAACAATATACGTTGCGTATTACTGAAGAGTTTGTGAAATGTGCGTCAGTTTTTTGTTCTTATTTTTACACTAGCTCCAGATTCACTTGCAGAATATGAACTCTACTTTAACCATGCAAACGTAATGTCTTGGGTGTACAGACTGTGTGGGTGTTCCTAAGCACACCTGCTACTGGGGTTCAATAACAGTATGTGTAGCACAGCAAAGTGCAAACAGGCTGTCTCAGATGGAACCTAAAATGGAGGGTGTGATCATTAATAAATGCACTCTCACTAGCGTCGTCGCTCTGGTGCAGATGCTCATGATGACAATAGCTCAGCAAATGGAAAGAGGTTTCTCCAGGAAATAATGTTGTTGATAAGATGGTGCAATGCAAACATTAAGACATCCCCAAAAGTCTACACCGAGTGGCAGGCGGTTAATTTTTATTTATTTTTTTATTACATGTCATTTTTTTTTAATCAGACATGATAACACTGATGATAACAGATTTTCCACAGAGTAATTCAACAATAAAACATAAAAGAAAGTTGAAAAGGAAGTAATGTCATGCTGGTTTGATGATCCGCTCTAATTTCACATCTCCTACTGTAACAACAGAATATTATGTTATAACCAACAAATCTAATGTGTGAATTATCATATGGGCGAACTGGAGTCATTTAAAAAAAATGAACGAAGACAAACACAGTGAATGGCTGTATGTAAAGGTGGTACCTTTAAAGTCATTACATGCGTGCGTCTTGCTGCCTTCAGGTGGTTGCAGGGATTTAATGAAGCGAAGCAGCTGATACTGTAAGAACCATCTTCACACATAGATCAATGAAGAGTGACGCAGAGTTTAAACACTCAATTGTTTTACTCCATACAATGCACTTACTGTGCTTGTGCAAAGACTGTACGGACCAGTCACAAGCTTAGATTCACACACAGTGACCATTCAATAACTTACAAGCACAATCCTTTTGCAGCTTTTTAAAACTTTTTGTCTACACACACAACACAGTGCACTTGGTCAGCGTGATATTCAAGTGCCATAAAGCTACACGCTTCCTGCAGTACTTCAATGATACAGATTCTTCAAAACAATGAATCCTCTTTAAATTAATTCAGCAACAATTATGGATATATATGTCCACAACAATGAAATGCTTTGTTGGCTGATGTCTGTGTAAGTTGACCTTATCATTCTCACAACATCCTCTCTTCGTTTTTTCTTTGAAAAAATCTTATGTAAAATAGTTTTGGCACATTTGGTCTCTGACACAACATACAGCACACCCATAGCTACAACTAACAATTAAGTTGATTTCAACGAACTTACTTAAGCTGCAAACCTAAAGTATATAAAGAACATATGCTAAATGAGCTGTTATAAACAAACCTTCCAGTGTGGTTAGAATGGTAGTACAGCAAGTAATCACTAAGTGTGCTGACTTGTGGTCCCATGCTGTGAATTATGTTTTTCTTTTGCCCCCACCATGACCAAAGTTGACTTTGCATTAAAATCCCTAAATCCACAGTGCAGATGTTTGTGTTCTGAATCTGAAAAATGCTCTGTTACTTCTGATTTTGTGTGAATCTAATTTTGATTGTCTTAACAATAAATAAAAAGTACAATATGATGTACTTATTGAAAGTGGGTTTGAATAAGGACAATATCAAATACTTTACCAGTGTCCATATACACAGTGAGTCTATTTTTAAAGTAACACAATAAAACACAAATCTCTGCAGCTCAGAATGTGTGAGGATTTTTTTTTCATTGCATAGAGAGGAAAACACGAGAGAAAGATGTAATTATGGGGTTTGTTGTTTTTTATTAAGGGGTCCATACTATACTCCCTTTATAATTGTGACACTTTGAGGCCCTGCAGTCCCAAAAATGTGTGTAATGTTTCATGCTCAAAAGCAGCAGTAGCAAGTAACAATCAAAAATTTGGAGGCAAAGAGGCAGCTTTTGTAACCATGAATAAAGAAACAAAATACAAAATGAATGGCCACAATACGAACAGCAGGATCACAGTAGATTCTGTGTTAGCAGCTGAGACAGCTGAGCAAGTTATAATGATGTTAGATAAATATGTCATTTTACCACCTTCCAGTCAACTACCGCCATGAAAATACATTTTCACGCAACGTCTCCATGACATCCTCACTTTCCCATCATGTAATGCTAGTTAAAGAGACAGACTGGTCATAATCGCTCTAATGGTAGCCTCAGTACTGTATGTCTACAAACACTGACCAGAAAGAGGCTTTATCGTCGTATGGGATCTTTAATAAAATGTATGTATGTACTTGTTGCTATGCCTTCATTACACTGTGTATAAACTCTTACTGTAATCTTTTAAGAGACTCATTCAGATAGGGGGAAGTGCAGAAGGTTGTCTGTGCTATTCAGGGCCCTATTAACAAACACAGAAAGAATATGAGAGATAAGACTGAATTGATGGTGACTCCAAAAATAGCACATTGAGGATCATCACCTCGACCAATCAGGTTGCATGACTCACACTGTCATACCAGCCCCTGCCTCCTCTGCCTTTCGATATGTCTCCTGCTCTTTGCGCCCTCCTTCTGCCTCACCCTTTCCTCTCTCTCCTGTGGGATGGTGAGTCATAAACACATCGATTGCACGATTCCCAACTTGAGCAGCTCCAGCGACGAGGCCTGTGGTGATGTGGTGACATCACGGATGTTAAACCAGATCATGGTAAACAGTGGGAGGGAGTTTATACTGTTTCAAAAAAACATTAATCTATGGGGAAATTAAGTATTATAAATGGGTGAATTAATATGAAAATAACCTATAACAAAATCTACGACTACAAAAATCTATATTTACCTTTCATCCATGTATTAGAGAGTCCATTATTATTACAATGATTAACACATTGTATTCATAATAATGACCATGTCCACTGCTGCAAGTAGTTATCACTGATACAACATAGGTATTATTTTAATTTTTATTATTTTTGACATATTTTACATATCGTTATGTAATGATCTGATGGTAACAAAGAGAAGCACATGTCTCACGTCTACATAAAGCATCTTCTAAAGATGCCTCACTGTAATTTTCTCATTTTCAAAGAACACAAATACAAACAAACATACATTTAGTGACTAATAACTAATAAGAAATTATTGGTTCAAATAGCTTATACAAAGATGTCCACACTATATGAAAACATCTAATTCGGCATTATATCAGACACATACAGTATAGTATTACACATAGCTTAAACATTGAATCTATAACTGTATTAAAGGTTTCCTATTTTCCACACTCATCCAATAACTAGCATTTTCTCTTCCTTTCCTTTTATCTCTTTGTCACCATCATCCCCTTTCCATTTATTTTCCGTGGCATCTGTGCGACTGGCTGAATTTCTCCCCTTCCTGTCTTGCTCTGCTTTACTTTCATCTTTCCCACTGACCTCTCTGTTCACCTCTCTCTCTAGACTCTTTGGTAGTCCCCTCTTTTGTTTTCCTCCCGTCTTCTTCCTGGTTACTGTTGCTAGTGCTGCTACTGCTGTTATCAGTCTCTTTTGTCTAATTATCTGTCTCAGTGTTCCCTGGGTCATTGCCGTTTTCTATATCTTTATGTTCCTCCCCTGTGTCTACATCATTATGTTGATCATTACTACTATTCTCCTCATTTTCACCATCTTTATCTAGAGTTTCTTCTCCCATGTTTGTGTCCTGCTCATCCTTTTCACCCCTAGAAGATGAATGGTTTCCCTCCTCTTTCTCCTCACTGTCCTGGACGTTATCATTGTTGTTATTGCTGGTCCCCTGCTCCTCACTCTTAACCTTCTCCTCGCCCTCCTCTGTGACCTCTTCCTTTATTTCTTCTGTTGCCTCATTTTCCTCAGGTCCTACTGCTGCATCTTCCTCTCTTTTATCACTTTCCTCATAATTTTCCTCCTTTCCTTCCACTCTCTTTTTTTCAACATCTGTGCCCTGGTTTTCCTCCTTCTCCTCTTCGTCAGCCACAGTGACTTCTTCAGGGGCGTTTCCAGCAGTGCCTTCATCGCTCTCTTCAATGTTCTCCTCTGTGGCTTTTGCATCATCATCTGCGGGTTGCTGTAATGCAATAACACAAACAACTTGTAGCTCTAAATATTTGAACAGCAGTGCAGTATAATTGGATTGTTCACAATACTTCTCCCTGTGACCTACACTTTTCTGCAGCAGCGTGACAGTGAGTCGTGAGCTCTTGAAGATAAAGTGGAGCCAAAACCTAATTAATTTTTTCAATGCCATTTTTATGGCGTGTCAATAAATAGGCAACATGTAGTGGAGAACAACAGGCATCTGAACCTTCTAATGCCCCATGAAGCCTCAAAAATGGTTCCCACATTACATAATTATATACGTATATAGTACTACATGAAGAAACAAACCAAGTTGATTTTTCACATGCAATGACATTCTAGTATGAATATCTAAGAACATTACGATGCTTCAAATATTTTCTGGGTTTCATGCTAGAAAGTACAACTTACATGACACACACTGCAGCTGTATCTCTGTGAATAAGTCATTGTTGGTTTCTGCAACATTATATAAGCTATACTTTGTAGAACGACATGTGTTTACCTTGTCATCTGTCTGGTCGTGATGGGTATTGTTTTCAGTGTTTCCAACATCAGTCTTTGAATTCAGGTCATCTAAGAAATAAAGAGACAGAGAAGCTGGTGGGGACAAAATATCATCCTGTGTTTCAGAGTGATACTATGACATGTAAAAATCCACCTCAACTCATCTTAATGTGTCATTAGTCCATTCAGGACACTGGGTTCTGAATTGTTACAAACCTGTAAGAGAGAGGTAATAAAAAAAATCCTGAATAATACTTTGACCAGATCTAACTACAAATAACTTGACCTCAAGAGCATCCATAGACATACATGCAGGAGAAAGCAAAATAACTCTTCACAATCCCAAACAGACCATGTGTTGGCTAATTCTCATCACCTTTTAAATAAAATCATCATTCCATTAGTTTGTTTTTGATTCTATCATTTAATTTTGTAGCTCAATACCTCAAAGTCCAAATACCTCCGACAGAGCTGATTACATCATTTCAGATATTCATATCCATATAAATAAGGAGGCTTTTATTTATGCTTTCATTTGACTTCTGTGTTTTCAGGCTTGAACACACACAGCACAAGAGTGACACCTGGTGGTAAAGACATAAATATCAGCATTTCTAGCAAGCAAGCGATGTCTGCAGACAACGGAGGAGGGCCAAGAGGAGCCAGTAAATATTTTACAGGCTCTAGGGGGTGAAAGCACAGCAGGGAAGTAGAAGGTCATCACAATACAAATGTCACATTAGATCACCAGATCTAGAGTATTCATTATCATTATTACTATCACACAGCTTGAATCGTCCTAATAATCGCAAGTCGATTAAAGTATAGTCCGTTTTATTCTGCACATGCTCACTATGCCCATTCTTTCAGGTCAACAATACCAGCGCTGATATACGTACATCAGAGGAAGCTCTCATAATGACATAGAGAGATACACAAAAAAAATGTGCAAGACAGACTAAAAAGACTAAAGGATAAGTATTAGTAACAGACCACAAGATTATCTTCCACTGGACCCCAAAGAAAGCCCCAATCATTGCTCTGGATCCTGGTGTTTAAGTGAAGACATCATACCATGACTCAATGCCACACTCATATCTACTGAAGCAATCAGCTCAGCAAGGCAAGTCTGTTGGAGTGCGGCATGATTACTGGATTTTATTCACGGGAGCATGTGCATCAAAGGCCTTGAAGTAATTAACGTTAAACATCATAGGAGAAATACAACTATACGCTCAGATAAACAACATAATTACACACTTGTTTTGAAACATTGGTTGTGACTGAAATTTTCAATCAGAAGTAAGTGACAAAAAAGTAAAAGAAAAAGAAAAAAAGAAGAGAGCGGTATAATTAATGTCTTTTAATATTGGTTTCTCTTTCCACACGTACCAGTTAGAGAAGAAAAATGACGGAAGTAGAGATAAGAGGAGTTTACAAAGACATTTAATGCATTTCAAATGCAAAAGTGATTGAAGTTTAGCTATGGTGGGAGATGAAATGTTATGGTAATAATAATTGACCTCTTTAAGAATATTTTATGGAAATCACCCGCATTTATTAACGGCGAGGTCCAACAGACTGAGTGTAAGCGGTGAGCAGTGGATGAGCTGCTACAACTCTAAATATCTTAATGTGATTTCGGGTTGAAGCTTGTGAAGCTTGTGAATATGCTACAACAAATTATCTAAAATATTTTGAACTCACACCTCAAGCTCTTTAATAAATCTAGCATATAGACATTGGTGTTGCACGTGGTTGGACAGATTTGAGCATCAGCATTAAATGTGGGAAAATATGTTGTAAATATGTCTGACGATCACACACATTTTCTCATACATTAATTGTACATAAACACAGACAGAGCATATCGACATTTCAGAGCTAATCCCACGTCTTATCCATCAGCCGCGGCGTGAAGGATGCAACAGGTCTAATTACTCATGCAAATGATGCCATTCTCACAGAAGGTAAAGTTATAAATGAGTTGTTGTTCCAGAGCAGTGTAATAAAACAAAAGATGAAGTGATAGTGAGGTGCAAAACACACGTGCACAACCACTGCTGCTGTGTTTCCATTTGATGTGGTCATCCAATTATACAAGTGTACAATTTTCACAAGGTAGGAGTAGATTCTAATAATCTACTTAATCCGTATAAGAACGTGTATGTATCACAACATCCTCCTGCATGGCTGTGTTCTCAGATGACACTTGAGCCTGAACAACTCCATCAACAAACTGCCACAGACGAGTCCTGTATTATTCAAGTCCTGGCACGGTGTAAGCAAACAGATACACCTTCTCATCTTTTCTACAGGAGATGGGGGATTATTGCCAATCTTTTCTTGTTTACAGAGTTGTAACGGTGAGTTGAAACACAGCAGGGGGTTGGAGATTTAACGTGCGAATAAGGCATCGGTTGAACAGAATTAATAAACCAGGATGGTATATTTAATCCCTAAACCTTTTCATTAAAAGCATTTTCTGGTGGAAAGTAGAAAAATGTTGAAGTGCACTACATGAGTGTTATTTTCTGCCTCACAGTTGGAGTGGGCAACCATGCCTTGCAGATACTTGCAGGGTCTAATACCACATTTAAAAGCATTTCCACTCTTCCAGGAAGCATTTCTGGGTAAAAGCCATACAGTGCAATCAAGTTCTTGGCTCCACAGGAAATCTGAAGCCGACCGGTGTATGGATACTTCTTTCATTGCAAATGGTACCACAAATAGGTTCATTGGTCATGTATGCTATGTTTATCGGCTGTGAAGCCACTGTGCTGGAGAAACCTGCTGCTTTCAGTGGCACAAAAGACATTTATTCTACTTTCTCTAGAAGTTGCTATATTATTTTCGAGGAGTATAAGATCCTCTCTGTGCATTTCTAGGAAATATGAACAGCACCAACTTACTCCTGTTGTTGAGAAACAATAGTATTAGTGAGGGTTTTTGAGGAGCGGGATATTGAAAGCAACAAAACATAAATACACAAATTGATTTTTACTTCTTTTATCTGTATATTCCCCTTTCCTATTCCTATAGATAAATAAAAGAAATAATCCTTATTGTTGTAATGCGTGTTATATGTTTTCATGTTAATTTAAAAAGGAAAATATATTTATTTGGCAATGACTGTAGGTAGGTACAGGTGTGAGCTGCTAACAGTAGGTTTATGTCAGTATGTTACGGGATATTATAGAATCAAGCTTCTCTCGCCACAACCCAACGAGACACTGTAGACATTTGTTATTGCATCCCTGTTGCAGTCAATATGCTCCTGTTTCTGGAAATGCTTGGGATGTCATGGTCAATAGTGTCTTTTTTGGGCTGAACAAAAGCAGAATCTTTTTATTTTTTTCATGGCCACTTCTGACAAATCAATCACTAATAGGTTGTAGCAGTTCTAAATGAATACAAATCACTGTTTGAATACAGCATGTTTACGCTCATTAACCAAAGCATCGGAAAACTGTTGACCTGTCCTCCACAAACCCACATTAGCTCTGCAGTGTAAATTAAACACTGAGGCATCGATGCACTAAATAATCTGCTTAATATATCACTCCAATAAACAGCGCCTGTATATCAACATACAAAACAGTACACAGATTACATATTCCCAATGATTTATACCGGTCAGCACATGCCTGGTAATGCTGAGGTGTAAAACAACACGGGTAATAACTCTAAGGTAATTCAGAAATTAAAAGTCACTGCAACAATCGTATTACAGAATCACATCATCAGTTTTACACATCAAGGTCTGCATCTGAAGTCACTCCCTCTTTAACACGTAGTTTGGTGTAAAGTTTGTCAATTTGTAATGGTGTCCAGATGTGGAATGTGCGAACCAGTCCACTACTATAAACAAAGCACTCAAAGCTTTCACATGGCATGAACATTACCTTATGCTAGCTATCCCACAATGAAGTGCTCTGACGATAAGAGTCAAACATTTATCAGAGGTGACACAATGACGCTGCTTAGTGATCCTGCCCCTGAGTTGCCTTATGGAAAATGTAGGATCTACCCTATGTAGAGCTTGACCCATACCAGGTGACACCAGTCCCTATACCGCTCCAGCTTTTATTGGACGTCTTCTTTCATAAACTACCCTTTAGTGCAACGTTAAGCACCGAGTAGAAACTATTGTTAGGATCACATTAGGCGTGTCCACTTTTTTATTTTTATATTTTGTCTTTCAGTTTGCCACAGCAAATCAATCTGTATATACGTATATAGGCTATAACATCCTTTACATTAAGGTTTCCTGTGCAAGATGCATCTGAATAAATGAAAACATTATCTCTAAGAAACTTTTTCAGTACTGTAGAAAATGCCCTGCGCTCAAATAGCTTTGACATTAAATCAGAGAAGAGCTCTGCTTAACAATGTTGCAGTCAGACAAGAAGAGTAATATTTTTTAAAGGTCATGGGCTTTACTTAAATATTTTAATAATTCACAGAGTTTGCTCTCACATTTTTCTCAGAGTTTCCTGAAACTTTACCCCCCGGTATCTTTATTTTAAGTTCCACTCCGAATGGCTTCTGTCTAATCAGTGTAACATATATTAAAACACACATATTTTTCTCTTCTCGACACACACAGTGACTGCATGTCATAAAATGTGGCTGCTTAACATGCAAAGCCTTACTAACCAATAACTTTAGTAACATCAAGTATGGCTGGGTAGTTGATCATTAAAAGAAATCATTTTATCTTATAATTTAAGATACGTAAGATAAGATATAATATATAAGATATGCAAAATCCTCTGTGTCATAATTCTAATAATGGCGTAAATTCGTCACACACAGTACATGTGTGATGATTTCATCTCTCTGTTTATCCCACACACAAGTGCACAACATTTGATTATGTATTGTGTGTGACTGCATTATGTGATGAACACACTGCATTTTGCTCTGGCAACAGAGACACTTCAAATGTCCTCTCAAGCCCATTTCAAAACATGATGTAAACCTAAGATCTTTACAAATGTCAGATCTTAATTTTTGCCATTTAGCTAGTATGTCAAAGTTGTTTCACTGTCTCAGGCTCATACAAACCCTGCAGATGCTGTTGCTGCTCACAACTCTTCCATGCGAGTCTAGCAGTTTGACCTCAAAAAAGTCCTAAAATACACACTCTACATTATAAATGACAGACATTAAGGACATTTCTGTCGTTGAAAGTGTCACACACTACTTTGACGCTACACTTTAGATGTCACAGCCGGCACTGTTGTATGTCACAACTGAAACACTTGTTAACAGATTAATGTGGCAGATTAGTACAGCTACCGTGCTCTTTAATCCAGTAATCCTGCATCAAAGGGTCACGAAGAACCTTTTTCTACCGTAGTGAAAAGCGGGAGATGAAAGGAGAGCAAAACTGAGGTAGGGTTAGAGAGGGATGGCTGTTGTTTGAAATGTGACATACAAGCGTGTGCGTGAATGCACGTAACACACGTTGCATTCACATAAATACTTCAAACACACCCTCTAAAAACTTAAAAAACAACTTTCTATAAATGTTGCCGTCTCTCATCCTTCGCTGCTTAGCCTTTTTTTTTTTTGACACCGGCACAAGATTTAAGACACGGTTTCTCTGTGTACATGTCTCCTGCCTCCCACGGCTGTTTTGAAGCCTATTTCATTCTGACATGCATTATAGATACATATGCTAACAGGGCTAATTCCCCAAGGCAGCATCACATTTTATGACACCAGAAGCAGAGGGTTGATCTGGCAGGATGGCTTGTGTGTGTGCAAAGGTACACATACATTCACAGACATGTTCACGTATTCAGCAGTCTTCATTTCTTTCATGCTCAGCTTGCAAAAATTACTAAAAGTGTTTCCAATTTCATTTTTTTAAATTATAATTAAAATATGTTTTTCATCCTAAAAAACATACATCAACTTCAAATTAATGTTCTCTTAAAGGAAAATAATAGAAACTAACATAACGTGGATCCATCATCCATTCACTAAATTGAATCGGGGCCTGCTAGAGTCCAATCAAAAATGAGTTCTAGGGCATGAACTGAGGCAGCAGACTATTCAGGACATGAGGAATTGTGAAAGTGGGTGCCCCAGAGTGCTAGCACTGGCAGAACCGGCAACTCACCATCTAGAAAGATATAGAACATAAGGCATGACAACCTTACTACAATGCTGTTTTTGTTCTTTTATTTCTAGGTTTACTAAAAGGAATCTTCATTATGAATTATGAATAACAATGAAACATATTCATTGTTTCATTGTGTAAGTTTATATGTCAGTGCAGACTGTATAGTCCTAAAACTATTACTAAAAAGAATAAGCAGACGGATCATTGTATATCATAATATATCAATACTGTAGTTGAATGGATGCGTTATGATAAAGGTGGACCCTTTGCTTATTTTGACAAAAATAATAACACTCAGAATAGACCTGAAAAGGACACATGACTGTGTCTGTCTCTCCTCATTAATGCATGCACATGTACAAGTGCACAGAAATAATCAGTAGACACATGTCCCTCTCTCCATTAGAATCCCTTCTCTCCCTCTCTCATTGACTCTCCCCGAGTCCATGCTTTATTGTCTCTCCTTTTAAAGTGCAACGCTCTTTTGTTGATTTTTAGAGCGTCAATTTGGTCTCAGCAAGGGGTAGAGGCAAGTAAAATTCTGCTATGATGACTCTAAATGGAGGGATTATCCAAATGAAAGACAATTATCCAAACCCCACCCATCCCTCTACCCTTTAATACCCTTTTTCAACCACCCAGTGTTCATGCCTCTCCATCTCAGGCTATTCACCATATTCACTACTTGATTTCACCTGTGCTCATTCTTTTTCTCCTCTCTTTCCCCATAATGATCTTCTCACCCTTTCAATCCTTATTTTTTTTAAAGAGCCTTCATGGCCAGTTCTGATAATAGCTGTCTTAAGAAGGGAAGTGAGTAAAAAGACCAGTAGCGATAGGAGAAAAGAGAGAAATGAAGTTAGTAAAAGGGCGAAAGGATGCCATTTGATGGGACACAGTACGGGATAAGGGATAATAAAAGGTGAAGAGAAAAAGAACCCTGATAGTTTCTGTTTTGTGGTCAGTAACAACTGCTAATTGGCTTTAAACTGAACATGCAACCATTTCAAGGGGGTGCTAATGAAACCCAATTTAGAAGAGCTAACATAAAGCATTACTCTGATGGGTGAACCATATGACAGGGAATGTGTCTTGTTGGTTAAGTCTTTTAAGCCAAATGTCTTTGTTACAGCTAGTTCAAATTCACTCCATGACCTTTGCTGCATGACTTGTCGCACTGCTCCCTGTTGTCTTTGCTGTCACTCACCACCGTGTTCACTCTAACGAAGCAGAAAAGTCAAAAGCTTTTCCAATACACCAGATAGAACCTGCTGGAGTTATCCTCAGTCTGATTCCCAGCCGCTGATGGACAGTGCATAATAAGGCCTGGCCTACTGACACACGCACACACACCATCACACACACAGCTAACGGAGGCAGCCCAGAACAGAGTGAAAATCTGCCTCATTGTTTTTTATTTTCTCATCTCTCTCGCACTCTCTTGTTTGTGTTTCTCAGTGTCTTAAAGTCTGTACACCTCGCTCTGTCTCGCCTCTCAGAAATACATTTACAATTATATGACACCTTTATAATAATCTGTTGTTTTTATTCCAACATCCCAACACACCAGAGATGCGGGTTTCATACTGTGCTCTTTCCACAGCCACTGTTTTTGTCTGCCCTCCTATTGGCACAAGAACAAAATGTGTTTATCTCATACGTCAGATAGGCCAGGATTTCCCCAAGGACAGAATTCTACCAAAAACACCTTTGTACTGTTGTGAACCACTAAACAAATGCGATGACACTGTGAATCTCAATTGGACAAATATGACCACAGCACTAACTCTAATAATTCGAAAGGGGGCAGAACTCATCTGTTTTTCTGTTACACAATGGGCTGATATGATTTCTGCCCATGTTTGTGTATGAAAAGCCTAATGGACATTTTAACACAGATGTGCTTTTGGGAATCACTTAACAAAAAACTCAAAAGAAAAATAATCGTGTCAAGCACATTTTATATAAAAATAATCTATCTTTTAAGAAAATATACATAACTTTGTCCTAAAAGGATATTCCAGCTAATAAACAGCACCGCTATAACTATTAGCAAAGAAACACGGTTGTTTTTCTTATCTTGAGAGTAATAGCACTTACACAACTTATCAATTTATGAATTCTATGCTTTTTTAAAGGGAATTAAGGTCAGTTCATCTATTTTTATTGACTGTCATCAAGAGTGAGTGCTGTCAGACTGTAAATTATTTTAGAGAAACAATATTTCACCTTAATATTTTACATTATTACTATAAAGAGAACTGCGCTTTGCTCTGCAAAACATGTACACAATCAATGACCATGCTGGAGAAAAACTGACTCACAAACACACAACTAAACAAAGTGTACACGACATTATAGGCTGTCTACGCTTGAAGCTCGCTATAATGCACTTCTGCCAGCGAGGAGTGAGTGAGAGACGGAGCGGCAGCTGACAGTTTCCAACGTCATAGTCGTTTACTCATCCGCACAGCTTTGTCTGCTGAACAGGTCAACAACAGTTACAGTTAGCTTGTGAATATCTTTGCTGTTGTTGTGATGTTAGCTACAACTACTGGAGTTTGTAGAGAATCGTGTAGTGTGCAGGTGACGTGGCGCTGACCAGCTATGTAGCAGTAGAAGCTAAATTATTGTTGTTTTGTTGACAACTAACTTCCCTTACTTAATATGATGTTGTGTTTTCTGCTTTTATTGGTTTGATAACAAAGTTTTGTGTGACAAATTAATTGGATTAATTATTCTGTCTCCCCAGTTGCTATATAATTGCTGTGATAATGAAATCGTGAATTTTCTGGAGCACTAACTGAACAAGCAGGTAAATTAATGAATATGCTAACACAAGAACCTATACCTTTATACTTCCATTTTTTATTTTAACACTAACTTTTTGTTGGTGTGATAATACTTTCAATAGCGTGTGAATTTTGGTGAAATTCACTAAACCCACATAGCATTTGAACGTTAGTTTGATTGTTCAATCTCAATTTAATATTAACATTTTAAACTATACTGTTATAACAAATCGTATCTCTGTCTAAATTTCTTTTACAAATTATATATAATGAACTGTTAATAAACCGCTCGTGGTCTTGTGGTTTTTCGGGCTTAACATTTATGCTAGTTTAAAAATTACCCCACAGGCTGACTTTATTTGAGCGTATTTGGCTTATTTCTAGTAGGACTGTTTTGCAGTGCTGAAGACTGTAGGTCAAACACTGAAGGCTGCATGAGAATGGGATATGCCCTCTAAGCCATTCAAACAATTTTGTCTAATGTCTGATCTCGTTTTCTGAGCTGTTTGTCTGTTAATTTAATCTTTGGTCAATGTCACCCAAGGGGGTCCAATAATGCAACATGCTTTTCAGTGCATACGATATGACATGCCCCACAATCTGATGTACAAAGGATTTTGAGGGTGACATTACAAATGCACACACACATGCACACAGTCGTTGCTCATTCCTCTCTTTTGATGCAAAATGCCAGCTCCCCTGAACCACAGACACAATTCTCCACGCTCCTTCAGGCTTCTGCTGTCAACTCTGCTGCCAGAAAAGAAAACAGGCAACATCTATCATGAGCCACAGGATGACGTAATGCATTTCATACCACAGCAGGAGATTCAATATGGTCAGAGACAGTATAGACTCTGCAGAAAATCCAAATGCTGTTTATTGTAAAATAGAATTTTAAAAAAGGTCATGTTTTTCTTTGCTTTTCCATTGCTATTAAAAATCCCATACCATTCATGGAAAACATCTGTTATGGTCCCAGAGCAACAAAACCTAATAATGTCAAGAAGAAAGCCAGGTGCCACTGAGCACAAGCGTAAAGTGTAACTGGAGTTTCTGCATGGCATTATAAGAGTAGGTGAGTGATAAGAGAGTGATCATGAGCCCATCAGATGACGTAACGTGTTTCTTGTAACAGAGGCTAATGTCATCATACTGGGCCTGCTTTCAGTATTTCTTGCTATCTTGTTTGGCAGAGCAACAGTGCCACAGTGTGGACATGTCCAAATGCAGCAGGTTACATAAGATTTCAAAGACTATGCATTACATCATATGTCTGTGTATTGTAAAATCTGAAATGATCTATGGGAGAACAGAGTTCGGACATACCGGCATTAAAAAAGGCAGGTGGCAGTTGTACTGAATGTGACATGATCACGGGAAATAATTAAAAGTGTATGAGAAGGAGAGTCATTAAAACAATTACACAAGCACATGCAATCAATTCACTTCATCAGGGATTCATAACATCACACACACGCATATATTTCAAATAGATTAATACACTGTGTAGATGTTAAATGTGGGCTGCAATAGCCTAAGGGTTTGTATAGCCATAAGATTTGTTTGTGATTGCAAAGTGCTGTAAAAAATATGAAATTTGTAGACACAGAAGCTCAAATGAGCCTTTTTTAGTTTCATGTCAAGGCCAGAGGACCTATGTCATAAACATGCATCATAACATGTATTTGCTTTCATTCTTGCTAGAAAATCATATAATCTTGTATCAGTGTATCAATTCTCATATTGTTCTGCTTGTACCTGCATTACCATTGTCAGAGTTGCCAAGAATCTCACTTTGTCCACTTCTCCTCTTCCTGAGAGTGATGAGTCGGGCCTGAGAGATCTCTCTGACAATGGAGGACAGGTGTTCCTTGTTGTTGCCATTGTGACCTGGAGGAGAGGCCTTGGAGTCTCCGTCTCCATTCTCACTGCACTGAGCCGTGGACTTACTCTTGGAAGGTGATGTCTAGTCAGTTGATGAGAAACTCGTGAGAACCAGCAAAAGAGGATGAATATGAGCTTAGATTGCTCAAATTGCTGTTTCTATTTTTCTCCATGTTAATTTTAAACACCTAAAGAATACAGAAACCTAATATTCACACACACTACTTTACACAAACAAATCTGTGCAACTTGATTTGACAAAACTGACACAGAAAATCTAAATAATGGACATGTAAGTCTTACGTCTCCATTTTGCTTAGAGAATCTGTAGATTGGTGGTAGAGAGTATGCTTTCATTCTGAAAATCAAAGAAACCATACAAACTATATTAATATAAACATACTGATATGAATCACTGGCCAAACAAGAGCAACACATGGACAAAGACAGTTGAAATCAGTCATGTAAATTTGTATTTTATAAATCTGAAAAGCTGGAAGATTGACTTATATTTGTGGAAATTAAAGTTGTTCTGTATGTACTGGAATTTGAAATGTTTTCATATACAGCACGTAATAAATGTGTGGAAATTAAAATGAAGTCTTATCTTGAGACGTGGCAGTGCTTACCCGTTGACCCTCCTTCTTCCTCGGGGTTTGGTGAAGAGTAAGTCACTGTAAGCCAGCTTCCTAAACTTTTCTCTCCCCACAGCCACGTAAAGCTGACCACTCTCCAGCTGATTCCCATCAGTCACCTGGTGGCCCTCATAAGTGTAGAGACTAAAAAACAGAAATAACGTATAGTGCAGTGATTCATTTGGTTAGTTAGACCAAAGTCATAATGTAATGAGAAAACTACAGTCACAGATTTTGCAAGTGATACCTTCGAACGCCTCCCAGGACTCTCAGACCCATCTTCTCTGTCATCATCTCTAGGATCCTGTCAAATTGTCCCAGCAACCTCTGGTGGATCAGTATCCTCATTGCAGGGTTCAAGACATCGCCATTTGCTACCACACTATGTAAAGAAAATACATGTTGTTAAACATCAGATTGAAAAGTGTCTCCATTGTTTCAATTGTGTGATTAGGTGCCTGCCATATAAAAAGAATGGGACTCTCAACTTTTTTTTATTGTCCCATTTTCATCAGCTCGTCATCTTTGTCAACTTTGTCTTTGCTTATCTTTGTCTCTTGTCAACTTTATCTTTTTCTCACCTTCTTTTCATCAGCTTGTCATCTTTGTCAACTTTGTCCTTGGTCATCCTTGTCTCTTTTTCTTTCTGTCCCCATTTTATGAGCTCGTCATCTTTGTCAACTTTGTCTCTCCTCATCTTTGTGTCTTGTCAACTTTTTCTTTTTGTCACCTTCTTTTCATTAG
>JAUMTR010000008.1:13245177-13258128 GCA_032270685.1 Microctenopoma stevenorrisi
AGCAGAATAAATCAATCAGAAATTGCCATAAATAATTCAACCCAGTGCAACACAATAGACCTATCAATATCAACAGAGGTTGATTGTTATTGTTGAATGTAGTGATGATCACGTCCACCAACAGTGATGACATAGAGCTTTATATTAAAGCTCACACAAATTTGACAGCTGTATGAACTGACGGTCTATTCACTCTAAATTGTCCATAGGTGTGAATGTGAGTGTGCATGGTTGTTTGTATGTCTGTGTGCACCCGCCACGTCCCGACTTCTGATAAGCGGCTAAATAAGGTATGGATGGATGGAAATAACTGTCATAAACATGTGACTTAACACTGATGCAAACTTTAAATGACTGCAATGTCGCCATCTTACCTCAAGAGGGAGAAATTTATGTCCTAAGCCAACAGGTGAGGAGAGAAAATTGGGATGTTTTAAATGTGCTGACATTATCCTGCATGTGGCCGGGGGTCATTGGTAAGACATTTTGAGACATTAGTGTCAGACACACACACACACCAATCACCATTATTAAAACAACACAACATTGTATTAATGTTTCTTTTTTTTATTCAATCAGAGAGTCACATCAACAAGTTATATCCTAGCAGTTCTGAACAGACAAATTCAAAGTAGCTTGTGGTGATGACTCCTCAAAATGCATCATTAAAATAAAACCTGTAGAAAATGACAGGAAGTAAAGCTACAGAGTTCAGTTACTTGGTCCATGGACAATAAGCCATCAGAAAGACAATATCGCACCATAAGAGTACACAAATCTTTCGTCTTGAGCTCACTGCTGGACGAACTCCAATAAGCAGGCAGCAGTAGCATAGATACAAGTTTATCTCTTGCAGACTCTTAAAATAAAGTGAAATGTGAAAAGTATTGCACCCAGTATTTTCAACCACTATGCAGAATATTTATGGGTGGGAATACTGAATATGTACAAATGCAAACATTTGACTTGTTGATGAAGTATAAAATCAGCTTTAGACTTTAAAATGGAACTGTCCATTCAAAACTCAAGAGCGTGGGAGGGTTACTCTGGTAGATGCGCAGGTCAGATCTTGAAATATCCATTCATTGTATTGGTTAGAATTAACAATCAAATTTGTGGCCTATGTACAAACAAACATTACGGTTTCCCTCACACACACACACACACACATGCTGGGTGAATCTTACCAATAACAACCTGTTGTAAAATCACATTACTTTGGAGTACATTTAATACTTATCCATTGTATGGTGCAGATAGGTTTAAGTCATTCAAATGTGTACAATGTTTCCAAGTCCTACGAGCTTACAAAGCCACGTTCAAGCTACGAAATGTCAACAGTCCTGAGACAAAGCAGAAAAGTATGTGTTTAACCAAACAAATTCTTTCTTACGGTACAAAAACTAATGTAGGGCAAGTTTAATCTAATTTTTGATCCCTAATTTTCTCTGTGCTCACAATATTGTTGCAAATATATGAATTCAAAAACTATTTATGTAAAAAAAATAGGTGTACCCTACAAACCTAAAAATGCTTTACAACAAAGTGATATTTCTGTTAAAAAATTAAGAAAATAATCTAAAGTGCAAGCACAAACACAATTCAACGAGACAAAGTAATGACGGGGCTATTCTTAAAAAAACTAAACTCATTTAATATGTCACATGTTGTGTGCGTACAGTCTAGAGTGCTGTGTGTAACGCAGCCTGTCATGTGGTGGCAGAGATCACCTCAAGGCCCGACACATTTAACACACTCACACTTTGCTTAGTTCAACCTGCACGCACCAAACATAAAAAAAAAATTAATTCAATGGAGAGACAGTTCCAACGGGACAAAATGAGTATTCTGAAAACCATGATTTCTTATGAAAATGTTCACTGTGAATCAGCTTAGGGTAGCTTCTGATTGTGACAAGATTGTCTATACATTCTCTTTTTCAGCATAAAAATTCTAGATTCAAGGCTATCGGTTTCCATATGAAATCTGCATTTTGTTTCTAAGCACTCGACTCAGCGGTAATAGTAATAATATAATAAACTTTACACTGTGTAGGAGAAATACAGAAAAAAAAACAACTGCGATATTATACAAAGGAAAAAAAAGTGGCTCATTTTTCACCATCAATACAATCTGCAGAGGAGAGAAGATCACAGATCTCCGTTATGGCATTGAAAATAAAAATCATTCATATACGTATATCAAAAATTCACAAAATGTCCTGCATTTGGAATATTCAAAATACATATCAGAACTCTTCAAAAGCATAAATCTTGAGAAGGCTTTAAAGATGTGAAATATTGCTTCACTGAAAGCTGTAACAGGGATACATGTAGAGTATGCATGGTCCTTAATGTTATGGGAATGTGAAGCTTGCTGTTCACCTAAATGATTTTATAGAATTACAGAAACAAAACACATGGTAAATTCTGATGTGATATACATAAAAAGTCATGCATAATTAAACCATGAATGCACAGATCCCCCATGTAACACAGATTCTAATGATTTCATCCCATCTGCTCCATAGAGGTCTTCCCTTGAAAATTAGTTTTCCTATAATATGCACATTTTTAGAGAAGCTGCAGCATAACCTAACATTCATTTGTACATTTTAGGTTACTGTGCCTGCTTCTCGAGGGGGAGATGGATAAAAGCCAATTGATCAATTGTCAGCAAGTGATTCAAACATACATCATTGTGCAGCTAAAATAAATCCAGGCATAAAAATAATATATATAATCTGATTGTTGATATAGATTAAGAAAAAAAAGCCAAACCAATAATTTAAAGATCATGATTTCCTGGTTTAACAAAATGTTTACTGGTACATATTCCTTTATATCAATTCAAATTAAAGTATACTTCCATGCCGCCTATGATTAGGTGATTCTTGTCTGAGGCCGCTTATGTAGCAAATATTTTTAATCGTCAATTATACAACTATCATCAAACACAACATACCACAAATATTACCACAGAGTGGTCACTCAAGTGTGATGAGATACAAAAGGTGCTTGGGACTTTTTTAAGGACATGCCTCCGCTTGTCAATTAACAAACGCTCATCAGAATAACAGTGTGATGTTTGAATGTGAAGCTGACTAAGGTAACAATGTTGCCGTTTTCCATCTTTCAAAACAAAGTGGAACAGCCAGGGGAATAATGTGCTGTGAAAGGTGGAGTAATGTTTAAAATGGTATAGTGGTGTACTGCTGAAAGAAAAGTATGTGCTCTCTAGGTTCACACATTGTGATTTTTCCCTTAAAGCTATTACACCACTAACTGAAAAGGAAAGAACACAGAAGATTAAACTACGTACTGCATTTTTGGTCCACGTTATGTCATTTCAACAATAAAAAAAAAAAAAGTCTGCCAAGTCTAAATAAAATGTTGGAGTTAATGTGATCGGTGAATTACTAGGCAGGAAAAAACTGACATGCACACAACCCAGTGAGTGTCAAAAATGATGACATCATACACGTACATTTTTTCATTTTTGTCACTGAACCCTGAGCTAAATTAAATTATTGTATATATTTAATCATATATAGATATATATATATAGCTCATTAAATTATGAACATCAACTCATAAAGACCTGGGCTCACCTCAAATGTGGCCTACTAAAGTGGCGAAACACTTCAAATGGTCAAACAATTGTCATTGATACACTCAGGCCTATCTTTAGATAACTAATCCCAAATACTGCTCATAATATAACATGAGCCCATGCTTTCCACGCGTTCATTTCGAAAGGCAACTACCATTAGGAGAAAATAGTTGAAATAAAAAGAGACTCCAACACTGATTTCACAAATATGAGTTCATGTCAGGGCCAGGGCATATTTTATATCGTTTTTTCTCGCTTCCCTCTTGGTAAAAACATGCAGTCAGTCAAATGGTAGAGGGAAAATAAAAAAAGTTAGGTTTGCTTTAGGAATTTTATCTAGTGCTTCAACTATTCAAGCACTGTATCTGAAACAGCCACTGTCTGGCATTATGACAATGTTTGCAATGAAAAACAAAAAAATTATAACAAAATAAACTGTTACCCAGCTGAAAATAACTTAACAGGACATTTTATGGACATAATACTAATAAAAAACAGAGTCAGGTAAACGTGTTCATTTTTTGAAATGTAGTCCCACACTTTTAAAACAAGTTACTAACAGGTATCTAAATAACTCTTCACCCTTTTCACAACACCATCTCACCAGGAGAGGCGTTTGCTGTCTACCACTCACTTCTACAACTCTTTTAGTTGTGTTTCTTGAGGAGTCCATCTATTGTGACATCGCGGTCATTGGGGCTGAAGTCTGGGCAGATACCGTTAGCTGTTTTGGTGGCGGCAGTGGCTTGCAGGTTCAGGGAAGACAGGCTGGGTGCTGGTGGCTGATGGTTGCAGGGGACACTGTGGAGGCCTTTATTTTCCGAGTACAGGTACTCCTCAGCGAAGTCTGGGTGCTGCTCTACAAAGCTTCTGAACCTCTCTGTTAAAAGACCACAAGAGGGTGCCAGAGACAACATTACACAAAGCGCCTCATGAATTGAAAGACAAGCAAATTTAATATAACATTTGAATTAAGCAATACTTAGATCAAACAATGACCAGGAACATTTTTCTCTTACCAAAAGTGATCTTCCCCGTGTCTTCAACATCAATGGCAGTAAACAGATGTGACACGCTGAGGTGAGTCACTCCCAAAGCTGTCTTCAGTATAACTGCCAACTCCATCTCTGTGATGGCCCCATCCTCTTCTGCTTCAAACATCTGTAGAGGATAAAATGGTAAGAAACGCACCCCTTTGACTCTGCCATGGGCCAAGCCACTGTTACATGCTTGTCAGATTAGGAACCAATGAAATCTCCTGTCAAGTGGATGACTTGTATCTGAAATAATAGACTATAATGAACCTGCACTGAATGTTCATAAGCCCTAAGGCCACAGATCTCGTTAAACTCTTAAGAATTATATAAAGCCATTCAAGTATAGACACGAACAACAGATCTAGATGCGAAGATAAGTCTCCGCAAAGACAGATGCACATTTCTGAAATGAAACAGATCCGAACATGAACCGGGAGAAATGTGTTTGTAAATGACTCACTAATGATGGGAATAAACTATTTGATTGCTCCATTTCTAAAACCTAAGACACCCTACAGTATGACATTTTAGCGCAGCAAATGGCATGCTGATCCTAAGTAAGCGCAGGAACCCCTTCGGTGCCTGGTGGTTAGATAAGCAAAAAGCCTGAACTGGAACATACCTTGAAGGCCAATTTCATCGTTTCCAAAGTTTTGGCAGGTCTGCATACAACAGATAAGGCGATCACATATTCTCGGATATCTATACAGCCATCTTCATGCTGTGAGAAGAAAGGGAGAAAATAAACTGTTACGAAAAGCAAATGCTCCGTTGCCAGAAAGCAGCTAAGTGTGACTGGTAACTCACAAACACACAACCATGACTGCTATTTGCTTGGATAATGTGCTGCAATACTTCCTGAAATTAAGGTGCTGTGATCAATTTTCTAAATGAATCTGATATTGGATCCAGCTTTCAGTCTTTTATAGAAGCACCTTGTCAGCTGATTGCTTGGAGTTTTAGCCTCCCCTGTGCTTCAGTCTGTATTACTACACACATTTCACATCTGTAACGGTGCATTGTACTGCAGCTTTATATTTATTAATATAATAATAATTATCACGGTTATGAGAGAAAATAATCTCCTGTATATACCTCATCAAAAAGAGCGAACATGTCTCGCAGCATGTCTGACACTGGCACATCAAGGAAGTGGGCAAATTTGTCCGAGTCCAGTTTCTGCCCCTCCAGTTTCCTGGCTCTGTTCCCAAACTCCTGAAGAACCTTCTCAGTGTTTCGGGGTTTTAGCCTGAAACAGATAGGGAAGAAAATGTTGTGTTAATTAATAACACTCTCATAGGAAGGACAATATAATCACAATCATAGACTTACTGCGAGCATTTTTAGGACTGCACCAAGGGTCGTATCAATTCTGACTTTTATTTCCACTGTTGGGCATTATACTGAATCATTAGTAGCATTTGAAATAATGCATTTACATTTTTACCTCCTCTGTTTTCTATCTACACCCCCCCCCCCCCCTTTATTTCCCTGCTCTGTCAGCGGTCCTTTGCTCTGCCAACTCAACTGTGGAGGGAGTACACAGTCGTGCTTCCTCCAATACACATGGTGTTGCTAGTTGTTTGTCTTCACCTGCCATAGAGGTTGGTTTTTCCAATTTTTATTTTTACATGATCTAATATGCATCGATCCTGGATTTTGTGCCTTTCATTATGCCCTTTTCATACATACACGGGATGTATAACGTTTGTTATACTCATGCACTATGAGGATTGTGGTGTTAATATTCTTTACAACATACTCAAATGCACCAAACACCAAAAGACACGGTATAAGCAAAATATTTTATATTTGTCCTACAGGCAAGATGTTTTTGTTCTCGGTCCACTTTATACACAAACAACAAACATACGACAGGTTTTTATTTTGAACCCGGGTGTTAAAAACCCATTATAAGCTTTAAAGAGCCTTTAAATCAATTGATAAATGTATTGGGGTTATGACATTCATACATTAAGTTCTTTAATTCCAAAAATATACAGCTCTCAAAAAAAATTGAGACCACTGCAAAACGATCTCTTATTTTGCCATTTTGATCAACTTTTCCATTTCTGATTTATTCTATTAACTACTGACAACATAACTCCCAAATTCCAAATATAAATATTGTCATTTAGAGCATTTCTTTGCAAAAAGTGAAGTAGTAGTAGATGTAAAAAATCATAATTAAACAAGTTCATATTACCGTTTTACACATCACACTACTAATGTTTTTAGAAATCCAAATCTGGAGGAATAACCCTGATTTGGAATCACAACTTTTATTTAGTGGTCTATTTTTTTTTTTTTAGACCTGTATACCTTTTGTGGTATATTGTTTTGCATTTGCCAAGGAAAATAAATATTTTTTTTATATTTTTCACAAAACAATCCAAAAATTCCCAAAAATGTATCTAGGTGCCTTTTTTTTAATTTCTACGTCTACCTCATGCCCTTCACTTAGTAGTTTGTGTTGAAAGGTTTAAATGACTCACCCGAGCCTTCGGACGAGCTTGGCAAACTCCAGCAGACAGGTGTCGACTGGCAGTTTCAGCTGGCCTTCTGCCATGGCCAGCTGGCAGTCTTCAAATGAATAGTCTGTGATGGGAACCCCCAGAGCTCTGACCATAACACAGAGGAGACAATGATCGAACATCAGTGTGTTTACCACTGTAGACACTGGCGTAAGGCACAGTAAAGCAGTGTGTGGGAGTATGAGAGTACACAGGTAGTACGTACAACTAATGCAAGAAGAATTTACTAGTAGAACAAGACGCGTATGTCTTCATAACCACTGGCTGCGATTTCAAACTGTACAGAACAATATGCTTTCACTTGTCGTTCGCTCTGTGTGAAGAGGTACTGAACATATCTATCCTGTTTGTTTAAAGATAGAAAGCTAAATTCATTTATACTCTGCTAGTTTACAGGTAAATAAAAAGTCCTAACGACTGAAATGCATATATATTTTAAAAAATTAAAACATCTAACTTACTTAGCCATGACACGTCTCACATTGATTGCAAAAAGAGCAGGGTTCTTTTTCTCCTCCTCTGAGGGGGTGTAGATGGGAAGGAACTGCCAAGTGAACACATTTTTTAGTATTGACATATTATCATGTTTAATATTTAAAACAATACATATTCAGTACGGACAAAGACCATATCACTTTACTGCTGAGATAATGAAAAATGCCCAAAGGCAAATAAAAGGACAGAATAGAATGATTAAATGTGAAGAGTTTATTTTGGATAAATTGCCACATACATGAACGGTGAAATACTTTCACGCTTACCTCGATGACAAACTCGTTGTGCAACTGGCAGAGTGTCAGCCACAAGATTTCAAACCTGCATAACAAGATCAATACAAATGAATAAACAAAAACAGATGCGACCAGCATTTTAGATGAGAGCAAATCATATGGATACTGTGTTTTTAATAGGCTCTGAATGAGCGATGTTTACGCTGTGAAACCTCCGTTATATTATTTCTGTGGGGGTTTAGGTTTAGGTGTGGGGGGGGTTGTGTCTGTGAAATTTAAGTTTCATAAATGATCAATTTTTCCTCACATCTACAAACCAAAGGAATAACACCTGTTTCAAGCCACGCTGTGGTTTATACATTAAGTCTACAAAGGCAGTGTTTAGAGATCACGGTTTAGCTTCCACCATGCAAGTGGACCATGCTGGACTTTTGTTGAGTCTTACTGAATGCTCCATTTTTATTCATGCTAGTTCTGCCACCATGATACACCAGTTTCTAACGGCAAATTTGGCAGTCAGCTTTTGTCATATCATGGTTTGTAGTGTTTCCACATTCAGCGAAGTGAGAGAAAAAGAATGTCATGCTCCGAAACTAAAAATGTGCAATGTCTTTTAGATTTTAAAAGCACAATAGTGAAATTATTACAAATATAATAGGGGTCCACAAAACTTTATGGTTCACGGTGTCAATTTAGAATTATATACACTTTTTAATGACAGTGGTTTCTTTATTCAACAACATGACTTTTACATAAAACACACAATTCAGATAAATGTTGCACTGCATCTAAACTTGGAATAGAATATGAAGCACAGTATATATTAAAAAAATGTAATAATATTAGAAGAAGTCATGTACTTACGCTCCAGGTCCTTGCCACGTCCATGTGATTGTGTCCTGTAAAAAGCACAAAGTTCATAAAAACGTAATGAGCTAGCTCAAATAAAAGGGTAAGCCCATTTTCATAATCAGGTTAACTATGAATTTGCCATAGCACCTTCACGCTATCATGATATGTATTACCGTGTAGTTTTTCCAACTACACTGTCATTTTCCAAACTGACTTCAAACATTGCAGAGCATCTACGCACACTGGTCAGAAGAAGTTTGTTCCTTGAATTCCTAATTTTTCAAAATGAGTTGTCTATAGGCCTACACTTGGCAGAGGGTATCCACTGAACTACAAGTCTGTCATGCTACATATGTCAGACAGCAGTAGCCACCACTTTCTGCTTTAGTTGACAAACTCTCCATCACCTGAGAATCTGGAATGTGGAGACTTCTGCATGCAAAATGGGGTGAAAACTTGAACTAGGCAAACATTTGGTTTCTTAGTAAAAGCTGTAATTATATAATATCATATTTTAAATAAACAGATTTATGATTATTTCATTGCTAAATGAAAACACACATTGTGCTCACAGCATGCTGCATCTTCATACTTACAACTCAATTTTTTATAATTTTTATTTAAGTTAAAATTGTTAAAATTCTGACTCCCAATTTTTATATTACAACAAAGCCACAATATGACCATAACTTCATAAGGGTCGACTCTAGCGGGCTCTCCCATTACTTACTACAGTAGATCATTAACATCATAATGAGAGCAGTAACTTATTTACCTGCCCACTGAGCTTGATTCTGGGAAGAGGCCAAGCAAGCTACGGGGTATGCATAACATACACAAGACACACCCAACAGAGCTCTTGCAAATGAGCCCACAGCCAATGGTTTATATAATCTAACCTTCATACATTGCCAAAATTAGGTTTTGACTTTCTACTTTGCATATAATGCACCTCACAAATGCAGAAAGTAAGGAAGAGAGAGCAGATCATCTTCTGTTATACGAATGCAGTAGGTACAGAAAAGTTAACCTGTGTTAACTGAACAGTCTCTAGGGAAACTAATGCTGGACCATCCATTACCGTAATTGACCACATTGTGTAACATGAGAATTAGGAGTGTGGTAAGCAGTCAGTTCTTTCACCTTTTTTTCCCCCCACTGTGATACATATTATTTGACTACATTAAAAATAATGAATAATCGTAGAAATAAGTCTAAGATTCACTTAAACAATCTTACCAGTTTATTAGGGTAACGAATCACCACAGGCTGCACTGGTACAGCTGGGATAAAGGCTCCTGGACAAGTAAAAAACATTAAATTACACGTGGATTTCAACAGTCGGATAACTTAACATAACAATTTCTGTTCTTATTTCTCAATAATTGTAACCACACACCACAATAACAGATAAAACTGGACATTCATTTATATTCAAAACAAACTATATGCAATACCAGGGCAGAGGTAAATAGCTGACATCAAAAAAAGAGAAGAAAGTTGAGGAGAAGGAGGTACCTGGTTTAAATGTGATTAGGCAAGATCTATTGGTGCACGTTCCCTCTGGAAAAATCATTATCTGTAGGTAAACGAAGCACATTAAGATACTGAGAAAATCAAATCTGCTGTTTCTCTTGAAAAAGCTAGTTAGAACAGCATTAGTAAGTCTGCTTATGATGTCGTAACTAACTAGTCAAAACATGAAATGTGAAAATCGCTGCACAGGACACGTGTCAGCTGTCGTACAAAGTCACTAAAGCAGTTGCTGCTCAAGTTATAGTCACTGTTCAGCAAATATTGTCTCGTAATGTTAAAGCTCCGTGTTGCTGTTGTGCACCTTCCGTTAACTTACCTGAGGCCAATCCCCTCCAGCGTGTGCTCTGCGTTTGATTTCCTCCACTGTCTTCTTTCTGGAGTTCTGGTCTGACCGTGATACAAACACAGGCCTGATGTACTTGATCAAAGCTAGAATGAAAACGCAATGACAGTATGAATAAAAAGCTAATATTCATACCATTACATAGAGTCTTAAACCTCTCCAATAATTACTTCTGTTAAACAATTTGATGTACTCAGTAGCATAGACATTTACCGTCTATTGTTGACAAAGGAAAATCTAGAGAAAAGCTCTGCCAACAGTGTCCTCTCAAATAAATTTTGCTCCAAGGGAATTGTGCAGTGAAGAAAAGTGGAGAAATGTAATTGTACAAAAATAATCTGTATTAATTCAACAACTGCAAAGCACTGTTAAATAAACACCCTTTTATGTACAAGGGCAATTATTTGCAACAGCAAAGCAGTATCAAGTTGCATTTACTAATGAGTACTTACTTTTACAGATTGTATGGAGCTCAAAAAACAGCCATTATAATCTTTACAGACAAGACTAACCTCATCAAAACTGTCCTATACAGACCCATCGTCTGTGTATACATATGGCCATGTGTTCTTTGATGCTGATGACTAAGTCAGATGTGTCTCACACGATGTTTACAGATTTAAGAAAAGGTCTGACTTCCCTATCTAATTATAGGCTGGTAATAAAGTACCTCTAATGACACTGCAGACAACCTAGCCTGTGTTTTAGAGGCCAATAAAGTGATTAATAAATAAAAGTGAACCAAGACCAAGACTAGGTTATGTTTATTATGGTAGAAATGAAGACAATGAAGACTGGAATAAATGTCTTGTAGACATATGAGACAATGGTAGAAATATTTTGGAAGAACATACAACTCTGCTTGTGGTGTAAAAAGATAACCCAATACCATCATTGGATAAAAACACCACACCAACAGTGTGAAGTATGGTGAAGGGTGGGGCTGCTATGATTTGCACAACTTGCCATAAAAATGTTTCCAGTAGCTGGGTTAATCAGAGAAACCAGGTTTCTTTGGTAATCAGTGAATGATTTTACATTCTTTAAAGAAACCTGCTTACTGTACAAACACATATTTATTGTGGTTGTCTGTAAGCTGAAGCGCAGACGACAGCAACCTGCAAAAGATGCATTCTAGGCATATTGCTGAGGTGAAGCAGTTACGTTGGAAAGAAAAGAGAAAGTAAGAAAGTCCAAACTTTCTTGCTTATAGAATAAATCTACACTGACTGATACTGGTTGAATGTGATTATATATAAACTCAGCTAGGTCATAAGGCCAGACTTTTTTAGCCATTTTCTGTGAAACTATAACACTTTATAGACTTTTAAGACACTATTTAGTTCTTAGCAATATTGATGAAGTTTTGCAGATGCTGGATACATTTTGTTGGACATCCCATCGTTAACTAAAAAAATAAGAGCAATATGTTTAGTAGACCTGACGAAGACAATCAAAAAAGATGAGAGACAAATTGAGGGAATATAAGACAAAAAAAGTCGGAAGCAGCCGTGAGAAGGAGGAACTGATTCCAAAGAAGCTGGCTGCCAACAGGAAGGGATTATGGCTCTAGCTAGTCCCCCGAGAGACATTCTACACACGTCACAGTGGCTGATCAGGTCTTAATGTTTATTCTGGATTCCATTTGCTTGGCCAGGCATTGGCGCCTGGTTTCTACTGCAGGGCCAGCTGCACATGTGTGATGTATTAAAGGTGTCTAGTTACTAAAGTTTACACCTTTACAATAGTGTAATTTATAGAGAGCAGACACATTGCTGGTGTGCTGTGTAGGTTTCTTTAAACCATTATCTTAGCTGTTGTAGGCTACAATAGAATTACGGAATGGAATGTAGGTTCCATACTGCAATACAAGGAAGTAAGACCACAGTGACTTTCAGATGAAGTCAGATGGAAAAAAGAGGCTAAATACTGACAGAGCAGGATGACAGAAGGTAAAAGGGAGGCAAAATAACACACCTAGTCATTTTACTTTACAATCCGCTGCCAGGTGCATTAGAACAAATAGTCATGAAGGCCTTTGAGAGACTGGTCCTTGACTGGTCAAACCTTCACTTGACCCCCTCCAGTTCGCCTACCAGCCCCTACTTGGAGTGGATGAGGCCATCATTCATCTGCTCCATCACACCTACACCCACCTGGACAAACCTGGGGGTTCACTGAGGATCATGTTTTTTGACTTCTCCAGTGCATTTAACACCATCCAGCCTGCACTGCTGGGAGAGAAGTTAGAAAACATGATGGTGGATCCTCCCATGATCTCCTGGATCATGGACTACCTCACTGAC
>JAUMTR010000008.1:13258228-13441955 GCA_032270685.1 Microctenopoma stevenorrisi
CATCAAACTCTTTAATTCCTCCCCTGCCTCGTGTTAAGAGATGGATGTATCTTGTTGTTCTTGTTTATTGTGCCTATGTGGCTGTTGTCTTTATATTTATATTTCGCTGGTGCTATTTATGGTGTTGGGTTTTCTTATCTTTCTGTAATGAGAGCGGCTGTAATTTCTGGCAAAACAATTTCCCTCTGGGATTAATAAAGTGTTTTGAATCTTGAATCTTGAATCTTGAATTAGCAACTTGAATGGTTGAAAGTTACACTCTGGCTAAAAGATCTGCAAATAAAATACTATTTATACTCAGAGCATATGAGTAATGCCTACTTCACCTCTGCATAAGGTGATTAATTTACAATAACTCTAGATAGCTTTCAGAAAGGTCCTGCGCATTGTGATTTGCCACTCTGTGACACACTGTCACACTTCTGTGAGAGGAACATTTGATTTCCGCTTCCTCTTATCATAAACTGTTAAATGTGTGCAATCAGGGCAACATAAGAAGACTGCAGAAATGAAGGTTGATTTTAAAAAACAATCCTAGTAATGTAAAAAACATCACAGAGTCAGAAGTGATAAATCAAAGCTTCTGGTTCCGCGATGCTTGTAATGTGTTTTTTTTGTGGAGCGTGTATGTGTGAAAAATAAAATCACTTCTGTTTACAGAAACAGCAACAAAGACACCGTTACAACCTACAATTTACAAAAGGGACTTTTTCAGAGCACTCCGAAACATGAGGCAAAAATAGGTTCACTTACTACAAGAGCATAATCTGTCGGATGTGAAATTATGACTAAAGATAGTGCAAGACAGTTTACCGATGTTCTGCACAAATGTGAGAATTAACTGTCTGCAACATGTGCAATGCAAGAACACATTAAATGGCAAGAAACACTGGGACAACATGAAAAATCAACAGAGGCAGTTGCACCCACGTTTATAATGCTAAGATCAGCTTTTTTTTAACTACAGTTTAAGTATAAATTACAAAGTGATGGAAGCTTTTATGTCTGTGAGCATGTGGAATTTAGAACATTCAAAAGAACTGCTTGTGGTCATGAATGACGCAAAAAAAGATGCATTTGATTGGGGAATTGATTGCAATTTTCAATTCCTCAATTTTGTTGGAAAAATACCAAAACATCTGCCACAGATATTGCATTTTTTAGTAGAAAAGGACATTACAATACTTTTTCTCCTAGGCTATAGGTCATAATCACAAAGATAACATTACTTACTGCCCCAGACGGGTATATCCTTGCTCTCAGCCTTCATAACAATTGAGGCCATTGTCATTGTAACTGGCATGGCATCAAAGTAGGAAGAGTGGGGTGCCAGGGTGAGAATAGGTGCTTCTGCAGGCAGAGCCCTTTGCCCTTTCACAGTTATCCAATGAAAACCTCCTGCAAACCACATGACCCGCATGATGATCTTCAGAATTATGTCCACCAGTCTGGAAACAAGATAATACAAGTGAAAATGTACTTTTCTGTCAAACTGTAAATTGGAATAAATCGAACTAAAAAATAAATTGTGACTGGATATGATGATGGTTATGAATTAAAACATAAAATCAACCAAGTCATTCAAGTGGAAGAAGAACACCCCATGAGGCACTTTCTGCCCTTAGTGCAGCCAGTCCCAATGAGACCATGTTCAGCCTCTCTCCTGCCTTCTTAGTAGTGCCCTCTTTAGTCTGTCTGCCATTTCTTCATATATGTGATGAAGCATGGAGGAAGTAAGGACATGCCAAGGATGGCATCTAGTTACAAGTATTGGAATCAACAATAATTTGGTAATCACCACTTCTATATGAGAGAAAGCATCAGTGCAGTATATACTTTTTAATGTCACACATGTCATTTGTACACACTATCTATAAATCATGACTATTCATTACACTTTAAGGTGTTATTTTTATCTTCTCACATCAGCCACAGGTCTATTGAACACGTGTTTGAGACAAGTGTGTTCAAGAGACCTGTGGCTGATGTGTGATTTTCTTCTGCATCAGATTTTGGCACTCGTTGCTGATAGTAAATAACATCAGATAAATAATTTCTAATCATTTGTTTTTAAATGGTTGCAGGCTTACAACCACTACTCCTTATTGTCAGGTGACCGTCTGAATGAGAAAATATAATACAATATAATATGATGCTATTTGAAACTGAAAACGTGTAAGTGAAGTATTTTGATGCTGTGCTCCATGTGTTCATGATGAAACAAGCACTGTGGACTGTTAAGCATTTTTAGGCACCCACCTCCTCCAGAGGCACTGGGGTTCCACTGCAGCCTCAGAGCGTCCTACTGAGGCCATGAAGGCAAAAGGCCAAGCCAGCAGCATCATGAATGCAGCTACGAGTAGACGGATGGGGAACAATGTGACTGTCATTAATGCAATCTGTAAGAGATTGAGGAAAAGAGAAACGGAAATTACAGTTACAAAAAACAAATTACTCACAAGTGCTGTCACCCATCTTACAACATGAGTGTTTTCATGTGCTTCACACACACTTGTGCAGACTTTCAGATCTCTTTACTAATAAGGTCTCAAAAAAGGATCATGGTTTAAATAAAAATAACAGGGTGACATGAAATGCACATGAAGCCAAAAATCAATACTTTTACTTTCAATAGTTCCAAAAAGGTCAGTAAATAACACTATCACATAAAGGTTATAAATGTCATATGGTATGTTCAGGAAAGCTTAGGTAATATACCTGGCACTTCATCTTTTGGAGACAATCATGACTGTTAACTTTCTTTTTTATCACTAGAGCTTATCTTCTGTCAATATTTGTACAGATAACAGCCACTAATGTGCTTCTTATCTCATCTGTGGAAGTTATCAATTTCAATCAACAAATGAAACTTTGAGTGTGAAATTAAAGTAACAACAACTTCTGAGAATTGTTGTGCCCTAAAACATACCCTTGACCTGAGAAACGTTATTTACATTATGATGACATTATCTGCATTGATTGAAACTATCCTATGCAAAGCCAAATGCAGCAGGTTCTGGTACTTCATTTCCATTCATTTTCCAGGAGTAAAAGAAAAAGACATTGCTAGAAATGTGTGTCTCTGTAACATTATTTAAAATATTTATATAAATCCAAGCATGAAAAAGAATTTAAATGAAAGCGATGCAACAAAAACAATAAAGTTATTTAGGGGTTAAATTGAATTGAGCATTTTACTTAAGTGGGTTTAAATGTGTGTTATAAAGCCTGTCACAGTTTAAAAAGTATAACACTTATGTTAATAGATGCAACTTTGGAACTGTATTGTAGCTGATTAAAATATGATCAAATACATTTTATTTTACACAAAGATAATATGAGTAAACACAAAATGCAATAAAACTGTGGTCAACCGTCCCAGGAGTGGCTGGCCTACCAAAATTACTGTAAGAGCAGGATGACAACTCATCCAGGTGGTCTTAAAAGAACCTAGAGCAACATCTGAAAAAGTGCAAGCCTTACTTGTCCCAGTTAAGGCCATGATTCAACAATACGAGAGAGAATGGGGCTACTCTGCTGCTTCGGGAACTGCATGACTTGCCATATTCGATAAAACCATGAATTCTGCGCTCTACAAGAGAATGCTAAAGGGGAATGCTCCTCCATCAGTTCATGTCTGTGAACACAAATACACTTGGGTTATGCAGCATAATACCAGACAGTTTTAAATTCAGTTACTCAGTCTTTTTTCGGGATAACAATAATTTGATGATATTCACTCTCATAGGATATGACATTTACTGTTGCTAAAATACTAAAGAAACTGTAAAATAATATATATATATATATCTGCAGAAACAATACCTTCTTTTCTCACTTTGGCTAAGTCTTGCCATCTATTGCTTTCCTTATATTAAGGCTATTTTCTGCTTCCTAATTTCTGTGTTTGTTTGTTTCTTATGGTTGCTTTTCCTACTGGGGATCTGCCCGACCCCCGAAGCTTTTCATATTCCTCATACTGAGTCAGGTGGTCAGGCCAGAGAAGGTGAAACAGGTCGGTTGTAGCGCCATCTTTCATTGCGTTTTTGTAATTTGGCAGCAGGTGATATTCTAAATATACAGACGTGTGCGTTGTTAAATTTGCCACCATCCACTGCAGTACACGCCATCAATGCTTTCCATTACAATCATCTTGCTACAATCTTTCATAAACAGAATTTTTACATAGCTTCTTACTTGGTCTTTGGGGGTTTCAGTTCACATTGAGACTTCCTCATGTCGCTGTGAACGTGAAAGCAAGACCAATGCAACGTGCTGGAAAGTTACCTTAGGACCACAATATCCACTGGTTCATGACC
Organism: Microctenopoma stevenorrisi; assembly: GCA_032270685.1. Taxonomy (NCBI): domain Eukaryota; kingdom Metazoa; phylum Chordata; class Actinopteri; order Anabantiformes; family Anabantidae; genus Microctenopoma; species Microctenopoma stevenorrisi. The sequence continues at coordinate 13,262,548 of JAUMTR010000008.1, forward strand.
CAGTTCTTCTTTACAAATGCTTCTCTTCTTTGACTTAGTTAAAAATAAGCAAGTAAAAAAACCCCAAATGAATAAAAATTGACACTGTAGGTTAAACTTGGCAGGTCTATGTAAGCTTTGTAGATTGTAATTGTATTAAATTGTCAAACCCCAACATTGTGCAAATATGTGGATATAAGACAAATGTGTTTCTCCATAAATGACTTTCTTGGTATGTTATTTATATGACGGAAGCAGAAAACATATTAGTCACCTTGGTTTTCACATTCTTTTCCTTTTTTTCTTGCTAAAAACAGCCAAGAGAACACAAATGTACATAAACTTCCCCTTTGCTTATGACACATTTATACCTGGTACACCAGAGAAGCAACAATCAAAAAAAACTGAACTCTAAAGAACCTCACAGTTTACCGATACTACAAACCAAAATATCTCACGTACCCACCTACTCTATGTGGTACATAGATCAAACTAAAGCTAAACTGTTTTGTGTTTAAAATAATTATTACATGCACTGCTGGACATCAATGAAACTGATACAAAGAAATGGTTGTGATATTTCATGAGTTAAGTGTTTTGAATCTTGAAAGTGGTAGGTAGGTACTTTTGGATACTACTTTTGGATTTGGAAATTAGAGTGAAGAAAAAAGTAATGACAACAGTGTTATAACAAGTTGACCCACCTTTATCAGCAATAGCCTAAAGTAACTGCTTCATGTAGCTGTGGATTAGACCTGCACAACGTTACTACTTCTGCAGCAGATCTACTTTGATGTTAAGGTGCTGCATCAACCAGCTTCTTCTGAGTTTCAGCGTGCAGCCACAATCTCTCACATTATCGTGTAAGATGCCTTGCTAAACTTAAGTTTTCCTCTCTACAATGGCAAGCAGTCCAGGTCCAGAGGAAACAATGCATTCGAAGCTCATGATGTACTTCAACCATACTTGACAGCTGACAAATATTGCTGCCTTTGTTCAATTTATTCACAAGATATAATTTTTTAGTACTGTTGTGGGACTGTTGGGGTGATTGGGTGTGCTGCAATTTCTTCTTTAGAGATGACTTTGGTGTTTGGTTAACATGCGACCAGATGTCCAGGTCCAAATAATGTCACGGTACCTCTAAACCACACTTCCACTTGTTTCATTGATTAGACTACAAGTTTGCAAACACTTCACTTGCGTTGACATATAGTGAGAGTGGGTGCCAAGTGTTGCCATTGACTTTTATACCCACCATCACACTGTATGACAGGTTGTGACCCTTTGCCTTTTAACAGCTTCTAAATGTTTCTTGATATTTGACTTTGGTGAAGATAAGCTGACAATTCATGACCAATTTATGACAACAGAGAAATATACACATATGCACACACAGTGTTGAGCAGGGACACAATTTACACTAAATAAAATTGGCTCTCAAATTTAATTGAATCCTACATTACAAATTAATCAGGTTCTGTTTACTGTCAGTGTCCACACACAAAACATTGTGATCCAACTATTAATAAGAGATCATATCAGGTGAGGCTGCACATAAATCTTAAATGTAATAAGCTTTCATGTTTTAGAAAAAAAACATTCCACTGATCACGCCTGTGCAAGATAAGTATGCGGGTGTATAATGCAATAAGCTGAAATATTTACAAGTAAGACACAAACCTGTCAAGAGCGCAAAAGAAATCAGGTTTGGAAGACTTTTAAATCCCTGGCTTGTTCTGTGTGTGCAGGTCGAATCCTAATATTACTTTATATGAGCAATAAAGCAAAAAAAAATAAAACCAGTGGCCTGCAAGTTAACAGCTTTTTCGGGAGAACCCTAAAATCTCTAAATCTGACTAACTGTGGCAACGAGGAAAAGCTGGGCTTTCTGTCTCTGCTGCAAAACTGTACATTGTAATTAGCCACTAGTTTATTTTTTGTGTTATTACGTTAAGGTTGCATTGGTTTAAACACTCCCATGCAGGTTTCCATCAAGCTCCACTTCCACACGTGTTGCCAGCTGGTTGTGGTGAAAGCACAAACAACGCAGGAAAAAAAAACAAAAACAAGTGAAGCTAGAAAAGTGCTGTTTAAGACAAACGGCCCTCGTTACTTATTCCAGGAAAACATGACATCTGGGGAAAAGCTAGGACATATATGCTTGCTTACAACAGCTATGAAGACACTTGGGGAGCTAGGCCCATCCTGGACAGGCGGCCATGCTCTGGCAACTCTTGCGGGGGGTGTTAGTGGGTTCGCGGGTGACACCGCTTGGTTTTCACGTTTGGTATACTTATTTGTGACCAAAGATATTTCACCAAGCCTGCAGCTATACGTGCGCTCAGAAAGGCTTTGAGCACCGCACAGCTATATTAAAGCCAGGCAACAAGCGGAGAAGGCAGAGAGCAACATGTATGTCGCTAACGTTAGCCGGCTAGCTATCACAAGCTCAGCTGACTGCATGCAATCAGGAGAAGCTGCTAAGTTGAATGATGGTGGCAGTTTTCCCACGGTGTCGCACAAACTGGCGAAACTGCTCGCCACGCGCATCTGTGCCAAAATGTTGATGATTTCCAGCAAAACACAAAGTAATCTTACCTTTGCCTTTTCCAGAGGGGTGAATTTCAAGACGTGCACAAAAGGGTTTCGGCACGGAGGAGCTTGGTCCATCTTTATTCCATCTCCCTCCGCCGCACATTGTCTGTTGCTCGGCAGCCTCATTCTTACAGGACGTAACGTTACTCCAGACTGCTGCTTTAATCTCGCTACTCAAAAGAGAAGACGTTTTCTACCTGAAATAAGCTTCTTCACCCCGAAAGGCAGTTTTTTCGTATCGGTCTTGCGCGATTGCTAATTTAAGTGGCAGTGCGGGGTTGCTTAGCGTTACGGTTATCTCCCTTTCTCGGACAGCATGGAGGGATAATTGTTAGCTCAAGGATTAGCTGGGGGTATTTACAGACGCCAATATCTTTCTGTCTACAGTGCGCAGGACACCTTCCTCCACACCGTCTTCCCCAACCAGCCCGATAGCTCTGGATGCTAACGCAGCCACGATTTCACTCCTCTACCAGAGCGCATGCGCATGGACTGATCATTATTCCCACAGTCTGACATTAAGCTCCCTTTAAAGCTGTTCAGCACATAATTTCGACCGTGCAGGAATGATTGCATATCCTGTAAAAACTGTAATATTAGATGTACTAATGTACAGCAACTATTGGTTATAATAATCACAAAACGCAGTATAAGCTTTGAAAGTTTGCTCTTCTTGTGTTGGGCTGTCTTACAACATAAACCCAACAGATTTCTGACAGAACACTACAACATGGACAAAAAGTTAAAAAAAATGTAATTATTAAATATACATTTTCTACCATAATCATACATATATTATTTATTAATACTTACAGCACCACATTGATTACATTTAACAAATCTGTTAAACATACAACTAAATATTGTTAGATTAAACATCTCTCTAGCGTCTATCTTCTGTCTTGCTATAAAGCTACTGCTAATGAGGAAGGAGTATTCAGCGCTTTGCATAGAACAAAAGGAAATGTTAAATCTATTATTAGCAGACTTGGCAGACAGGAACTTGTGTCCAGCTCCTCGTGCATCAGAAGAGTGGGAGTCATAACAGTCAGTAAAAATGTAATTCAGTAAAAATGTCTTGCATGGTCCACATGGGCCGTGTCTGTCCTCAATCTTTGTGTGTACACATACGTAGCTGAGTGGGCGTAATGCTCTGAACCAATTGGTTCTGTCAAATGACTCATAACTTCCACATTACATGATCGTAAATATTATCCATAGATGCTATAATTATATATCAAAATGTACTGTACTGATGCTACAAGTTAATAACCCATGAATCAGTCACACAAGAGTAACACTACTTATTTTTGTCTGAATGCCTGCAAAATTGCTTTGTGCAATATTCTTTAGACTGGACTATTAATGTACTGCTAAGTGTAGGAAAGTAAGTTTTGTTATTATTTCTGAATCACGAACAAAACCACAGACATGCGTAACACTAAATGTTAGAGAATTTGATTTTCATCTGTATGTTTCACACCTTACTGACAAGATAATAAAGATACTATACTATAAACTAGAACAGCATATTGCCCCTGTTTGTTCGAAGACAGATTTTCATCCACCTCACACCTGATGTTCTCCATGGTGATACCACAAGGGAAGAACTGCCTGGTGTGCCATTTCCCTGTGCTGCACAATTCTCCTGTGACATTGTTATATTCAGCATTCAGTGTCATGGTCAATGATCAAAAAATTTCTCTGTTCTGAAATTTCTTTTTTGAGAAAAACATTTTTAAAATAACATTTTAAAAAAGGATTATATTATAGAATTGAATGAATGTAATGCCTTTTATTCTCACTATACACAAGTACAATGAGATTCAAAGCAGCTCCTCTTGTACAGACAGACATTCAAGCAATAGTCAGTATACACAAATAAACAGTGTGAAAAAGGGTAAAAAAAGTATAAAAACAAAACAGTAACAGTAAAAAGGTTTCACATCTTACAAAAAGATAGACAATGAGATCAACAATGAGATCACTGAGAGTGGTGGTATTGCTCATACTTGCTAAATAAAATATTACATAATAATACTGTGTCAGAGTGGACACGTTCGACACCTCTCATATTGCACATATTGCACATTCAGGTATTTTAATCCCATATGGATATTGCACGTTACAGTTCTATTCACTGCTATGGGGATATTGCTCGCGTGGATGGATGTCGTGGAGTCCTGAGGTTGGGTTGTGTGGTCAGTGCAGGTATAAGTTCAAGGTGGTTATGGCTTTTGGGAAGAAACTGTTCTTGAGTTTGTTTGTCCTGGTTGTTATGCACCTGTAGGACCTCCCTGAGGGCAACAGGTCAAAAAAGTCAGAGCCGGGGTGAGAGCTGTCCTTGATTATGTTTTTTGCTCTGCTGAAGCAGCTGGAGATGTTGCTATCCATTATAATATTATGTTATTGTGTGCAGTACAAACTAAATGTAGTATAAATAGTACAAAATTGTTTTGGAAACTCTCAATTGGTAATTCAGCCAAAGCTTTGGAGAAAAAAATTATATCTAACGTAAACGCAATGACTCTACATAACTGATTATATGCTTCCCTCTAGTGGTGAAAACTTCACAGTACAATTATTCAATTTCAGAAAGCTGAAATATGAACCACACATATGTTAGAAATGTTTAATTTTGAACTAAGTAAAATTCCACAATGATAATATATATATATATTTTTAAAATACTGGGAACGTGTCCTGCAATGTGCAAATACATTTACAAATGAAGTTAATTACACATAGTTGATTGATGTGCCAGGTGTCAATCAATTACACATCTATGTGCCAGCAACAACATACTGTACTTTGAAGAAAATTAGATGTTAATTTAAAAAGTTTGTTACAGATAGGATGTCATTAAAACTAAAAAACACGTGTTTTGAACCGGGCAGGAATCCTGTACTTTATAAAGGATGACACGATTATTTGCACATACTGAATTGCTGTAAAAGAAATTGTCTTAAGAGTTAAAATAATTGTTTATTTATACCACAGCTTCTCACTGTTTATACGTTAAATGTTGCTCGCACAGCAGTTTCTACAGTCGTCTTTTTACAAAGACATTAATTGGATTACATGTTCATATACGGTAGGTTCTCAAGCATATTGTGAAAAGTGTTGTATTTTGGATGTTGTACTTTATCACACTTGATTTCTTGCTGTCCTCAGAGCAATCAAATTTGTGTAATTGCAAGTATGTTGAGATCAGCCAGTCAGACATACACATGTGCACAAACATGCGGTGTGCACACGTTGCAGGTGCAGACACACAAACACACACCATTCAACTTCTTATTTTAATTTGGGTGTGGAGCATGTAGTCAAAAGTGCCCTGTGGGCTGACCATATCAGGTTTTGACATTTGCATTTGACAGGAATCACATCAGACAGGGTTAATACTGGAGAGGATAGAGGGATAGAAAAATAAAGGAAAAAAAGTGAAATAGGTCCTCCTCCACCCCCCCCCCCCCTTCAATCCCACAGCTGAGGTGCTTAAATTAAAAAGGAAGAAATGCAATTTAAAGACATGGGATAAACAATCACAAAACACTTGTTTCTGGAGGACACACAATTTCCTGGTGCCTTGTCCAATTTCTTATGGCCTGGAGGGCTGCTGCATGCGTTTTAACACCTGGTTCTACACCGCTGATTAAAATTGTAATGCTAGTGTTGAATCAAGCCGCATGACATTTTGGAAATATACAAGTATTAGGACATTTTATATATACATCATTTTTTTCTCTTGTTTTCATTTGGAAACAGAAAGGTGCAAGGTGGTGACTCACAATGGATGTCACTACTCTGCCTTCTAACTGTTTAAAGAGAAAAAAAGAAGTTTCAATATCCTAAACAAGTGCAAACAGATTACTATCATTGTTGTACATAGGATTAACTAAAAAGTGTTTGGTGTTGTCTATAACGTAAAATTGGATAATGATTAGTACATTCACATGTTTTTGTCAACAATGCGGTGATGCCATTATGATCAGACTCTGAATCTATTGCTTTTGCTCCTAAATAGCAACAATTAGAGGCTAAGGTGGTGGACTGTTCTCTACTCTACACTCTACACTCTCTACTTCTAAGGTGGCATGTGTATGACAGCTAACATCTTGGGAAATTGCCATCACCGCAAATGTTCCTCAAACTTAAACACCTTCTTGTATTGTCTATTGGAAGTGTCCAGCTGATATAAAAGAAAGCAAAGTAGTAGGCACAGCTAATAATTGTAGAGAGTGGAAAGTAGAAGATAGTCAGGAGACCAGGCCGCGAGCTGCAAGGACATAAATACAAATAAGAAAAAACATTTTATACTGGCTGCAAGGGGTAGAAAGTAAAGAGAAGACAGAGAATAAGAACAAGAGCGTGAATGTCCAGACTTTTGTACCACTATTATACCAGTACACCCCCTCAGGCCAAACATCTGAGGCAGAGTGACAGACGGACCGATGTTTGCTTCACACCACAAAAATGTTTTACCAGCCTCTGCGCCCATGTCAATCAATGGCCAGCATGTTCCAAAACATATTCAACACACAAAGAGAACACTTTGGCTTGAGGAAATGGATTTTGCAAAAGATTGGCAGGGGACTCTCTGAATGTGTCAATCACCAAAGGCCCTTTGTTTTACCCCTGTCTAAAGCTTCTAGAGCATTTCCTTCTTTGTGTCAGGTGTTTTTGAATGTGATATAAACACCTGAGTTTTCTGTTTTACATTTGGCTTGAGGTGAAAGAGACATTTGTTGATGAAAGACAAATACTGTAAATGTATATAAATATGTGAAAAGCCTACAGGTAAGAGTTGAATTCACTGTAGTCAGCATTTGTGAAATCTACCTGCTTCATGATATGCTGGGTGTATAGGGTGGGAAAGCATCCCGATTGTAAGCATTTGACAGCACAATTTCACACAATGGACATTTGAAATGTGAGAGACTTGTTGTTCCCTTCGCTGGCATCGCATCTAAGCAGCTTCCTGCTGTCTTTTCCCCCTCATCTCTTTCCTCCTGTCGCTTGTCCTTTCTTCCTGTCTGGCCTCTCCAGGTGTGCACTATCTCATAGCTAACACACGAATCCGTGAGCCATGTACATCCACGGCTCTTTGAAAGAGGAAGCCACTTTGCCTCTCATCTCCGAAAGCACCTTCCATCGTCCTCTGTGTTCCTCGGGGAGATGAAGGGGGTTCCTGCTGGAAGAGTCGGTTTTGTAACCAAAGCCACATGTTGGGCAGGACAGCCAGTTGTAAGACAAGAAAAATCTTTGTGGCGAACACAAGTGCTTGGCTGTCCTCTTTGCGTGCCTGTCTGTCAGCATTGCTTTGCTGGCTGGACACCTGTACAACTGTAATTTTACAGAAGCAAAAACAAAGACATTTAAAGCACGTAAAGAGGGATTATGCAGACGTGTGTTTGTGTGCGTGTGTTGTCTTTGTAAAGAATTCACTAAGTGGTGCTGAGTGCCCTCTTCTGAAGGGTCATAATGGATGGAGAAAATCATCACCTCAAAACACTCAGCCTCTCGGGAGGTGAGAGTAATACACTGAACAAATGAATGTGACTTATGAACTATGTTGCAGGCATATTGAAGCTTGGCTTGACCTTGAGAGACAACTGGGCACCGCCTAATGTGAGGGCTTAGTACCGAAGAATTTGGGATTTTGAACACGCTTTGATATTCTTGTAAACTTTTATTCTTAGGCTTCTTAGAAAAAAACGCTGAGAAAAGAAAGATAGAAAGACTGAAGCACTGACAAAGGACAGATGATAAATAGAGACATGAGCCTGCTTGGAAATGAAAGGGGAGGTCATGGCTTTGGAATGTGACTAGATGATAGAGAGCAGGAAAGGGAAACAGATAAACTACTGCATGCTGCCCACACATACATACACACAGCTACATGTACCACATTGTGCTATCAGCAGGGGTCGAGTGTTAGCTGACAGAAACCACCGATCTGCCTCAGTGCTAAAACTATGATAAGCCACAAGGACATTGGTGACCTGTGTCTGTGTGTATGTGTGTGTGTATGTGAGGAGTGCCACAGCTTTGATTTATTGACAATGGATTTCTCCAGATCTAATTCAATTAATATTTCCGTTTGAACCTGTTGATAAATGTTATTTAATTACATAAAAACATGGTTAGCAGCATAATCATATAAAAATACTCAATATTTTTTGTCTATGACAAATAAAAGTAACTTCACGAGGATCCATGTCTGTTGTTAAGTGGGAGTTACAGATGAAGGCCATAAAATAGGCATGGAATTTGTGAGTGTGCTCCACATTTACATGACCTTTTTTAGATATTTCTTTCCTTCTCCTATTTGCAAGATGGCATCTTAGATGGAAAGGGTTTACATCCTTATGTGGATTTTATTTTTTCTAGTATCTAGATTTGCTGAGTGGATGACTTTTGAAAGTTAAAATGCACATTTTAAATACCCATAATGCCAAGTTTTCAAGTTCCAGTCAGTCTTGGCGAGATCAAATATCTGTCAAATATTTGAGGCAAACATGTAACTTGGCTCTTTCCCTTGGAAGTTGTTGAGCCAAGATAAAATACCGTGCTCTATAAAACATTTTCAATGTGTCAAACTGTTTTTCCCAATAGTTTAAATTTATTTAAACTTTAAACAACTTTAAATTGAAAAAACACTTTAAATAAATGGTTTATATGGTTGCATATATGCAACCATATAAACCATTGACATATACATGTAATACGTTTTGTCACCAGTCTTGTTCATGTTGAGAAATCTAAATAATGTTAATTATTGTAAATTAAACATTACTTGGGGTCATTGGGGTCTTACAAATGTATCATCTAACTCAATGAATGTAGCTCAAAATTCAAAAGTCCCAAGAAACTACTTTACAATACACTATAGGAGACAGATAGAGTCAAAATTAACTTATGTCAGAAGTGGACTTCTTTCTTTCGGTAGAGACGTTTCTTCTGCATCCACAGAAGTTTTTCAATCTGAGGTAAGTTGGGGACTATATAGACTATATAGACAAGACAAAAGAGAAAATGAGGGCTAGACTCAGACAGAGAGACAGAGGGTTAATTCTATTCCTGACAACCAGATTGAAAAAATCAAGACAAAAGCAAAATTACTCCGCTTAGATGGGAACAAGTGGACAGGATATGTGGAAATTAGAGAACTGTGTTGGACAAGGGATGATGAATTTGCTGTCAGTCTGTTGAAAGACTGATTTCACATTTCTTGTGTCCAACATTCTTGGCAGATTTATTTATTTATTTGGAAGTTAAATGTCTTTCATTGTCTACATGTCTATCCGCACTGCAGCGTGTCCTTTCTCCCTCTCTTTTACGCTGCATTCATGTCTGGTTCTGGTTCTGTTCTTCGGCAGGTACTGTTTAGTCTAATTGACCATCTATGGTGATGACAAAGACATCAAAGCAAGTGGATTTTGATTTCACGTTTCCTTTTCCTGTTGAACTTTTGCATGTCATTACTTAGAAACCAAAAGGAAAAACACATTTGCAAAATGTTATGTGAAATATATAAATGAATATTTCTAAATACAAATATGTAAATAAATACTCATGTATGTGTAGTCAGCTGCTACACAGAAAGAATGGGGGTTTGTTTTTTTTTGTTGCAGTACTAGCAGTGAGCAAATGGAGGAGCTCTAGTGATGTTCTTCTGACCACTTGGGAAGACCACTCGGAGGACCACGAGACAAACATTAAGTTATTGCATATTTGTAAACATCAGCATCTGCATTAATCTCCTTACTGTATGTCTACAGAAGTGCATAAAACACACCTGGGTATGTTCATGTTTAATATGTGCATTATGTGTATTTTGTTTATGTTTGTTTAATAATGGTAAAGTTACAGTACAGAACAGTACATGAGTTAAATCAGCAGTAGTGTATGGCTGTTGATTTGGCCAAAGAGAAAATGCTGCTTTATAAGTCAAAATGAAAACTCTCTGTCTGCTTTATGACTCATGATTTGGTTGGTTAAGCAAATCGATCAACAATTCTGGCTGAGAGACTGATTGGGTTGTACGATGGCAAGAATTTTATCTCAAGAACGCCTCTTGACTTTAGAAGAAGAAAAGATAACCTGAAAGCAACAATAACATACATACAACACACGATAAGCAGGAACTGGTTGGGTCAAAGAACCATAGGAACTCTGGTTTGTGTCAGGAGTGTAGCTTCACGTGTTCGTCAAGTTTGTAGTTAGGAATTTAAGAAGAAAATAAATTCAGATGAGTTCTGATAACCATTTCTCCCTAAAACACTTATTTCTACGCGATGAAATTGCAAACGCAAATATATGGAAAGTAATTGCAACCTGATCATGTTTCCTGTTTACATGGGTATGTTGACATTTAATTTAAATTGTAAGTCTGAGCATATCAATAAAATGTTCTTATACAACATATTTATTTTCTATTAAAATATTAGTATTTTATGGTTATATTTAAGCATTAGAGCACCTATTTAAATTTTGAGATTAAAATAATGATTTCCTCTAATCTAAACCTGACTATAGTGCTTTTATTTTTGCATTAATGTAGAATCTGTGGTTTGAAAGTTGTGTGCTTTTTAAGCTTATAATAGTGTTATTTGAGCAATAATGTGGAAGGAAATATTTTCTGATGAATCATATGAAATAAACATAAAACTGGTTTATGATGATACATCACATTAAGTTGTAAATGTGAGGAAAGAAGTATTCTAATGCATACTGTATTTGTAAACCAAAAACAGCATGAAACTAAGTATAATTTTCCACTGTGGTTGCTTACAATGAAGTTTAACAGCAGACAGATTATCAAGCAGAAACATTCTTTCTTTACATCTAAAACCCAGCTGTCCTTCAGCCCTTACAAGCTGTTAAAACTGTCCCTGCACAATGGTTGACATTGGTCTAGCAGCAAAGAAAACAATGGCCCTACACGCTGCTATCAAACTCTTACTTAAATCCCCCTTTTACCCTGCTTTCATTCTGTGTCATTCTGTCTTGTATCTGGCCAGGACTTACAAGTCTCTGGCTGTGACATAAGGGGTTCTATGTTGTCCACTCCTAACAGATTACACAAGGACGCAAGACAAAAGGACAGCAACATAGCCTGTGCATTTATTTGCCTCGATAAAGATTGAAGGAGAGAATGAAGGGAAACAATAGGGTAATCGGAGAGAGAGAGAAAAAAAGAGAAAGATTGCTATTTGTGAATATAGATCTTTATATGCTCAAGAACAGGGAGAAAAAATACTATGAAAAGGGAAGAAAAGAAAAAAAGGAAGCATTTCCTTTTAGCCTCTCCGGTTATCACTGGTGCAGGCCGGCATCTTTATTCTAGCTGGAGAAAATGCTAATCATCAATCTCAGGCTGCATGCTATGTCTCTGTTTAATAGCTGATAGGGAGTCTCCACTGGCTGCTTTGCTTCTTTGTTTAAAATGACATATAATGGGACTGAGCCTTATCTGTAGCTCAATGCGTTTTCTCTCTCTCTCAGTCTCTCTTTCTCTCCCCCCCTCTCTCTGGGATTGTTGTCCAGTGTAAAGGAATAAGGAATAGCAAGCCATGCTTGATTTTGAGCCAGGGACAACTTAATCCATCAATTTAACATGAAATTAATATGCAAAAGTGAGGGTGGGGGCACCTCTTTCAACATGATAAAACTGGAGGACAAATAAATGTATGGGAAGAGAAAGACAGGGATAGGGGAACAACGAGGAATAACAGATGAGAACGAGTTTGATATTATTGGTAACTTCCTTTAAAAACCACACAGTGCTGTAAAAAAGTATTTTTCTCTCAATCATCATCAGATGTTTGCATTCTTGCACCTGACAAGTCTAATTCCTTAAATAATTTAAGATGAATAATATATACCTGTAAGTTCGCGTGTACATGCAGCCCACACATTCCGGTAATGTTTCATACAAGTCTACGGTTCTTTGTAATGTGCCAAGAAATACAATAGTGGACTAACAAAAGGTGGTTGGGAAGAAAAAGACTGATAATTAAACATGGTTGCAGATTTCAAATATTTTGCATAAACAGCTATACAGGGAGGAAATGCATGCAATATAGAGTAATATTAGGCGTCAAGGACACACAAAGCTATTATGGCGTTCGATACTTCTGCTACATTGCAACATAACATAGAGGCGTCTAATAGTACACGTGCGTTCTGCCATGCTATGTTTTCTTGCAGACTTGTGAGACATTATTAGTCAAAGCCGAGGTCAAATAAGTTTTCTTCCATTGCCTGTTGTATAAGGGTGCATTGGGAATGAACTTTTGGTAGCCAGGTGCCGAAGAATGCACTGTGTAATAATAAAATTAAAATGTGGATCCTAGGAATGCTTTTATGGCACTTTATCGAGTACTTGATATTTTTTAGAGATAAAAGCTAGTGTCAGTTTTGAAATACGTGTTTTGCCAGTTTTTCTGAAGCGAAATTAAACAATTTCACTGAATATTACAAAAAGTAATACATTCCCACATACATACATGCATGCCTATATAAACAACAATTCAAAAAGCATCATTCAATAAGAATCTTTTAAATATAGTCTCACTTTACAACCTAGAGGGTAACAACATTATATTTCACTATATTGTCTCAATTTATGTTTTTATCTGTTTGTGTAAGTTTTAAATGATTTTGTCACAGTACAATAGCTACTGTACAGCTGTGTTTGAGTGTAAACATCCATGGTGAGCAAAGCTGCTGATGTCAGCAAGAACGCTAATGCCTCAGTTGAAAATAATTCCCCTGTCCTCTAGCCGGAGTCTAGCCTGAACATGGCACGCTCTCTACTGCAGCCAATGTCTCCGTATGCACAATAAACAGCTCTGCCTACAGCCATCCACTGCTGCTATGTGTTCACCAAAGTTAGCTTGGTGAACACATAGCAAAAGCTGATAGCAAAAGCTTGTTGATTTCTAAAACCCTCTAATGGGCATTGTTGGAGATATAAGCCAACACATTTCCAAACCTGCGCCCCTCCCTCTACCAGGCTACTTGCCTATCACTGAAAGAAACTGATAATATTCTTCATTCCTCTTAAAATATAGATTAATGCCAGGACCTTTACTAGACCATACAGCTCATTTAAGGGAAATATTGTGTCTGTGTTGTAATTTTTATTTCCCTTTTTTGGAAATAAATTATTTAGTATAAGTAATTCTACAGTAATTTACAGTAAAAAAACAATAAATATAACTTCAAGAAGTAGCTAAATCTGGTGTTTAAGATGCATAGGCTCATGGGGCTGGGATCACAGTTCATATTATATATGGAGACACTAAGGGTCCTTATGCCATCAGTATATGTATGTATGTAACAGTACGTAACGTTATTTTTTTAGTCCTGTTACATTTTAATGCTAGTATTTGAAAAAGTTTAGCTCTGACCCGGCTTGAGTAATGACTTCAAATGAGAATCTGATAATCTAACTGCATATTTCCATTTCCTCACCGTCATGCACTTACAGGTTGCTGCTGTTTATGGTGGTTTCGGGTCAGCTGCTTGTCTGTCACATGATCAGGAAGGAAGGAAAACATTAACATTGAACATGGGCTGGAGCAGATGAAAGCTCTTGGCCTGACTGTCAGTGCTGTGAGGTGATGAGAGATGTCATTACTTATTCATGAGTCCTAAATGCAGAGCAGAGGAGATGGGCATGGATGACCCTGAATCATAGGGGGTGGGATACACTCATGTGTACTGTATGTGTGTGTGGGAGGATATTAGACAAAAGCTGTGTGATTGAATCAAACTCAGTGCACCAGCTGTGAGGTTGACTTTATCTAGAGGGCCATCTGAGAGAAACTGAGCGCACATGCGATCTTTAGTTATAAAATGTTTTTTTTCGTCTAGCAGACAAAAGTTTTAGACAGAGAGGGACAAGGAAGGGCAAGGCGAGTTTGGATTATGATGTTGGTTTGGTTGAATTATGTTCTTGTTATTTCCTTTTATAGAGGCTTTAGAATTTTGATTCATTAGAATATTTTTAAACAATGCAACACATTTAGGTTTAGGAACAAATTACAATAAAATGGTGGCACTCTTAAAGCGTCAATAAGTAACACTCATAACTTCAAAATACATGTATGATTCACCAACTTGTAAAAAGTGAATTGAGTCCTCGTCATTGCCACTGCATGCCCAGATTGTCTGGTCCTGGGTTATGTATATTATGGCAAAGAACTGTGTGATCTTTTATAGCAACACATCAGATGCACATTGCTCCGCTCATCGTGGCAGAGGGAGCAGATATTAACAAAACACCAACTCACAAAGCATGATTTGTGTCCTATCTAATCTACATGCTAACCACAAACTCTGAAACATTATAACATTCAAAGTTAACATATATGTTACAGGATAGCAAGATGCTAACATCATGAAAAAAATTTGCCAACGTTGGTGTATAGATCACGTTACAAACAAATGGCTTGACACAAGATTAAAATGACCTTGCATTACGTTGATTTTCTGCCTGGATCTGGCCGACTAGCCATTATTAAGAGGAAGATTATTTTCATTTCAGATAGCTGAAACTCAAAAGAAACTGGGAAAAGTATAATAACTGTAACTGAAGTAAATCTACTACAGAATAGCTTCAGACACACTGAATCTTCCTTTTGAAATGGAACTGATAGAGATGTTGTGGAATGACCTCAGGAGTTGTTCACACCAGATATTATAAGGACATGGCTGAGCTGAAGTTTTAAGCGAAATGGTCCAAAATTCCTCCTGGACATTGTGCAGGTGTAATCCACTGCTACAGCAAGCGCTTGCTTAAGGCTGTTGCTGCCAACAGTGGTACAACCAGTTGATATGACTTTTTCCACTATCATTCTGCATCTTTAATAGGTGTGTTCAATAAAGATGTCAAAGATCCTAGTCTTTGTGTTTCATCAAGTTAGCCATATAGTGTTTGTCGAAATTTGTGACTTAGTGAATATCACATTTTGTCGTAACTTAACGTGATCACTGCTTTACAGCAGCAGTCAGCCAGAGAGGGACCGGAGAGCTTAGATTAAGTCAAACGTAACGCTCAAGTTGACAACACTTACATACACAAGTACGTTCATAAATATGCATGTGATAAAGGGGCCCCAAATGCAGGCAACTGCATCACATCCAGCTGGTTTTAACAATAATAGTAATAAAGGTTGTATGCAGGGGCTGATGACAAGCCACTAAGAGCAGTTACTTTACATTAATATAGTATACATTAGTATCAGTTAAATCATAATAAACTCACAAACCAACCAGAGAAAGGTCACAGTTGGGGCAGGCTGGGTTATTTCTCTTAAGACCATCATATTTGTAAAATAATTATCACATTTGCACAAAATATGTACTCTCTGTATGGTGTGAATTAATAATGACGAAGATTGCATAATGTATGATAATTTGACCTCTTCATTTTTTGGCTAAGTTATTTTATTAGCATGACAAGGTAGAGATCATTTTTTCTTCATCCTGGGCAAATGCTTGGCTTGTCTATGCGCGTCGTTTTACGTGCCTTTACAGTCAATCAATGCTGAATGTTTTGAGTGGCTGCTTGTACGATACTTCAACATTTAATATCTGGCAACTCTGCAGACAAAAGCTTTTATTCAGACATGCTCAGATAACATCAACAGGACCCTCAAAATGAGTTCTTCACAATATTTAAAACTATATCTTCAGTAGAATATAATGAATTTAGGATATCTAGGGCACAATAACAGAAAAGTTTTGAGTCATGATTAACAGGATAAGAAGTTGTGCTACTAGTGCTACTAGTTTAAAAATGTTCGCCTGGTTTTATCTATTTTAGCTAAAAGTGGTCTGGTCCTGTGGACATTGGGCTGCTTGAAGATTATTTCTAGACTCCCGTGTAAAATGATAACTTTGCCACTACTACATACAGTATGAATTTTTTCATAATATATCTGATTATCATCAGATTCTTTAATTCTCTTTGACCAAGATCCACGAGAAGACACCTGTTCAAGTTTTCTCCTGACACTGTGAGCCTTCCACTACTCCGCTGACTTCTGCTGGATTGAGTTACACTGGAATGCTTTGGATGAGATATTTTGAGTGAGCGAGCAACTTTTCTAATCCATATCCAACTATCCAGTTACTCGCTTTTGCAGCTGAATACAGCTCTTGTATGATCAGAGACCTGTACACAGCTGAGGGTGCTACAGTTTCAAAGCAGCTGGAAATGACCTGTCATCAGAGTGGTGCTGGGAGGGGGGGGTTAGTGGTGTAGGTTGGGGGGGTGGATGAAGATAATAATGGGTGTTTTGAGTTGTATCTGAAAGGTTTAAACAAAGGAAATCAGGAACTGAAGCCAGATATTTGAAGAATTACATTTGTGAATAATCACTTTGACTATTGTGGTCCTCCCAGACCTTGCATTCAGTTTGCCCCATTCGATACAGCCGGCCATGGATAAAAAATGTAAACTCAGTTTCAGGCTTGTAGCTAGACAGATAATAGCAGGTAAAAAACAGTGTCACCCCATGTTCCCAATGTGATTTACAAACTCGGCGCTCTGTTTTCTATCTACCAGGCTCCTGAGCAAAGAGGCCAGAGAGGTTACGCTGCAGGAAATGAACTCAGTATCACATAACTATTTCTATTTGATAGGGGTGGGTGTAAAATATGCATGGTTGGACTCCATGGGACAACTCCACAATGCGATTATTGACTATTCATTTTTCCTTCCTTGTCATTGATGTATGTGTGCAAAGAAATAAGTAATGCATATGTATCTTATAGCATATTTACTCCTTTTAGAATATACACCGACCAAGTAGTAAAAAGCTTCCTCGAGTGATTTTTCCACATTCCTTATCTGCATTTGCAGGTTAGCCAGATCCATCAATGTTTATGAAGCGAAGGCCAGTGTAATTCTTGCACATTTCTCCAACTGAAACACACACACACACACACACATAGACATGCCCATGGAAACATACAGACACAAGCACATTCACTCAGATGACGTTTTCCATTACACCATGAATATCTCTGGCATGGCCAGAATATTTTGTCCCCTTTTTGTAATGCCAATCCAAGACAAAAATCATGAATTATTTTCAAAGAAAAAAAAGTCTAAATATTTTAGAATAGATAAGGAAAAGATATGGTTGTAGGAGGCTCCTGGCTGGGTGTCACTGGAAGATAACTAGGCTTTATTAATGACCTGACAGTGGAACAGGCTAAAGTAATTAGGCTGTTCCCTCTCTCCTCCTCCTCTGCCCTCCTTTCCTTTTTCCACCTCGATAGATGGGCGAGCAAATTTTGGCGATGGTTTGATAACCAAAGGGACACCAGCATGCTGCAGACAACACAATAAAAAAAGAGCAGAATGAATAAGTGTAGGAAAGAAAGAGGGATGCTGTTGATGTTATCAAAGTTCATTCGATTTGCTGCGGAGAAAGCAAGGCGCCTATCGGTTACATTCACCTGTGAATGGTTAATTGTCCAGCACATGCATATGGGTGAGTCATTAATAACATTTGACTAATGGTTTAATTCTCTCCCTCTCTCTTGATCTCACTCCCTCTCCTTTTTTGCCATTTCCCCAACCTAAGTAGACAATTTTTTATTAATGTTTTAGATGGTATATTTCAGCACTCCTACAGTACACTTCAAAAAATAAACACTTAAAACTTGAATTGGGTTTTAACTGCATTTTTATACATATCCAAAACTGTCAATATGTAAATCAGAGCATGTTAGTTTTAAATAATATTCCTCAGATTCATCAAATTTATTGAATAAGATGCCAAGAGTCACATTTTACAGAACTGACTCTAAAACAAATCAAACAGTGTCTTCCAATCAAAAAAATATATTTATTTGAATGTGCGTAGACTTATTACAATTTCATTCTATGACAAGATAAAAATTAAACACTGAAAAATGACACTGATTGACACTGAATGACAACATTAACTATACAGAAATACTGTATATTTGAGCCATTTCTTTTCCATCAGCCACTCATGACATAATCTCTGGTCATAAAGCATACCATACAACATGATACATTGCACATATGCAGTTGGGGAATACATTTTCATCTAAGCTAATACAAATAGCAAATGATAAAATCACCAGGCAAAGAATATATCTCCTCATGCCACACCACTTCTAAGGTTTTAAAGCCCCATTTGTCTTTTGATCGATTAGTAAAAACATTTGCTGTATCTATCTGTCTCTTACAGCGGCTGCATGGAGAGGAAGACATGAAGACAACCAGTTAGTCTGTTAAGCGTTTAAATGGGATGTTATCCGTCCCATAGTTTTTCCAGCGGACCGCCAGTCAGAGTGTGTGTGCATGTGAGAGTGGCAGAGGACGTGTGTGTGCTGTCATCTATATTGTTGCATATGTGACCTGATTATGGATATGACAGTGTGCATGTGTCTTTAAACTTTTGCATGGTGTATGGCTGTGTATGGTCAAGCTTCATGTGCACGAGTGTATAGATATGTTCGCTATGTGTGTCAGACAATCAGGGTGACAGGCAGAGAGCAGCAGTGAGCCACTCCAGATAGACTCAATGTCCACTTATCACAAAGCAGAGGATAAGAAGATTATCTCTTCATCAAAGGTTGCCAGTGCTATCTGAACCGCTACTTCACTGAGCTAGATGGACAGGCTCTCTCTCTGTCTTTTTGTCTCCACTTCAGTCTCATCCTCTTACATCCTCTATTTTACTTTTTTTTGCTTATTTTCCTTTTTCTATCTTGCTCATATCTGTCAGCTTACTTCTTTACCTCTTTCTCCTGTTTAAAATATTTATGTCTGTCTTTTCGTCCTTCTTATCTGAGCCTTTTCAGCGCCAATGATATCCAGATAAACTAAGTCTTTGAGATGAGTTGCAGATCAGTTTTTTCAACCTGAGTAGCTTTGTAAGTGGAAGTGGTTCAGTTAGGACAGCATGAAGACTTCTGTAGTGAATGTGTTGTTAAGTGTATTGAAATTATTTAAACATTTTAAGTTGTAATTCCATAAACAAATGTCCATACACTGCTCATTCTGTGGCATCTACTAAGTGTAAAAGTTTGTACAGAGGACATTGGGTGTGGTAAGCTTGGGGAAAAAAGGATTTCTCGTTGTCAAAAGTATGAACATTGCCATTCGAGCTTCTTGTGTTGTTGAACAAGGCAGAACAAGGCATATATTTGACTTTGATGGCAACATTCTACAACTTTTATTTTTTGTTGTTGTAGATTTTAGGAGCTTGATAACTAAAGGCTCTACCTCCCATTCTACATTTAGAAACTCCAGGAACCACAAGTAGACCAGCACAGTGCACTGAAGGATTTTAAACTCTATTCTAGATTTAACAGAGAGCCTTTTGGAGAGAAGCTTAGGTAGGTGACATATTATCCATCTTGATAATTCCAGTCAGAACACTAGCTGCAGCATTCTGGATTAACTGTTTTTTAAGTAAGATTAAGACTTGTTAATGTATCCTATCAACAGTGAATTTTCAGTAGTTAAGTCTAGAAGTGACAAATGCATTTTTCAGTGTCACTCTGAGTCAGGATGCTCCTAATTTTAGAAATATACAGTAAAGCCCATAATTAATCATACCCCTGATAATTCCAGTCAGAACACTAGCTGCAGCATTCTGGATTAACTGTTTTTTAAGTAAGATTAAGACTTGTTAATGTATCCTATCAACAGTGAATTTTCAGTAGTTAAGTCTAGAAGTGACAAATGCATTTTTCAGTGTCACTCTGAGTCAGGATGCTCCTAATTTTAGAAATATACAGTAAAGCCCATAATTAATCATACCCCTGGCAAATTTTAACTTTAAGTTACTTTTCTTTAACCAGCAAGTTATATTTTGACAGGAAATGACATAGGTTTATCACAAAAGATAATATGACGATGTACAAGTGGCATTATTGAGGAAAAAAAGACATTTGTCAGCTTATATTTACATTTGAGCAAAAAGTGTCATGTCCAAAATTATTCACTTTCTCCTTGATCACTAAAAGTTTTCTGTAGGTGTGAAAGTGAGTGTGCATGGTTATTTGTCTATAGACTGGCAATCCAAATCTATTCATCTTTATTCATATAGCGCCAAATCATAACAAAGGTCACGGTTTGGGACCTTGTGTATAAATACAGAACTATGTATTCATTATTTCATTAGGTTTCATAGATGAATATAGCTGGGTCCACGTAGCAACAGAAGAGTGTTTTCTTATAATATTGCCCAGTGGAGGCATGTATAAAGTGAAGAGAATTGGTCCAAGCACAGAACCCTGTGGGACCCCATAATTAACTTTTGTGTATGTGGAAGACTCATTAACATGAACAAATTGAGATCTATATGTCAGATAAGATTTAAACCAGCTTAGTGCTGTTACTTTATATCCAATGACATGTTGCAGTCTAAGCACTAAGGTCTATCAAGACAATTATGGGAAGACGTCCATTGTCCAAGGCTAAGAGAAGATTCTAAGTGACTTTTACCAACACTGTTTCTGGGCTATGATTTACTCTAAATTATGACTGAAAATCTTTATACAAATTATTCCTATGCAGGTGGTCATATAACTGCTTCGCCACAACTTTTTCACGGATTTTAGCAATATAGGGCAAATTGGATATTGGTTTTATAATTGACTAAAACCCCTGGATCAAATGCTGTTTTTTTTGTTAAAATTTGACTACAGCTACTCTAAACATAGCCCATTAATAAAGATATATTTATCTGATCTAATATGAATAAGCTGATCAATGGTAAAACATCTTTGAGCAGTCCAGTCGGGATGGTGTCTAAGAGACATGGTTAGGGTTTGGGTCAGGGGTAGGCAAGTTCAGTCCTAGGGAGGCCTATGGTCAGTCTTTTTAAGTCAGGAAGCAACTGGTATGGTATTGGTAGTTCCCCAATCACAGCATATGCATGTATTAATTTAGCTATTTGTGTTTTTGTAATTAGGTCATTGCTTAATGATGCATTAGGTCAATAAAGAGATCTTTTACTGTGTATGTGTGTGGGTTGTATGTGTAATAGCCATAATTGCCTCATTTGGCAGTCTTAGGTTTGTAACAAGACAGGCTAGATGTTTTTCATGCAGCACAATGATGAACCTGTGATTTAAGATGTAGTACAGCAGTTTAGCTCTTGTGTGTGTGTTTTACAGACAATATGTTCTACAGCCTTAACAATGACAGATATGCAGTCTGAGATGCAAAACTAGAGTGTGTGTGAGTATGCGTGTTTTGTTGAATGTGATGGATCAGCCCTGGGTTGACATGATGTTCAACAGGAATGTAGTACAAGCAGCAAGAAACCATGTTGCTTCTGGTCTACATGCTCTCTGCATTTGCTCAACTAACTAGGTTTCCTCTTGTGGTAAGCAACCTCCAGGCAGCTTTTTTTCCTCTTCGACATTTTTTTTTCCATTATTTGACTGTTTCTTTTTAATTTTGAGATTTTCTGTTTACCTCTTTTTAATTGCTTCCTGACAATATATAGTTTTAAATATACATAAATAATTGCATACAAAACAAGGGGAAACTCTAAATGTTATGAATCCTTATTTTATTGTATTATTTTTGATTATATTTCTTAAAATTACAGATGCTGTAGAAGTGCTATAGATAACATAATTCTGTCATGTGACTTTGGTTTAAAGAGAGCTCATTAAGTTGTGTGTGTGTGTATGTTTGGGCGATAATAAGGGCAGACATGTTGCTGGTTTAAGTATATTTTCCCTGTACTGGCCTGCAACAGCTATCTGCCATCACAACTCAAGTCCCCACATAAAAGCTTGCTCTCTCTTCCCTCTCAATTTACTTTGTCTACAAGGGCTGGAGGGTCCCTGCAGAGCTTGACTGCAATGCAACACACTCAGGCGAACACACGCACACACAAACGGCTGTTACAAAGTGCCAATTTATATTTCATATGTTCCTGTTTGAATCAGTTTGGGCAACACTCTTACAAATGAAGGTGACATGGTTAAAGTATTTATGCTATGCAACCCAACAGTCTATCTATTAATAATACGAGGGAGTGAAAGGAAACATATTCTTTGTCTTATATCCCATTTGTTGTCAGGATGAATTCACTCATTCAGGAAGATGCCATACGGCGATAACAAGGGGATCAGGCGAAGAGCGTGTCCGTATGCTCACCAGCGTTTATAGGGGGAACTTTACCTATCTATGTAGAGACATGTGGCACTTGAAAGGAAAACAATATACAGTAAAGTGGTGGGTCACTTTGTGCCACCAGAACAGCTTCAGTGCGCCTTGGCACTGATCTGGAACAGCAGTGGAGTGGTTGAACACCATTATCCAACTATTCTTTCAGACTGTAGTTTCACATTTGGTGTTTTGGTGAGATAGAGACAAAGAAGGCCATGATTTACATAATCTTTAATACACTGAAACCTGGTTCTTTATTGATGAGGACATTGTAATTCTTGTGCCACAAATGGGTCAGACAAGGTGCACCAAAACTTGGAATTGATGTGTATTGACAGTGAAGTGAACAATCGGAGCCTAACCATGCCAGTAAAATGCCCCACAGCAAAAAAAAAAGAGCCATCAGGTCCCCTCAGTGGGTTGCAGGGCTCTTGCTATATGCCACTTGTTTGGAATATGGCATCTGACCAGATACTGGATCTCTTGCTTACAAGTAGTGTTATCTTCTGAGTTGCCTTCCTGGTCCTATTTACTGACGTATATCGATACACCGACCAGCTGAGCAGCATTTGTGACTCAACAATAAACATTTTGTGGTATCTTGATCCAAAATCGGAATAAACTGGGGCTGCGCCTGGATGTTAATTGCTCAGTTGTAGCATGCAATGCACATATTTGGAAATATCTGCATTTATTGTTACTCGACTCATTGATTCACTTTTGTTCTTTAATTTGTCACCCATTTTTTGGTTGGGTGGAGGCAGGGCTAATGGAAAATGTATCTAATTGTTAGGCTCTAATCAGATGTTTTTACCATATACTTTACTGTATTATTTGTATTTTCTTTCATACATACCTATGCATTACTAAATGATGAAAAGTATAAGAGGTATTAGCTAAATAGAGTTGTAATGTAAATAGTATGGTGCCTCAGTGAACACAAGACACAATACAAAATAGTACAAAAAGTAAATCAAATCTGGTGTTATACCCAGCAGTAAAAGAATACATCAGCAGTTTACACCACAGCAAAACTAATGAACGATACGATTCAATAACCCTTAATAACAAACCATTCCCTGTGGCTTGTGGTAATTAGAAGCTTTGTTCTGATTAATATACTTACTCACACTTGTACTGTAGTTATTGCGTTATTACGGTATCTATTTGTTGAATCGCTTTAGAAAACAGCCAAAGTCACATAACCACAGTGGTAGCAGTCAGGCTAACATCATGTAAACCAGCAAAACTGGATGCCGCATTAAGCTAAATGACAGTTAAATTTAGGGACAGGCAATGCTCGTAGCAATATGCCAAGTAGTAGACAGCAAAACAAAATGTGAGATGTTTACAATAGTGTGACAATGAGCCATGCCAGAGAGAAAGGTAAGAATTAATAGTTACAAAATGAAGTCTTGCTTAGGATGCATGTTTACCTCTGGTTAAATGCATATTAGATGATGGGTGGAACTTAAAAGAAAAACAAATAAAATTTCAAAGCCACGCTGAGGTGTACAGAGGCTTATTGTCATCACAACATGCTGGAACATAAGTTAAAAGTCTTTCAGAATTTATATAACACGAAAGAAACATTATTTTGCATGTAAGTAAAGCGGAGAATTTGCATGAGATATGAATTACTTATAAGGCCACAAAACAAGTTTTTGGTACTGTGGGCACCAATCAAAATTAATTATTTCTATTGTTAATTTTTTATTGTCTCAACACATGACTGAGAAAATGCATTAGTCACTTAGCATCCATTAAATGTTTCATGGCAAGCTGCTTGCAAAAAAGTCACTAAAGAGGAAACAACAAAATAGAACCCCAGAAGATGCAACTATGCGGTAAGGTAGTTTCTCGTAACATAATGGTATTGAAGAGCTTTTATTCAGAATTTACTATGGTGAGTTTTGTTTTTATTCAGAACTATAGAAACAGAAGCCTCAAGGATGCAAATTTTAAGCTTTAATAGTTTCATTGTTTCTCATAGCTGCTTACACAAAAAGCCATACAATATGTGTGGCTTAAGTTTTACCTGCCGATATTTGATAGAATATAAAATGCTTTAAAAAACATGTGATGAGTATTCCGATGAATTTGTGCCTTAGAAAACACAGTGTGGTTTAAAACCCACTGCACTATTTCTAATTATGCCCACAATATGATAATGTTAACTGTGTGCGACAGCCACCATGCATATTAAAAGCATTTGCTTTAGTGTCAAGCCATGAGAATGATTTGTCTGAAAATATGCTCAATTAGCTATTAATCCTTTACCTCTCTGTGCAATTAGCATTCTTTATGGAGGAAGGGGAGGTGGGTGTCTGGTTAGAACAGTTTGGGTCCAAAGGTATTGGGTGTTTTCAATCTGATCAATAATACAGGCCTTAATGAGGAGCAACCTGCCCCCAACTGAGAAGGTTTCATCCAAAATTCATTAATTTCCTGTTTTATTAATCTGGAACCACAAGCTGAGATGTTCAAAGCTGCAGGAAGGCCAGAACCTGTTGTGCAGGGAAACAGGGCAGATAAGTGAGAAAGGAAAGAAAGAGGAATTATGTATGCATGTTTCCCAACACTACATCAGGAGCTCACGCCAGCAACAGCTTCAAAGTTATTTGGAATGTCACTAACCTCTAAAGTAACTGTAACTGTAGTCAGCTACAGACAGAGCTGTGTTTTCATTACAACATGCACGTTGGAACATTTGGGATATTTATTTACTGTATGTGTCAATCACTTCTGGTTAATTAATTTACATTCATTCTCTTTGGTGGAGACCAACCTACCAGTCAAAAGTTCGGACACGCATAGAAAAAAGGCTATAATATCGGACATACAGTGTAGACGTTAATATCATAAATGACTAATGTAGCAGGAAAGAGCAGCTTCTTTAAGGAGTATTTACACAAACGTACAGAGACCTATGATCATCAAACTTTAGTATTGTCCTACAATAGCACATTATGTTTGCTAATGAAAAATAACGGCAAATATAAACGTGAAAACCCTTTTGCAATGATGGTTTTTCATAAAAAGAAAACATGGGAAATCCTATGTGTGTCCAAACTTTTGACTAGTAGTGTACATACACACACCCACAGTTTTGAAGTGTATTTCCATAAATTTTGTAAGCTTTGGAGGAGGATGAAACTGGGAGGGTTTTTTAAGGTACTTGTCAGTCCGACACTACTAAGCGGGAAAGCCGCTACCCTGCATCCTATCCTTCACACTGTGTGGGAGAAGAAAGGAAGAGGATGAGATGTAGAGGAGAAAAAGACAAGGTAATGGAGAGTGGAAAAAGTAGATACAATTATGCATTACCACAATGTGGGGATTCAGTAGGTGCTGACCGAGATATCACTTCCTGGTGTTGTGGCACAAAACATGGCATTTACTTTTTCTATTGTGTGCCTGTGTCCGGAATCAAAACGTTGAAGAGACGAATGCCTATTTGAGGAAGTTTATTTGTGGACAATAAAAAAAAAAGGACAAAACAAAAATGACGTAAGTTATTTGTCATTTTCACATGTGCTAAGATCAGGTTCATAGCTATATGAAAATAAAGAAGGAATAATTAACATTTTGATGCAAAACTTTTTTGTTCGTTATGGTCACACTTCATGTCCTTAGCTTCTCAGAACAAGTTTTATTTTCAGAAACACATATATTCTATGTCCTGTATTTCACATCCATTTAATGACAGTATATTTAGTAACCGAAGGTTAAACCGTCTGTGCTTAGTACAGATCTTTTTCAAGTTTATCCTTCACCACCCTGCTGGACCTCCCACGGCTGCCTTGCCTCCATTTGCATTCATTTTCATGATTGCTCCATGCCTGTCTCTCTTTCACCACCTCGCCCTCCTATTACGTGCCTGTCCACTTGGCTTTGCGTCAGCCAACAGACAGAATTCACCATATTCGTCTCCTTTTCAAAACCATAGGCATGGTTGAGGGGAGCTGTAGTTGAAATCGTTCAAGTGTGCTCATACACTTTTTTTAGGGGCTTGTCATTTCACAATTCTACCTTTTCCGACGTTGCTGTCGGCTGGAAGAGGATTAATAGGCATCACCTCAGTGCTCTTCAGACCTGACTTTTTTGCTTGGCTTTGAAAATATTAATATAAATTCATTTTCTGTTGAATTTATGTATTTTAAAACATCTCTCTAGACCGAGAGCACACAATACCAATGCCATTAAACAATCAATTCAATGAAAGTGTCTTTTTTAAGATCTGCACAGGTGAGACTTCCATGAATGTCTTTGCTTTTCATCTACACCAGCTGGGATTTAATAAATTATTCATTGAGTCTTCATTGAGTCATTAAGTGTATTTTCACATTTGAAATTATATACTACAGACACTGAAATGTGTTAAAGCAGTGTGTATTAGAGCAATATGCATTCACACAGTACTTTGAAAACATGTTTGTAGTTTAAGGCATAAAGCACAGCTGTTAGCCTTAGTACCGTAGAGAAATCTACACCTACAGCCATGCTAGCACTGTGTGAGGCTGTTTAGGTACAGCAGTGATGCAGCTTGGTTGTATACTGTTATTAACATCCTAATATTTCTGCAAAAATGATTAATAGCTGATATTTATAGGTAAGAATTAAAAATATAATAGTACAAGTTCAGTACAGTTCAGGGGCAGATCTACCAGGGGGCTAAGGGGGGACTGCCCCCACTGCTGTAAAGCCTTGCCCCTCCTGCTACCCCTTGAATTTTTATATCCTCAAACTCATACTTGTACTATATTATTTGTACAAAATTAATGGCAATAATTTTACATGCTCAGTGCTAATTAAGGAGAAGAACTCGTGGTGTTAGCTAAATACAGTTGCTGTTGCTACATAGTTAGCGGCAACACACCAGAATCGCCCAGTGTCCCTAGCTGCTATAGTTAATGTAAGTTAATGAGTATCTGTGGATGAGTCTATCTTTAGGTTTTGTTCTTCAGAACTTCTCCTTTTGCTTGTCAAACTGTTGTTGGCTGTCCCGCAAAAATGAGAGAGCAAATTTTGTATTTGATTGCAGACTGTATTAAACACCAGACTCAAACTGGTTTCACTGTGAGCCATAGAACTCCACTGAATTTTAATCACAAAAGATTTTATTGGCTCATTGACAAGGGAGACTGTCTTCTTTGCAAAAAATAATCCTTGTTGCCATTTTAAGATTATATATTACACACACACACACACACACACACACACATATGGTCCTCTGCATTAGTGATGGATAGTACTATGTCACTCTCATGTCATGTTATCAAGGTCTGGCCATATTGTAAAATAACTATGATATAAAAAAAATTAAACCACTGTCATTATAATATTTATGAGCTTTCACATTCCTCTCCTCCCTCGTTTCTGTTCTTCTCTCCTTTCCTCATTCCCATTCCTCTTCACTATCCTGAATGCCAGAAGTGACAGGAAGAGACTCTCCTGTCTCTTCTCCACAGCTCTTAAATACACAAAAGGTTAATTCTTTCAGTGTGTGCAGACTTCATTTCAACCACAAGGGTTATATCCCTGCCCCCATCTTTCCAAGACAACACTTAAAATTTTAAAAACTACATGTCTAACCAATTTAACTCCAGCTGATCATTCTAGAAAAAGCACATGGTGCAATGAAAAATGAATTGCAAACTCCCTTGGACAAGTTTTAAGACAAATAACAACAAATAAAAGTCTATTTTCCATAGGACAATTTACAAATTTGGGGTCTTCATGAAATGTGTCCCATTTCTCAAGGCTTTATGAGGAACTGAACTGAAAAAATCTTGAAATTCAGTCAAACTTTTCAAATTACAATTGTGTACCATTTAAACGAAGCTCTAAAGAGTCCTGAATGTTTGTGTTTTTCTCTGTGTAATTGCTGTACATACTGTATATGCAACGGGTGGCTGTTGTTTGCAGGTAGTATGCTAAGTCTACAACAACCTCGCAATGTCTATGATGCCCACACTATCATTATTATATTATTTAGTCACATTCATTCAATTCAGTTTTATTTATATAGCGCCAAAACACACAAAAAAATCTCTTTAGGCCTTTTACAGTTAGATAAGAGTATATAATACTCATTGTTATAACTATATATTACAAATAAAGGTAAATGGTTAGAGCCTTACAAAAGGTATGAGGAGATCTATAACTGCTATGTTAAAATGATGGTAAAAATCTCTGCCTTGTATAAACAAGGGAAAGATCTCCACTAGAGACATACAGCATATGCACACACAAAATGCCCATCTCAGTTCGCAGTAACTCTGCCTATCTTTATCTGTGGCTTTCTAATAAATAAGGGGACTATCAGAAAAAAAAAGAAGTTTGCTGGACATACACACAAGCAAGCCTTCACCCAGCCACCCCTGCTGCAGCATCTCTGTACCGCAAACAAGCGTCCAGTTGTTATCACTCTTCGCCATGCTTGCTGAGTAAAGTTTAAGCTGATTCGGTGACAACCCAAACTGAGCCACCCCGGCATTTCCTTACAGCGAAAGCTCTAATCTGCCAGACTCGGGGAGAGACAGAGAGTGGTCCGCTCTCTAATTCGACAGAGAAGCGAGGCTTGAAACAGCACAATTAAAAAGATACTGTTGTGTTTACACTCGCTGGCCTGTGTAACCACTGAATGGGGGACATAAACAGCTTAGCTGCAGGCAGTGTAAGTGGCCTACGTGGGCCTTCTCCTGCTGAATATGAGAAAAGCGACTGTATTCTGTCACACTGCATTTGACAGGAATTTGAAATCTGCTGCATTCTGTGCTGCCCACAATAAACCTTGTGTTGTTTGAAAAGCCGGCATTAAACAGCAGAAAACTGGCATGAGAGAAGGGAATAATTTGATCTTGTCTAATCTGGCAGAGTGGGAAATATTGTTATCCCTTCCGTGGTCTGTGATTGCATGTGTCTGGCTGTGTGTTTGTGCAACTTTGGGTCTGTGTGCTTATGTGGGATTGTGCACATGCATTTTTTTTCATCCAAGACAGATTTTTGAAAGCATTATTCTGCTATTTGATCCTTTGTGTGAAATTGTTGATATTGCCTTTTCTGTTGAGGTTCCCATAGGTGTTTCTCTGTACACATGCACTCTACACACATATCTGCTCAGTCCTTCTGGGCCTATCAGAGCTTCATTGTAAAAGTGTCTGGTTTTATGAGGAGTGCAGATGTAAATCCTCATATTCTCTGTGATATCTCTTCGGCATCCTGTTGTTTCTATCTTTGATCACCTATCTTCTGGGAAGTGATGAGTGCCGAGAGCCAGAAATCACAAACAACAGACACATTAGGCCTCTTGTATTTATACCCGCCCTGAAACAATGGACCTGTGTCAGGGCGAATGTTTCCCCAAGTGACTCTCAGGGAAGGCTTTGAAAACCAAAGCACAAAAACTTTCTTTTTCACACAAGCCTGGCCCATCGTTTGACACCATTGTTGTTCCTCTTTGATAACAGGCTTCAACCAAATCCCAAACTAATCTTATATGCTTTTATTCATTATAATCCTGGATCATAAATAGACATTTTTGGACTGGTGTTTAAGCAAACTCTTTGTTGCTTTTTCACTCCAGAATCATACATTCATCCATTGTTGTCCGCTGCTTTGTCATATGAAAGCTTGACTATAGTTATGAAAACATAATAGGTAATCAGGTGTTGTGAGAAATAGTCCCCTTATCACTTTGTCCTTGATGCTGTAGGGATCAGGGGAACGATTAGCAGGATGCACTCGCCCAGGGAGAAGAGACAATGAGCAGAGTAGATTGTCTTGTGCACAACAGTAAATTAAGAGGCTCATTATTATCTATGGTGAGATAAACCACATGGATGCTTCAGATAATGCTTATACAGATCATGGTCTCATGCGTAAATCTGAGCACAGTGAACTGGATTCAGACATAGAAATCACTTTGCTAGAGTTAGAGTGTTTGATCTCTAGCCTTCCCCTTTCAAGGTCATTGCTATACTTCATATTGTGCATTTGTCTTTGCATGCTGCTGAAACAGTTCACGTATTTTGCGCTAAAAAGGCTTCTCTACTCTCTTACAAATGCTGTTTCTTCAAGTATTCTTGCAGATCAGGAGAGTTGTGTGACTTATTTACCTGTCCGCCCTCTCTGTGTACTGCGTTGTCAACAAGATGTTAGCACTCAAAGGGGAAAATAACTGCAAATATAAACATGGTGAGGTACATTTCGAGCTGGAACAAACCTGCTTTTCTGACAGCTTGACAGTCACCTGAGGGTGAAACAGATTCCAAAATCACTGTCCGACTGGCCACACATTGTCTTGCTCTGTCTGACTTATACACCCACACATACACATAAACAGACGCACACGTGCACACGCGCACGGCAGTCCGCAGAGGGGCCATGCCGGAAAAGAGGCAGTCTCTGGCTGGGCAGCTGTACGGTCAAGCAGAAATATCTGGATGTTTCCCCTCCAGCAAACTGCTAGTATCAGTGGTGACAGATAGACAGTCTGACATTCAGGTATTCTCTCTCACTCTTTCGCTCTGTGTCTCGGTCACACACACACACACACACACACACACACACACACACACACACACATAAAAATGATTGACAGAGAAATGGACAGGCCGGACAGACAGACAGCAACTCAAAAGGACACATTCTGTACATTGTACTGTGTGTAGACAAAGGTACTGGTACAATGGCAAAGGCACAGTGATGCACAATCCCTCTAGACACACGTACACACACATACACACTGACATGTATGATTCAAGTCTTTAATTCTATCTATGACACAACAATTTTGACACTTTAGCTCTGAAACCCATTTAAGGACTAAAATTCAAGATTTTTTAGATTCTTAGATTTTGCTGTTCTCTTTTTAAACCATAGAGGTCACTGTTGTTTTACATACAGCTTAGAACAGATTGGCTCAAGTATCTTGATCTACACGATTGCTAACAAATAAAAAATGGGAAAAATTAAATGTCATTAATGTCTCATTAAATAATAGTAGTTTGTTTCAGCATGTTTGTTCTTATTTTTACAGTCTCGAGATTTCTCAAGATCTGGTAAGCAGTACAACTGGAGTTCAAATTTATATGTTTAGTGCACTGTTAATATGCAACATAAAAATGCAATTTTAGGTTCCACTGTGACATATGGACGGGTCTGTGTCTGCATGTGGTTTTGAGATTCTGGCTCATGCATACATGAGATAGTGTCTAAATTGTAAGGACGTTTAAGCACTTAAAGTGTAACCTCAAACTAACCCTAAACACTTTGGAAAGCACTTAAGATTCCCTTGATGTGGTCACACTTGCTACAATGAACATACCTCAAGTTTTTAGCCGACATTAGAGAAACCTAATTGGATACTTCACCTGTTTTAAACCACAAACTACAACAGTTAAACAAGTATTCAGGCTTAATGACTACAGAAATGGTTGGCGTCGTACATGTTTGAAAAATCCACACGTGTATAATCAAAACATGTTCAAAGTAATTATGGTCCGGAAATTTACTTTAATCAACGGCTCTGAAAGATTTTACACCATACAGCAAAAGCATAATTTTGTCTTCCTTTTTTTCCTAATTTGTTTTTAGCAGCAGGCCTTATGGGTATAAAAAATACAGAAAGACACAGAAGTACATCCCATTTTAAGTACTTATTAGTTAGGATATATCTCAAGAAGACCCAAACAGGCCATGCAGTTCAGACTTGTTCCTAGCACCAACTTGTTCTTGACAACAGTTTTCTGTTAACCTCTGTACTGTTAACAGTCTTTCATCACATCGTGAAAGAAAATGTGAATGGCCCAAATCT
This sequence comes from Microctenopoma stevenorrisi, assembly GCA_032270685.1. Lineage (NCBI taxonomy): Eukaryota > Metazoa > Chordata > Actinopteri > Anabantiformes > Anabantidae > Microctenopoma > Microctenopoma stevenorrisi. The sequence goes on from JAUMTR010000008.1 coordinate 13,295,142, forward strand.
ATGTCTGAGTCTATTTGACGACCCCAAAAAACTTGGAATTTATGTCTTGACAGCATCTTTAGCTTTAGGCTAAGATTTCCCTCTCTGACTCTTCTGTGGAAACCTCTGTCAGTACTACTCACCCTTCTGTTTGTATACTAGGAGTCACAGAACACATTTTCTAGCACGGCCAGAAAGAAGAATTTGATTTTCTAAGGTAAATGTGTTGCTATTGTATTACAATTTTATATATTTATTTATTTCAATCAAGATTGAAAGTCGGAAATAAGATACAAACACACACTCTTTTACAGACTTCACTTACAACCTAGTCTGCTTATATATAGTCACACTGAAGCAGCTAGAGAGACAAGTGTGTGTCCATAACCCAGACATGCTGTGTGAAAGTATACAAAGTGTGCAAGTGTCCATGGGACATGCTAGGCAAGTTCAACACACCTCTATACACGCTGACAACCATGCCCACATTTAACACATGAACTGCAAGTGCCAAACGTTCAGGCTCTGCTGGCTTGTTCCGGGGGGTTTAAACAGCCCACTCCTTTCTACACACACACACCCACACACACACACACACACACACATACACCCACATGCACACACACACTGTATGTCCAGGTAGAACTCACTAGAGACTTTGTGACTTGGCATCAACATTCTTATTCCTCTCTGCCCATCTTTCCCGAAGTGTCATTTCCATCGCCTGACAAATACAATGACAGCATCCTCCTGGCCAACGGAAGCTGTTAAAATAAATAAATAAACCACCTCTCTGCTGTACATCAGTTAATTATCTGTTTCACTGAGTGGCAGTCTGTCTCTGCCAACTTTCTTCCTGCATGTTTCAGTACGCTCACACACACGCACTCAAACACACTCACAGACAGAGGCAGAAAAAAAGACAGGAAAGACATGGCAGACAGTGATTTTCAGTGTGAACCTGTTTAGTCAAATAACGAGTCGGGGAATTATGAAAGACTGTAATTAGGTGGTGCTGACTGATTGGGCAAAAGAGTGAGTGACTTACCTTGTTAAAAATTCTTGAGGTGCGCTGGCATGACATTCAGGCTGTAATGCCATACACCTAGTTCGGGGAGTTTTAAGTCATTTTGGCATGTAATTATTAGAGAAACACTTTGTGATAGATGGCAGACTAAACGACTGAGAGATCAAGAGAGCAGAAGGAAAAGAGAGAGTGAGACACCCAGTGTGAACCTCTTCATAATTAGAGATTTTCTCTGACTTGGATTAAACACATAACAATATACTTTTCAAGTTGAAATATTAGACCTGTACCTGAGACACATCTGTGCACCTGTCAAACATGCTCCTCTAATTAGCTGCCAAAATAAAACTTACTAAACTCTAACATTTAGTGATAACAAAGTACCAAAGTCAAAGTGCATGAAAAAACTCTGCGCATGGCAAGTGGAATTTGTTGTTGCTTGGACATGAACCTACAAAATCAGACACGCAGTTCAAGTTAAAGCAGGGAGTTAGTCCTAAAATGAGAAATGGATGTGGAATAGGAGTTACATAAACTGATTAAGCACTCTTTTTATATTTGGTGCCATTATCCATGACTTACAAATGTACGTCAGGTCACGTTTATGCCTCCATGTGACTCCTTTTTTTGGAAATGTGCGTGATATACTTGATAAACATGATAAAAAATAAGTCCTTAAACTTGCTCTCATCAGTAGGCAACACCATTAAGCTCAGCCTGGATTCTTTGCAAATTATCTAGGTGTAGAAACTCACTGATGTTGGAAAGCCACTGCTACTACCATAGCGGGTGAAGTAGCCAGTCAGCCAGTTAGTGCACTTGATATTTGGTGCAAGTCAGAGTGTTGAATTAAACTTAATGTGACTCAGCATTGGTTTGTCATTAGTCCAGGGCACAAATTTAAACACTGAAGTTCACCATTTGCATTTAAGTGAGGCTTCATTAGAGAATTCCATCGATTTCTGCTCGCCTAGTAAATTTTCAGTTTCTTATTCATGGTAATTTAATTATGACTAATAATTGATTGGCTGTGCAGAGCATAACGCGCCAGAAGAAGCAGGACTAAACAGAACAGAGTTGACTGCTTTAGAGTTTCAAAATTGAATTGCCTAAATTGAGGCTGATTCTGTCAAGCGTTATGCTGTTGTAGTTTTTTCACTTCACTCTGATCAGTGCATTGGGCCAATGTTTCTTCTGTCAGGAGTTCCCATGATGCTTTTATTGAGCATGCATAGAGTATCTACATGTCTCTATGCTCTGTAGTATGAAAGAAACATGTGCTCATGTAGTGTGGGAACAGACCTGTCTGAGGCCAAGTAGCTAGGACCTGATCTTTAAGCTGCATATTGTAGCTTTAATGCAAAACATTAGCTAATTTGATCTCACAAGAGGATCTACTGATCATAGTGATCACATTGAAATGCACTGATCCCGAAACAACAATTACAACCGTAGTCTCTGCACATTGCTTTGCAATGCAAACTGAAAACCTGAGTTCTGGGTTAACTTAATAATATTAAGCGTGTTGCAAGGAGGAAGCAGTATCAACCGGCAGGTTTTTGACTTGTATATCAAGTCTGTATGTGGTGAGGTTTAGAGAAAAAAAGACGCTCTGGCTAAGGTTAGAGAATTATTTATGATTTTACTTAAAGCTTAATAATCATGTCCACAAAGTGAATTTTACGTTACGTTATTTTAAGTTATAAAGACGTTTAACAATGCTGCAGTCAGAAAAGCCGTTTTCTACTGTCTGGACACATTTTAATGATTTGTTCAGAATCAGCGAGCCAACATTTCGTCTCTTACATATTGTCAGCATGCTTAGAGAAATGCTTCTCCACATTTATTATAACATATCATTTATTGTATCATGTCGCTGGTGGTCTGAATTATCATTGAACTGTTGCCATGCAGCAGAGAGGGCATAAAGCTTCAGCTCAGAGGTGCTCGCCAAATCTGCTCTGTACATATGCATGGCATTCCTGTTTAGAGGATGAGTAAATATAGAACGGAGGTTAGTTCAAACACAGACCTGAGCAACCTTTTACACTAATCTGCAACATTTTTCAGTACATGGGGGAGGGAGAGGGGGGCAGTCACTAGAACAATAATAATGATATGTTGGTCGTCTAAGGCCCACAGTCATGTTCAAAGTATCTTGAAATAATACATTTTTACAAATTATGTCACCAAAATAAATGCTAAAGATTTTTTCAACACAGTTTCCTTTCCTTTCCTTCTATTCCCCTTTTCTGTTTTTATTTAAACAGATTTAAGTGTAAATCCTCAAAGCCTGTTCAATTGAAATAGACATTTAATGTTAGGATTTACTCAGAATTAAATAAAGCAAAGACATTTCTGGAAACATCCCTTTAACAATGCAGGGGAAATACCAGGCCACATAGAAAACACAATGCATTACACACACTGAAAGAGACATGCCAGGGGACAAACGCTTTCTCCTCCTTCCTTTATCCAAGTCATATTTATTTTATTAGGCGTATTCTCCATAGGCTTCATGGTGGCAGGATGGCCATGCGCTCAGACACTCACTCACATGAGCACAGGCAACAGGACCCCAGATCTCCACTGGTGCATATAGTGATTCATTTTTTCTTTCTCTTTGGGGTTTTATTTTCCCTTTTAAAAATATAAAAAATAGCAAACACCAATAGCCAGACATAATTAGTATTAGAGAAGACACAGAGTAGCTCCTAATGACTACAAACATCTATGTGGTTGACTTTTGTGTGTGTAATTGAAAGAGGGTAAAAATCAATAGCATTCAATGAAAACTAATTGTGAGAGGGGAGAGCGGGGAGCTGTGAGGCGTCTATTAGGAGAGGCAATAGCAAACCACTATGAAGATTCTTCAGTCAGTTAGAAAAGTGCTTTAAGCGCAAACCTGTGTGAAACTGTGCGTGAAAAATGGCTGAACAAAATGCCCATAATTCTTCTATTATTTAGTAACTTTCAGGCAACATGGAGTGATGGGAAGCAGATGGAAAATAGGAGGAGAGGAAAAGCATTGTCCCTGTGTTTTTGCAGATTTTGCAAAAGAAGTGTTGAAGAAGTGAAGATATTAAAGTAATTTCATTTTTACACATTTGACTTTAATTATAATTTGTGCTATGTTTTCTTATTCCTTTTAGTTGTTCTATCAATGCAAGGAAACCATTTATATATTATAATATATTTATGTTTACAAATAATTTTAAAACCATTGGAATACCACACAAGAGTTTTTGACAGCATTTCTGACCCACCAACCTATAAATCCGGCACAATATCCCACATTTACTGAAGTGATTATTCCTATACAGACTGAATAAACAGGATATTGATGTGTCAAAGTCAAACACTCGGGCCATCAGCAGAATAGATACCAACTACAGACGTCTGCCAAGTTCACAGGGGTTCATGTTTACACTGTGATTGAGTTTAAAACCTGGAGTAACAAAGGGCAAGCACTGACAAGCAAATAACACATTCCTCTTATGGAAGCGGGACCCTGCCTTTAATTTGTGTCATGTAGACTGTTTATAGTAGTGATTCTACAATTCTTATAAAGTGGCAACATACAGCCCACAAAAAAGTATTTTGTGCCTTTTGTCAGCACTTTGGTGTCGGTGCTCCTGGCTCTGCAACACGTCACACATCACCTGTGGTCCTGTGCACACACATAGATGCGCTTAGAATTACACAGAGATTATGGAGGGGCCATGACAAAACAACCACAGCCAGTTCACACCGACATACACACATGCACACGCAAAATGTTAGTTGGCCGTGGTTGCTGGCATTGGCCTCGCCATAATCTCTCACTAATTATATACACAGCTAGGCTTACTGTTTCAATGCAGAGACCTGAGAAAATACAACCTGCTAATCTTATTTGCACACAGCGGCAATAACCTGCTGGGATAGGAGAGGAGAGGGAAGAGAGAAGAGGAGAGGTGATGAAGAAGCAACACAAGAGAATAAAAATGGGATTTTGACCATTTTAAGGCTTTTGTCAAACGCTCTGTTTTATAACAGTGTTAAACTGTCTGCCCCATAAAGAATTAACAATAAAGAAATACAAATACAGATGCACATTTATGCCAGTGGTATTACATAATCTGTGCTCTCTGAGGTTTCTTTACTCTCTCTATGACTACGAATTAACATAATTCCAAAATTCCTGTATAGACCAAAATCTCAGGATGTTAAATGTGTATTAAATCAATTGTATTACAACTCACAGATATTTAACATAGTGATCCCCCTGAATATTAAACTCAGCCTACCTTCCTACCCTGCACCAGTTATGTACAGTGTCCATGACAATATTTCCATTTCAGTTCTCCTCTCTCAAGCTGTGTAGATAGACTATATGGAGAATGGCTGAGTCTTTGTTTCCACTTGGATACCCTGTGATGGAATAGAGACACACACACACACACAAGCCTACACATCTACACACACTATGTAAATAATGCATGTGTCTTAAAGGGTTTCACCCCACCACAGCTGGCCCACTTCAATTAGAGCGTTTTGCACTTTTTTCTTTTTTCTCATGTATTGTGTGTGCTCTCTCCTCTTTTCCTTACTTATCAACAAACCCAATCAAAGTATTAACGTAAAACATTTTCACATTTTCTTAACACGTCCTGCTTCATGTTCTCATAGTGAAGCCACAGAAGCATATGTATGACCTACTGTATTCTATGATTTCTTTTTTACACTTCCACAGCGAATCCTCTGTTCCACTGTGTGGTAGCGCCTCAGTAACAATAACATCTACTGTGTTATCTTAAATATCACTTGTTGAAAACGTACATCTTCTTGAAAATTACTTCATCTTCCTCTCTCTATTTTGGTCTCATAAATTTGTTTGAAGCCTTGAGTGACCCTTGTTGCTCAACCTTAACACTGTCTCCACTCACCATAAGTGAAGGCCCTGGCCTGGTCTAGTCTCCTCCAAACACATCTAATTACCCCAATGCCAAGCTTTTCCCATCCATCACATTGTCTTTCAGACGCGAGGTATTAGCACACCCGTCCCGTCAGCCAATTACCTACTGCCTTCTGCTTGAGTCACCTGCATAGCAAATGTGACCTTTACTTATAGGACTGATTGCATGTTTCCTTAAATGTGTGAGAGAACGCAAGGATTTGAAGGGTGTGTGTGTGTGTGTGAATACGAGAGAGCATGGGATCTCCGATGGGGTGTGTTAAGAGAATGAAAACGTCTAAATGTGCGCGTGTGTGCACATACATAGCAGTGTTTATATACATTATCTAAGGGCTTTTATACGCTGCAGCTGCGTGTCTTTAGCTGTTTTTGTACGGTGAGTAGAAAGTGCAGTGTGTGTTGTGTTTGTGTATATGTGCATGTATGATATGCAGATCTACAGTATGTATGTGTGTGTGTGTGACTAGGTTGGGGCAGTGAGCAAACCTTCCTAGGCACCCTTCTGACCCCCCCTGCCCTTCCTCATGTGACTGGCTGTCGTGAATGTTAATGTTCTGTGATGGCTGTGGAGCAAATAAGTGTTTCTGACACAGTACAGGCTCCCATTACAGGAGCAGGCCAAATGGGCTCGCTAGTGCCTTAATGAGCAGACAGGTCAGTCAGCCGCAGCCACTGTACCAGTCCCACATAATGCCTATGCAAGGACGAATCTCAACACCCAAGTGCAGAGCCAGGGAAAAACAGACTTCTGCTGCTGTGGTCTGAAAACCTCCTTACTCCAGTGTTTTCCCTAAAAACTGTAGGTTTACTTGAAAGCAGGAAAGTTTCCTAATGTAACGATAAATAAAGTATTCGGAACTCAGCCACTGATTCATTTATGAACAAAGTACCATCCTTACTTGTTGTGGGGTTTTCATCGTTATCTGTGGATGATGATGATTTGCTTCTATTTGACTTATTTTACACGTCCCAAGTATCACAATTAGTATAAAGCAAATCTAAATGAGATACATAAAGCACATGATGTTATGGTTGTGTTAAGGGACCCTGTTAAGGGCTATGGGTGTGCTGGAGTTGACCCCAGCTGTTATTGGGCGGTGTACACCCAGGACAGGTTGCCAAGTCTATGACAGGGCTGACATACACAACCATTCACACCTATGGGCAAATTGGAGTCACCAATTAACCCTAAGCGAACCGCACCTCTTTGGAATGGGGGAGGAGTTGACCTAGCTGGAGTACGCGAAGGAAACCCACACAAGCATGGGAGGAACATACAAGCTACACACATAAAGGTTCCCAGCTGACCAGAGGATTTAAACTCAGGTCCTTGAAGCAGTAAGGCAATAGTGCTAATGACTAAAACATACCTATAAAAGACTTTAACATCTAGTCACACATCCAGATGTTTCACTTCAAAATCAGATGTTTTGGTGTTGTGACATAACTGTCACAATATGGTCATTATGCTTATAGAAAATGCAAGTGGGTAAAAATTAAAGTCAAGTTAGTAGAAAGAACATATTTGTGACTCTGCAGTCTATGAAAAAGCGTGTTTCTATACAACTTAAGTGTTACTGTTATGCAACCCAATGATGTTTTCTATAATCATAATGACCACATGGTGAGTGACAAAATATTACTCTAAAAAAGACAGAGAGAGACTTGTCCTTCGTAAAGTCCCAGTTGGCCTGACAGTCTGTGGACACCCTAAACTCAGCCACTACCAGTGCAGTGCAGTTACAAGCCTGTAAACAAAGACACTGTCTCTCTTTTCTCCCTCTGGATTGTCAAGAGATAGAACAGCTTGTAGGTAGTCAAACAGTTATTTCTGAAGAAGGTGGAAAGCACATCGCTTGGCTGACTCATCACAATTTGGAGGGAAAATGAATCCCCCTTCTCCCACCTGAGCAGAGGCGAGATCAAATAGAAAGAGAAGATGGAGTAGCCTGGAATTAGACATTAGACTTGATTGAGACACATGGCAGGCGGAGAATCACCTAGCGCGTCAGAGCACATCCTCACAGTTGGCCGGGCTGTCTCTCAAAACTCTCCAAATAGTCTAAAGTCGACCTGTTGGAGTTACTGAGTCGTCACACTACATGTTGTAGCCCAGGAGCAATGGGCCCACAAAGGTGTCTCCTCTCCTGTCTCTGCGGGACTTGTTAGAGGTGCTTTTTTGAAACCTCTTTGCCTTCATTCTCACAGCACTTTGAGATGTACCATATATTGGATGAAATTTTCATTTTTGATAGAAAGCCATTCAAGTGAATTTGTTGTAATTTTAGATTTTTTTCATTTTTGTGATATAGCAACAGCTAATTTTCATGCATGACTCTAAAGCTGCACTTGTTTATGATCATATTACAGATCAGGCTTTGACATTGCTATTTTACAAGTGATGTAGCCTGGCCAAAGTGGCTAATATGATAGGAGGCAGATTCAGACAATTTCAACAGGTTGCAAAAATTGTGTGGATTTATTTACAGCTGTTCTACCACAACACATATTTACACAAACAAAAAAATATGCTTAACTGAGGGGAAAACTCCACTCATCATAAGAGAAAATACCAACCTGCGCACACAGCTGCACTTCAAGGTGTCTAAGCACTCACTGCTCTAAAAGCACTGTTTAAATAGTCTTTTCAATTTGGCTCAACCTCCTTCCAGGCGAAACCACTTCTTTTACAGGTATGAACAATTTAAAAAACACACATTTTGTTAATTATTACTTTTATCAGTAAACATTCACTATAACACTAAAACCCATTTAACCATATAAATTGAAAGCTAATTTCAGATTTCCACCAATCACCAAACTCAAACTAAATAGCAGAATTAACCTAATTTCCCCCACACTTGGTCTACTCTCTGACATCACTTGTGATGTCACAGAATCTACAAAAGAGGAAGTAACTCAGAGTTACCTCTTTTCCTCTCCTCAACACATGGTAAGTATGACCAACTTAACTAAATAGAAACTCTAAACTACAAACATTTGAGCTAATTCAATAAACATTACATTTAAATTATACTTGTCTGTGTGATATATTAATATTTCAAACTAATACTCAACACAATCAAACAATCAAATAGTCTGTGTTTGCAAAGTTTAAATTCTGACTGGAAATAAAGCTAAACATTTACCAAGAAAATCAAATACACTTAAATTAAGAAAAATGACTGGAGACAAGTGAAGTGTTGTCATCCACATTGTCATAATGTGTATTTGCAACATTGCAGCAGAACTAGTCTACGCTCACCTGCAGATGTTGCCCACAAAGACATACAGTAAATACAGAAGCCCCTAAAGATTGGATGGAAAATGCTTCCTGCTAAAGTAATAAAAGTTTTAACACGCTGTCACCTTACAACTGGGGTAGCAAATAGTGTATACTTTGCTGTGCCGTAAAGTTATGGCGGCTGGAGTTTCCTAGCTTCCAAAGGACTGTTAGCATTCTTCATTTAAACAATTGTTTCTACATTACACTGAGTCAGAAGATGCCAGTACACTGTTTTCAGATAATTGAAGTGCCAATGCAGAAACCTTTATTTATAATGAGACTCTAAAGGTCACTGCAGCACACACCCCTCACATTCAAACAAGACAGATAAAGCAATGCAGTTAATTTACTGAAAAACTAATTGGCAGACAGTCTAACAAGACATATAACTGTGTCACAAAAAAAGAATAGGAATGTGAAAAGCAATGAAAACATCACTACCAATCAGTGAACAAAAACATTGATGCAACATGTCTGGTAGCTCAATGAGTTAAGCGTCAGACTAGAATGCATAAGGTTGCAGGTTCGAAAGCCCGTCCGATTCCTAGTCAATCCCCCACCAAGTGTCTCTGAGCCAGACACCCAGCACTAGCTCCTTGTAAGTTCTCACTGGCAAGGGAGGTAAGCGCTAAAAGAAACTGTTTCAGTCAGAGATAAAGAAAAAAAGAAAAGATAATCCAAAATGAGTATAACTTGCTGCTTTGCACAAAGCACTGTGAACACAACGTCTAAACTGTATAATTGAACAAAGTTTGCAATAATTGATTGATAATGCTTGTTGCACATTGCTACCAGATTAACTCTATGGCTCCGACAAGTAGAATGTAAATGGTCTAGTAACTCTTTCAAAGGGTATAGAATATCAACACACTAGCAGAAATATTATTTGAAGAATTCCTTGTACAAATAGGTATCCATTACCTTTCTCAGTTCCTGGAGAAACCTGAGGGCCTCATTTGTATGTTTTCTTGGACCTCCTGAACACAGCGGGAAATGGAAGCAAAGGTCAGTGTTAAGTCTCCCCTGGCTTTTGTTCTTTAAAACAACAATACTGTATTGATCTGTCCTGAATGATAAACACAAATGTGTTGGTAAAACACAGTCTCTTTTGACCTTTAGCAATTACTTCTACATGGCTTTAGCAGTACTAGGTGAAAAAACAATGTGTCATTTTGTTGTGTTTTTCCTTCTTGTGTGTAGCTGTGGCAACGGTTTACTCAAAAGCAGCTGGTGTGCGTAACGACTTTTAGTTACATTTGACAGATGCTGCTCCTCATAGTAACGGCATTAACATTACAAGACATTGTGTTGCTACCATAGTACACTTACAGTATATCCTGATCCACACCTACGTACCTCTTAGGGCAACAGGGTTTGACTTAAAATCTAATTAAAATCTAGAGTGTTATTAATTTCTAGCAACGATAAACTGTCCAAATATCTTATTTTTAAATGCTACTTTGCTGTTGGAGATCTCATGAACTTAGGAGATAAACTGTAAATTAAAAATCACAATTCCTTCTTATACTAAACACACCACCTGCTTATTGAATCTTAGTGTTTAGATGGTGGGCTTAACTCCGTTCAAGTTGTCTCACAGAGGTAGTTGTTTAAGTGGGATGTGATGACCCGTGTTTAGACCCTCTTGACCTTTCCTTGGACTTCAAGAGGGTCAGCAAATACTATCCTGATCTCTACAACAATAGGTATGAAGAGTAAGGTAACCAAGTGAATCGAACTCTTAAACTAAAAAAGCAACATGCGTTTCATTCACTCATTCTTTGACTGGTTTAAGAAGCCGTTGAGAACATTTTGCTGCCATTTCTTAAGTGAGCATATTCATAATAGCAGGCTAACTTTTTTAGCTGTAACATCAGTGATTATAAATTTAGGAAACACACTCCAAGTTCAACGAGTCAGAGCGAGAGGATTGAGATGGTGAAAAGCGACACCCCTCGGGCTACAACCTCTTGACCTGAGGAGCGACTGCAGGGAGGTGATGGCAGCAAGGGGCTGATAGGGGCCAGTCACTGGGGCCTAAAGGCACATCCTGGACATGTTCTTTTGGCAGCTGGGCTCTGAATGAAGCCCAAAATACACACACAATCTGTCACACAAACATGCACGCTACACACGCACACACAAAAACCGTATCGCAGACACTTTAACTCTTGAAGTAGTGGGGTTATATTTTACACGTTCACTTTTCAAATGACATTAACTTCATTTATTTCACACTTATCACATCACTGGAATTTAGTTAAGCCACAATATCCACATTTCTATTTTGTGTGTATGCTCTGTGACTCTGGAAACTTCTGTGCAGATGTATTTGTTGTAATAGTCTGCAGTATATCAATATATTCATTTGCTAAGATCAACCACGCCGTGCACTTGCATCATCTGACATTTAGATGCAATTTAATCCTCAGAAAAAAAAATGGAAGGATGTGCTTACACCTACAGGCTGTTTTGTTTATTGTGGCCCTGGATGTATATTTTTCTAATAATAATGTGCTTCATTTTAATTGGAATAAAAGGCCATTCCATTGATTCTTCAAAAGGGGCCACAGCAACTGTGCCTTTTGCTCCTGTGTGTGTGTGTGTGTGTGTGTGTCTGTGTGTCTCACCCCGACTCTTTGTGTGTGGTCATGCTTCATATTTTCATTTAAGCTGTGATCACATTACTGCTATTCTCCTGATATTAATGTTAGTCAGTGAATAGATTAAATATTCAATTAAGCCCGCTGCGTGCTCATGTGTGTGGTAATGTGTTTCTCCTGTTCAGTTTGAGTGTGTGTATGTTGATGTGTAATGATGTGTAAATATATTTATGGCTCAGGGTCACAGTGGTATTAACCTGACCCAGGCTCTCGCTTTCTCTCCTGGGAGTCTCTGTGCTGCTGATTGTTCGGGTTTCACTCAGCTTTTGTGGGCCTACCAGCATAAACACACTGTGTGTATGTGCGTGTGTTTGTTTCAAGAATAGGTAGGAACTTTTCTTACTTTTAGAATAGATTTTTAAGAACTATGACAGAAAAACTGGAAACAAGCAGAAGCAAAGATCAGGTGGACATTGTTCCAGAAAGTCAGCTAAAGCTCCCTTAACTCCTACCTCACACAAGAACCACATACTGTTCTCGCTTATGTGCTGCTTTCACCAAAGTATTTGGTGAAATGTGCCATCAGTCAGGCACATGCCAAAGGCCTACATCTTATTCAAGTTTTAAACCTCTAATTGGTAACGTTTAAAAGCCGTTTAAGAGTGCCCTTTCTTCTCCCTTTTCTCATTTCCCATTTAATGTGTTGTGTCAAAGTCTATTACCTCAGTTGGACGTTTCTGTCCCTTAACTTGAAAAAAGAAAAGAAAAAGGGGAGGGGGTGAGAGAGAGCGAGAAAGAGAGGGAGTGAGAGGGAAAGAGAGAGGGGCAGGAGGCGGGTAAAAAAAACAGAAGCCATCAACAGAGGTTTGCCGGGTCGATAAAGCTTTTAGATTTGGAGATGTTTTCAGGGGGAGCCCATTTCCTGCGGCTAAGAGTTGTTAATGGAGCTTAAGGAATTATCTTATGACTCTCCGTTTGAGAGCAGTTTATTTCAGCCCGGACCCTGCTCCTGTGTCGGAGTGGCTGAATATGCCGCTGTCAAACCCGCTTAATGAAAAGTAACGCGTCGCTGATTACAGTTTTATTTGGTCTCTATGTAAAAAGCGCCTGTTAATTTACCATCTCGCTCCCTCTGTGTGTTCGTATTTGCCACGGCTGAATGATTTAGTTATAGCTGACTTCTCTCTCTCTCTCTCTGTGTGTGTGCTTGTACACCCTGCGTGTCTCCCATGCCTCTTTCTCTCAAATAAAAAGCCACTTGACTCGGAGGTCTAATAAATTCTGGCTTCATGCTAAATTAATTAAACGTTGAGCCTATATTGTCTGATTAGTGGAGACTTTAACTCTGGTACTAATTTTTCTACCAATAGCAATGAAAAATGAAACACAGCCTTTCTCTCGTGTGTGCAGGCTGATAAAGAGACATTTCAGATGGTCCATAAAGGCCGCATTCACCTGTCACACGTCTGTCCTCTGATAGAAGGTGTCTCGCCTAATTTGACTTTGCGGTGGTGGCAGCTTTGCTTTAGGAATGCTGCAGGCGAGCTTTTCTGATGTAAGAAAACACACCCTCACCCTGATGTAAAGAAAATCCCCTTTGTCCACCACAGCACTTTCTTCTGAGGGGCGCGGGGGTGGGGGTGGGGGTGAGGGTCTCGATCGCTTGTGCTTTTTTCCCATTAAAATTCATCACTGAAGCCCTCCCTCCCTCCCTCCTCTCACAGGACAGACAGAGTCCCCCGAGATCGCCACTTTCGCCATTACTGTCAAGTACCCTTGACTCCTTTCTTTCTGCCCTTTTATCTACAACAACTAATTCCAGTTCCGTTGCCCTTTTCACTTTCAGACGACGTGAGCGCCTCTCCTGTACAGTCCGCTCACTTCTGGAGAGAAGAGCCAGCAGCCAGGGCTGGTTTCCGTACAGGCCCCTCATCTCTGGGAAATTGAGGGGTTAGTGTCAAAACGAGAAGTCCTCACTTCTTATGATTTTGCTGGGCCTCCGTATTGAACCCATTAATGGGCGTATGGCGAATAACTTACCCTTTTGACAGCTGCATCATAGACGTTGTTGAGATGTTTCGATAATATTATCAGAGAGCAGAGAGGGGAAATCAATAGTCTGACATGAAATATGACTGCGAGCATCCCAATTACAGCCTGTTTAGAGGGAATTAATGAGGCAGATCCTGGATACTGATATTGTTCTGTCTTGAGAGTTGAGCTGCCTCGTTTTCTCGATGTCACTAAAGTGTGAGTGAATTCTCTTTTTCTTTTTTTTCCTGAAGCATAAGAGGAGTTGAAGCTTTTAGATTGCGCCTGTTTAAGTCGTTGCCAATCGGTTGGAATAATACAAACGTTGGATTTAACAGTAGATTGCGTTTAAAAACTAAAAAAAAAAAATAGAAAAATCAAAGAAAGCAAGCAGAAGACATAGAGGGGAAGAAGGGGCAGCGGGGGCAGTCATTCAGCACCACGGACAGCAACTTTCACCACGAACCCAACATCCGAAGCGCTCTTCAGAAACCGACTGCTTTTATTTTCAGTGAACAAAGTTGAAACAGTCTCATCCACTTCCGAGAGGAGCTGTGCGTTAGTGAGATTTTTTTTTTCTTCTTTTAACAGTGATACTCAACTGTTGAGACCTAAATAATATTCAATTACATTTGCATGCGCTTAGTAAACAAAAAAGAACAGAAACCTTTGAAACGTTGGGCCTTTTTTTCCCCCCAATATGTAAACTTTTCGTTATACATTTCGATAAATTGTGTGCGTGCGTTGAATCAAATGAGCCAAACAGATCCGGATATTTCACCTGTGAAACGCCAACGTAACAGCATATATTTACCATCGCTTAAAAAAACCGAATTAACATAATGACTTTCAGTCACAAAAAGTCTCTTTTTGAAATAGAAGAGTCGTTTGTTTTTGTTAGGAGCAGAAGAGTTTATTGATATTTTTGGGGAAACTCATGGCACTGTCTTTGGAGGAGTCTTGGTGCTGCTGCAGGGCCATCGCGCTCCTGTCAGCCTCCAGAAGGGCGCCTTTGGTGTTCGTGGTCCAAGAGACGGTGGTGTTGGTCAGGGCCTGGCTCAAAGTGCTGTGCCTGAACAAGGGGTCGTGGAAAACCCCGTCCACCCAGTTTCTCAGGGTCGTGACCGGGGAGTCCTGCCTGTTGTCCAGGCCGGTCACGGGTGAGGTAGCGGCGGGGGATGGAGTGAGGGAGGAGGGCGGCGGCTGGCACCTCAGCATACAGGACGGGTACTCAGTCTGGTTCAGGGACGTCGCGGTCTGGGCCAAAGACCAGATCCGAGGTTTACCGTCTATTATCTGGTGCCCTTGCTGCTGCTGCTGATTGTAACAGGCCTTCGCCTGTTGCCTGCTGTCCGACTGGAAGTCCTCCGGACTCGCTTTAAGACAGCCTTTACTCAAGTCCTGCTCCCCGCCCAGAGGAACGGGGATGGAGAGTTTCAGAGATGCGTCCTTAATGATGTGATCAGCGGGGCAGTCGGCTGTGGTCGACATGTGTGTGTTCATGTGGTATCGGTGCTTCAGCTCACACTCCGAACTCTCCGACTCCAGCGTGTCGAAGTCGTCCAGGTCGCTCAGCTGGAGGTCCTTATCAGCTCGACTTCTGGTCTCTGGGGAAAAAAACAATATAATTATCTAATATATATATATATTGTCTTTGCAATAAGATGCAATAAGCCATCCTCTCTGGAATCAAACTTATTTAACGTGTCAAACTAAGGCCATTGTGGACACTACTGTTCCATAGTAGGCCTGTACAGAAACTTGGAACATCTGACCTTCCTGACAAGTTAAATTTGACATGTTTTGAGTGTCATGTAAGTATTTGAAATCTACATATAATGTGTCTACATATAAATATAAATACACAAGAGTTCAAACAAAATAGTTCATTTGACAAACTTGCTTGATTGTTGTAATTACTACAATGCATCACCTTTGCAACAACTATCACAGTATTGCTCACTAATATAGTGTAATCTTAGAACATCACTTATAGCCCTAAAACCCAAATAATGTGACAAACTTTGTCTCTGTTTTTTTTGCCAACATGTTTCCCAGTCTGTCGTATTTAATCATTGAAATATTGTACACTTTCTACCTCTTTATTAGCTTGTTATTGTCATTGCCATCATCACCATCATACCTCAGAGTACATTTAATCTATAGTCTATAAAAGAATGAGCAGTTTTTCAGACTAAATGCACCTCAGCCCAACATTGTAGAATAAGACTGTTTTATCACAGCAACTAGACAATTTGAAACTGACCATCCTCATTGTTCTCGCTTTTTATCTGCTCTTCCTGAGACCCATCTTCGTCGTCGTCATATCTCTTCTCCTCTGAGCCCTTATTTCTGGGTGGCCATGTCATCTTGTTCTCCTTCTTGAGCCTCCGCCTGGCGTTGGCGAACCACGTGGAGACCTGCGTCAGCGTCATCTTGGTGATGATGGCCAACATGATCTTCTCGCCTTTCGTTGGGTACGGGTTCTTCCTGTGCTCCTGTAGCCAGGCCTTCAGCGTGCTTGTTGTCTCACGCGTTGCATTCTTCCGCCTTGTTCCCCCATCCATGGAACCGTATCTTTTTTAATTAGAACAACAAAACCACAATGATAATGAGCTGGTGAACATAACACAACATAACATTTACTCTGGTAATTTCTAATAGTCATCGACTTGCTGAGATCCTGAATTTAAAGCAGATGATGTGAAAACATATTAGATATAATACAATAACTTTAAAGTGTAGGAACTGTACACGGGTAATGGATTGTGTAGGACCACATGAACACAACTCATCTGTTCTGACATAACAGAAGGTAGGTGTGACTTGATTACACACAACTTCCTTTAAATCGCTTCAACTATACAAAATCGTCCATGCAGCACTTAAGCCTAACGAACTGCTGTTTACTCTTTGAAAATGTGAAAGTTATTCTGTAGAATATATATATATAATAGTATTACTCGTAATACATACAATACAAGGCCTTCAGTACTATAATAAATAAATAAACTATAGACCCACAGTTAAAGTGCACAGTGTTGATTATCAGTATGCAGTGAGCTGTATAAATTCTCCGAGGAGCCTTTCATGAGGCCTCGTTTACTTCATATACTGTAGCTTAGTGCGGGTCAAGCACTGCTGAGGGAATCAAGAGGAGTGGAGCGCTGCACCGCGTGTTTCCTCATAGAGAAAATAGACTGTAAAATTGCTTTATTGAGTGTAATGATGAGCCCTCAGGTAATAGCAGGGTGCAGATGGTGCTGCTGCTGTGGGCCTCTGTTTGTCTAAACACTTGTTATATTCTTCGTCACACTTTTACTTTAGGTTCACTTATTTGGATTCCTGCACATTTTTAATAAGTATTTTGGGTTATGTAACCTCTCAGCTCGCTGATTTAGCTCATTAGTGTGACACCTGGTATTTCATTTAGCCCAGGCCACTGCTTAAAAGTGAGAATGCTCTCTGCCCTTTTCTGAGCTCTGTCACAGCTCGCTTCTTTTAAGTTTGTCATTGAACTCAAAGACGATGCTGACGTATCATTCCAACAATATCTTCCCAGCATATCACACACTCACTATGGAAGTCATCTGATTTTTGAGAGCACCTGTCAATATGGCAGACCTGCCCCTCACAACAGTGTAGAGGCCTCATGTCTTTCTGACAAGGGCACGGGTCTTCTCAAGCCATTTATCCCATCAGGAAGGAAATGTGTCACAAGATGTAGGTGATCACACAGTGTTAGTCATGACGAGAATGTCTTCGACTTCTCAGGACTGATTCAATGTCGGAAAACTCCCCTTAAATCGTTTTTGATACTTCACATCCCGTTTGTTTCGCTTACAGTTCTGATTGTAGACCCTCGTTAACATGGCTGAAAATAACTGATACGTCTTCTCACTTTTGTTTCCTGTGCCACATTACACAGAAGCAGACATAAGTCAGAGCTCACTGAAAGAGGTCTGGTGATTGCATCAAACATCAACCACAGGTACCTGGCTTAGAAACAACATACCTGTCATACTGATACTGTCCCAGGGTAGGATCATAGGGGTAGTAGGCTGTTGCCTGGGTTATTCCTGCGTGTGCAGAAGCTGTGGCATCTTTCGTATCAAACGTACCCTGCAATCATATATGGGAATACGACAGCATCATAAACAGAACGTCTATTCTGGCTCATCAGCATCTCAGCGTACACACACCAGACAGATGAACGATGATTGTGTTATTTTACACATGTTTGTCACGTAAGAAATAACTGTGTGCTAAATAAAACATGTTTCTATACATGTAAATCACACGTTATAGGACAATATAGTGTTGCATTCAAAGACGCATGCAATGGAAATGACAAGAAGCTTTAATAAACCTTCAAAGCAGAAACTTTTCAAATGAAATAAACTGACAAAAGTTTTTTTCAGTGACTGACTGAGCAAGCACAGATTAAACCAAAAATGGTTGAATTATCACAGGGAGAAAGAGAAATTTCTTAGAGAATACAGCTTCTTTAGATTGACCTACATCAAACTTTGTTGATCTGTGCATTCATGTTGGGATTTGAACAAAATGTTGAGCATTTAATCAAACAGACACTTGTGTCTGCGTGTTTGAACAGGTCCACTTAGATGTGGACACCATGCCGGTTCATTCATCAACGCCAGGATGGACCAGACAGCTTACCAGCGAGTAGAAAGCCGAGGCGTCCGTGCCGTACGTAACGTAGTTCCCGTAGCCTTGGCCGCCGGTGTAGGGGCTCCCGTACACGCCCAGCGCGGCGGCGGAGCTCAGCTCATGTCTGGCTGTGGCCAGCAGCCGGCTCTCGTACACGGGGCAGTACACTGGGGTCTGTCCGGACGCCGCTACCCCGGAATCGGCTATAGATCTGCCGGTGGACTCGCAGCAAGTGGTCAGAGAGTTGGTTGTCATCAGGAACTGGGTGGAGACCGGGAGAGAATTGGTCTGTTAGGGGACTGACCGGTATGCTTTATTTAATGGTCAATTAAAACAAAACACAGTGAATTTGTAACTTTTTAGGCTTAAATGACTTCAGTGACATAACGATAACGTACTTCTCCCACCGCTGCCTGGCACGATTTTTTTCTTATTCCAGTGTTTGTGTTTAATTACAGCAAGTTGTCCCGACTGTCATTATATTAAAAACCAAACTACAGTGGAACTGATATTTGCAGATGAATGTCACCAACTATTCTTGCGCTAATGTGCGCGTAAAACGAGCCGCCCATTAGCTGGGATCCAAATAAAACACACGCATTACAATCAGACACAAATGTTTCCCCAGCATCGCTCAGTAATGCCCAAAGTCATTCCCGATTGATTTTTTTTTTTTGATGGCTCCAAGCCAAAGCAAAACAGCAGCTGGGCTAAGGCGCAAAACACACACAGCGTGTGCAGCAAGTTGGCATGTGTGTTCCAGCGCAGATAAACACATGGTTGACGCCACAGAATGGCCACTATCTTGTCAAAATCACTAAAGGGTAGGTCGGAGGTCTGGTACGTTTCAGATTACTCTATTAGTGGTTTTTATACCAGTCGCTGCGGGAGCGCAGGTATCAGTGGCGGTAACGTAATTCCTTTCCGATACCCACACGCGCCGCGAAAGCCTGATTCCTGGCACAAAGTGCGTAGAAGAGTCGAGCGCAAATCGATGACACAATCAATCAAAAACAAAACAATATCCAAACAAAAACAACACACCAGCTCAGAAAATGTAGTTACGCGAACTTACTTGTGGAGCAGACGAATAAGGATATCCAAATTGTGGATATGACATGGTAGAGAGGTCCCCCAATATCCAGAAATGAAGCGAGACTGAAGGTCTCCACTCTAATGCAGGCTGTGGCTCTGTTTGACTGTACCAATTGATTGGTAAGCACAGGCTCCTTGGATGCTTATAGGGCGAAGCAGAGTAGCATGTTTAATTTGTGTAAAATGCCCCCACTCAAACCCTTTCAACGAAAAAAGGTAAAAAAAAGATATGATAAGAAATGAAGGAAATTCTCCCTTTTCTTGTTAAATGTCTACTGAAAATAAATAAATTAAAGTGATAGGAACTATTGTTGCTAGAATGATCACTTTGTTGTCAGATACATATTTTGCCTTATAAAAAAGTAGTATAAAAGACGTCAGCAGCAGAGGCAGGTTGTTTTAAACCGCGGTGACTCTGACGTCAGATGTTTCCCACTCTAAAAATGACCAGACTGTAACTTTCATATGCATTTTCTTTCTGCGGATGACGACAAAACAGGGGGATAAAAAGGGAATTTAAAAATTAAACATCACACAGGAAACAATAAAAAAAAACAAGATGACTACTTTTTTATATTTACATGTTTTGCAGTTTAAGTCTCAATTAATCAATTAAGCCAGTCAGTGCGCTGAATATGCAGACGTGTGCATCCGTTTAAATGCATTAGACCTAATTAAACTACTATAATTCCTCCACACTGAGCAGACTCATTTTAATTAGTCAAAAAACATTTTGACATACATTTGACAGAATATTGACATGGGTGGACTTAAATGACTAGCAGGCTCTTTGTGCTTTTAAACGTGTAATAACCCTTTAAAACGGATAATGTTTCCGTTCAATGTCACTCGATGATTCCACCTGGATCAATGAGTCCACCGCGTGTTGTAATTACCCCAGCGACGAAGTCTATCTGTCTATCTATCTATAGATCTATCTATCTATCTGTCTATCTATAGATCTATCTATCTATCTATCTGTCTGTCTATCTATAGATCTATCTATCTATCTATCTATCTGTCTATCTATAGATCTATCTATCTATCTATCTGTCTATCTATCTATAGATCTATCTATCTATCTATGTCACGTGTGCTTGTGTGCTTTGGCTGAAGTCGTAGAACTGCAGCAGCCAGAAAAACCAAACGCCCTGGAACTGGCTCGCCACAGTGCCAGCGCCGGTGCGCGCAAACCTGCTTGGAGAATCCCGGGTTGAGACATGTGGATAGCCCCGGGGGTCACTCCTCAAATTAATGATGATGTACTCCTCCCCCTCCTCCACCCCTCTCCTCAGTCTCCGCTCCTCTCCAGCTGGATCTCTGCCTGCCGGTGACAGGTCGATTGAGAGTGATTGATGACTATCTAGGGGACCGGGGCCAACATAATAATATGATACCGGCACCTTGCAATAATTGCTCGCTTTCATTTACGGATGAAAGAAGTAGTAAAGAGGTATAAAGACGGAGAGGATGGTGCTCCGGTTAAGTAACTTTTACCTTCCATTCCTCTGCGTTCTTTTTGGGAGGACGCTTGGTAGAAGTGAGAGGGTGGGCTCTACGATATGTCTGTGCTCTCATTTTGACAAATTGAATTATAGGGGGTTAGTGCCTCCAAGCAAATGGCCGCATTAACGGTGTGAACGTGGGGGTGGGGGGTCAGGCAGGATCAGCCAGCGCTTTTTAATTTGCATTAACTCTAATGCCACCTTAACATTAACAACCCGTCTAAGCCACTCAAGCACACGCTCACTCACATCTCTCCCTCACACACACACACACACACACACACACACAAAGAGAAGGCTTCATGTTGTCTTATTCATTTGGACTTTTTTCTTTTTGAAAACTTGCTGGGCTTAACGTGGCACACTGAGTATTACAGGTGGGTGGAGCACCCCAGCTATTTTAATCACCACACCCAATGGCTGAAGGATGAAAAGTGAAAGTGCTGACGCGCTGATTAAGGGATTTGGTGTATGATGGGAGCGCACCTGACGCAAACACACAGGTGGCGCGCCACGCTTTATGGTCAGGCTGACTCAGCCAAGTTTGTTTGTCCCTCTTTGCACGGACCTCGAAACTTGTGTATGCCTGGAATTAGCCTGCAGACAGTGTCAAGTCTGACATATTCACTAAACTATACTGCCCGCATAGGCTCCCTCTCTCCCTCAGCGTATACCCTTTCATTATCCACTGCGTTATCCAGTGTTATCGCCCGCCTTCCATACATTATTTAAGAGCACTAGTATATGCTTTTAGACGGAAAATGAAGGCGACGGCAGGCGTTCATGCTTGTTTAGCGTTTAAAGATTCAAAGAGAAGCTTCTGGTTTTTTTCTCAGAAGGATGCAGGGACGTCCTAAAGTGGAAAAGAGGGTGAAGAGATGCTCTTCAAGTTCAGGACAACTGGGATGTTCATGGCCTGGTGCCCTTACTCTCTCTGACTCTTTATTTGTTTGCATATTTGTCAAACTTAAATTATTCAGATCATCAAACACATTTTAATATTACAAAAAGATATTGTAAGTAAATACAAACCGCAGTTTTTAAATGACGATTTCATATAGGAGAAAGGGCTGATTACCGCCAGATATGGTGAGCAAGAAGTTACTCAAAAAGAAGCTGTCTGACAAAGTGAAGTACAATAAAAATGTTAAAAAGCAACACATCCTGCTGCGATATAAAGAAAGTCGAGAACAAATGAGAAACAAAGTAAGTGACTTGTATCAATCTGGAAAGGATTACAAAGCCATTGGGCTTTGGGATTTGAAACGATGGTGAACTTTCCCAGGTGTGGCGTGCCTACCAAAATCACTCTAAGAGCAACAACTCATTCAGACGGTCACAGAAGAACCCAACCTTGATCATCCCAATGACTTTCGGGTAAATATTCTGTGGACTGATGAGACAGAAGACAGATTTCAGACGCTCTAACCACATATCTACTCACTACTCGTGTGAACCAAAGCAACATTATCATGCATCATGCGGAGTTAAAGAATGAATTAAACTTGAAAATCTGTCATTTACTATTTATAAGTAAATTTCACCCATCTCTCCTTCAACTGAGAACGCAGTCAAACAGCTAAAGTAAAGGAAAGGTAAGCAGCTCATTCTGCACTGCCTCTAATGTCCCCTTACGTAAAGGTCTGCAGGTACTACTGCATCAAAAGATCCCTCAATAAAGTCCACTTGAACCATGAAAATACCATGATTTAAGCGTTCACATTCATTATGACCACTCAACACAAGCTCAAACGCACCATGCAAATATAATACAGTCTATCATCTTAGACAAAATGCTTTTGTCCCCCTCCATATTATGAGATTTACAATGTGAATCATTGTAAGACACATAGCAGTTAGCATTTTGCATGTAGCTGCTAGTCTGTTCATGTTTTCTCACTTTCTCAGAAAAATGTATTAAATCTGTAGCTGAACCAAAGCTCTGGTCTCAGGACAGAGAGTTAGCCAGGACTTCTTCTCAGACCTGGAAAAAGAGTGTGTGTAATTTCTGCCTCTGTCACTTGTTATTTCATCTTTATGTTCTGCTGGTGAGGTACAGAATCTTTTTTTGTGGGTTCTTCTGTGAAACACTTCAGTGAATTTTCTTGGGCTGTGACGCTGTAACCTCGGTCTTGTGGGCGGGGTTTAAGTCTAAGATTTTGGGCCCCAGGTTTCTCCTATACTTTGTATTGGAGGACGTTCCGGTGCTCATGCACCAGTTGTAGCATAGGTCTATGGTAAAGATTTTGGCACCACAAAGGAACAGGAAATACATACAGTCATAGTAAATGAGTCGGAGAACATTTTTAAACTTCAATGCAAATTATACAGAGTACTCATGGTCCGTTTAATATATAGATAGTATATTAAAATAATAATTAAAATAATTTTATATGATTTCCAGCTTCTTCTTCATGTCAGACTGGTGGGGTGGCACCACAGCCCCCTCTATTGACTGGTCACCACTGTGTAAAAATAACACATCATTTCATAAAATAAACATCACAACAGTCAGATTATATTGATAAATACTTTAGATGTGGTGGTGGTAGTGTAATGGTCTGGTACATGACACAACTACTTATTAGTAGCACCATTTTTCTTTTGGCATAGGGTCAGGCAGATTTTTATGATTTTTATTTGGTTTTTGGGGGATCTAAACAATTGAGGTATAAAGTAAAAAATAATTAAGGAGACAAATATGTTTTTTAGAAGTTCTACAGTATGCTATTAAGATTTGTACTTAATATATTAGGACACTGTTCAGTTGTGATATAATGTGGATGCATCCGTTATGTTCAGTGAGCAACAAAGATCAGTTCTTTCACCAGATTTATACATAAACTAGATTTTATTATTATGATTGTCCCACAATTAACATTTGCATCGTCTAGAAGTCTGTATCGTTCTCAAGCTTTTTTCTTCATTTAGCTGTGCACACAAGTTTCAGATTTTCCCATATGACATCAATCTCAAACTGCTGCAATCTGAATAATAACTGTGTTGCACTTTGAGGTAAGCTTGCTAATTTGCATCTCCTTTTCAGCTAAACTCATATTAAAAAGTTCCCCAGAAACATTGTAATCATGAAGGTGTCACTTCCCTGATAATCTGCAGTTGATTAATGAGCCACAAGGAGGGGAGTGCGCCTGTGTGTGTGTGTGTGTGTGTGTGCGCCTGTGTGTGTGAGACATAGCCAGAGAGCGAGAGAGGTAGACAGAAAGTGAGAGAGAGGTGAACAAAGGAGGGTAAAGCACCACTCTCTCCAAAAATTCCAGGCAGCTGACTTCAAAGTGAGAGGAGCTAAAAAACAAATTTAACCTGTGCTCCACGGTCACTTTTTCATGATGGCGATGAGTGGTGTTCAAAGTTGATGGACCTGTTTTTATGTCAGGCAATATTGTTTATTATGCCACATATCATGATGTAGATTCGTTTCAGATTCACTTACTGTACCACTGATTTGTGTACACACTCTGAACACAACGCAGCTGCAATCAGCTTTATTATATTATCAATATACAGTTATATTGCTCTGTAAAACCTTTAACAAATTGATGTCGATGCTTAAGTTTACATTGTTTAATTTAAATATTCAGTAGGTTTTGTCTAAAATAACAAACAAAAAACGAGACATTGTTTTCTATTTCTATTTCAGCTCACAAATATATTGTTTGTTTACTTTCACTGTATTTCACTTGCTTCACTGTCTTTTAGAATAATGTGTGCTTGAAATAGCTTTATGTGAGCAGTGCATTTTCACACTTTTAGATTGAAGCATCTTAAGATCAGGGAAAAAGGACTGTACTGAGTGAACACTGAGGCAAGGAAACTTGCCTCAATCAAGTGTGGTTCATTTGCTGATGTTGACCTCTGGCATGTTCAAATTCCCCAGTGTAGGTTAGAACCAGGTGAAAGAAGAACTCAGTTTAAGGACTTCCTCAAAAGTGACTCCCTCATTCTTGTACTCCTTCCTAGACTTATCATCTTCTCTCATCAATCATTATATCATTATCATTACAAAGTTTGACTTTATTTTATAATCTGCAAGTTTCTGCCCTGTTTTGTGAGTACTTGCGCTTTTTGTCCTAACTTTATGAACTAATAGTTCTGCACTTCACCTTGCTTGCAGATAATGCTCCAGTGCTCTGATGTCTTGGTCTACTGTTTTGTGAGGCAACAATGTAGAAAGCCAACCTGACCTCAATAGCTGAAGACAGCTGCACAGGCCAAGTTGTTTGTGACATGAAGCCCCGAGCAGCTTCCAGGCTTTTCAATAGCTACCATGTTTCTGTTTCCGGAGTCATAGAAATACTGTCCAAGTATTCTTACACACATAGACACATTGTTTAGTCAGCAAAACATGAACCTATCCGCTGTCTAGTATAGTCTTGGAACCCAAATGGAATATTGATCTCAAACGATCTTCTGAATGTATTTCTTATTTCTTTTCTTGGACAACACAATGATTTTTTTCCACACTTCTTCTCTTCTGGCCCTAAAGCCCTAATGGTTTTTGCATGAGCTGGGTGGTTGGCTGGGCTCCAAAAGTCATTCTGTATATAAATGGTGACTTTTGTTGTTGTTACTGAAAACGTGAAAACGTGATCTTCCAAATGGTAATAAGTATATTTGGTTGGTGGATTGCTTTACCAACTTAAAATAATTTGCTGTTCTGAAGATGTTTCTTACCACCTCGAGTTTTCACATTAGAATGCAATAATTGTACACAAATGTATACTTACTCACTTACTAAATAAATACTTACTCTGTATATAAGTACATTAGTAGTTCCTTTGTCCTAAATATGCAAGAGGTTAAGGAATAAATTGGCCACAACTTTATATTAAAGTTGCATATTTAGTTACACCAAATGTACTGTATTGTTACTATAAATTTTACAAAATTTATTCATTGAGTATTTGGTATGAAAAAAGTATGTAAGTTCATTCTTTATTATTATATATGAAAAATTAATTGTCTGATTAAACAAAAATAACATAATATAACCTTATAAGCTGCAACCTTTTATTCACAAGGATAAAAAAGGGTTTAATGTTACATTACACACTTACAAAGGTGGAAGCACATATTCACTATGCAAACCATGCAGCATTAACACTTTTAATGATAGAAACCTCATTATCCTTATATGTTATATCAAACTGGGTGTTCCGCCTGTGTGTTGAAATTCAAGTGGACCTAGTTTTTAACTGCACCATCATTATGTCTAAGATTAATCTACTCAGCCCCTTCTGTCTCTATCTTCCTCTCACTCCCATCTCTCTCACTATTTCTCCTCCTCTATGGCCTGTCTAAGAGGTTTAACATGTCAAAGTTCTCTCAGCTCATCCATAATTGATCACCACAACTGGAGCATCTTCACTGCACTTAGTTAACTAGCGATCTGCAGGTGTTCCCTTAGCAACTGGCCAGGGACTGACGCACTAAAGGACTATATGTCGACTCCCAAGACCCAAAAATATAAACCCATTGTATCTTGTAAATCTTGGTGTTGGCCCCTTGTTCGATGCTTGTGTTCTTGGACTCGGTATGTATGTCTGCCCATTACACAGTCCAGAATATGAATGAAAACAATCAAATATCTTGTAACATCAGTATATGCACTTGCTCCTCACTGTGATTTAAATGCTGAGTGAAAAGGATTATTTCCATGGGAATGATGGCTCCATTTTCTGTGTGGTCTATTTCTAATTATTAGTATAAATTATAATTTTATATTTTACTGTTGGACTAACATATCCTGCAAACACAATGTGCCTTTAATTTTACCATTTTAGATTTACTAAATTAAATACATTCATGAGTTATTCTATAAGCATTTGACCTGTTAAGGATGTCGACACTTTGCTGAATGAAACACAAAAAAAAATGTTTTTTGTTTCTTTTATATATCACTTTAAATTATGTTGAACCTGTAACACGCACGTATCAAATTACGTTGTTTTACAAATCAAGTTGCTTTTGATCTGAATATATGACTTCTGGCTACCAAGCCAATAAACGGTTTATTAAAAATATGACTTCTTTTAAGATGCTTGGCTTAAATTATAAACAAAAATAATTTAGTGACCTCTATGATAACACAAATTGAAGAGATTCTGAAAGAATGTATGCGTATGAGCATATACCTTGACACAAATTAAGCCTTTTTTTGTTTCTCATTATAATGTAGTTTTTCCTTTGCTCTTGAGGAACAAACTGTCCGGCCAGCCAAACAATGAGACTTGTCAGTCATGTTTCTGCCTGAATGTGTCCCATCTCTGTGTGTGTGTGCGTGTTTCTGCATGTATTACCAGTGCCAGACCCATCATGTCAGACACTGGAATGACATGATCGTATAGTGTGATGCACACACATACAAGCAGGGTCCAGGTGGCTGCTCTCTCTGTTATGACACACCCCACACCAGACCAGTGAATCCGTCGACTCCCCTGACACCTGCGACCACCACCAGTCCAACGGGCCCAGCTACAGCCACGTGCAGCCAACAGCTATTGAATACATTTTGTCCATATGAAAAGTGCAAGGTGTGTTTAGTATAACACTAATATACGGGCTGTAGTACAAGTCTAGGGTCTTCTGTGCTTATAACATGTTTTTAAATCACAAGTTTGAATTTAAGTCAGTCACTACAACATGCCATCAAAAACAGGGATCTACCCTGTGATCAAAATTCTACAGCCTAAAATTAGGCCTCAAAGACAATGTCTAGCTCGTTTCCTTGTTCCTTCATATTGTATCTCATCACGTCTCACCAAGACTTCACCGTGAGCAACTACCCAAAAAAAAGTGAGAAGGACCTTCATATACAGCTTTCTAGAAGTACTGAAAGTAATGTCAGTACACCTGTTAAGATAAGATAAGTTTTCAAAATAGGTAATGAAATTTATGTCAGTACGCCTGAAGATAATGCTATAATGAAAGATTTCCCATTTGCTAGATAAAATGAAAATTAAATTCCCTTTTCTGCCTTTCTTTTCCTTTTCTGTCATCCTCTTAAAAATAACCACAGACAGGATTACCACAAATGACCTCTTTTCATTATTTGCCACAATTATTTCATTTGTTTCTTCTCCTGAAGCACATGGATATTATAAAGTCATGATCCTCTTTCAATATTCCCCTACACAATAGAACTAGTGCACTGAGAGTAGCTGCGTTAAAGGGCAGAGAATGTGTTATGGGCAGTGATTATCTTCCTGAAGATGATGCAGCCTAGGCAGGCACTTACAATCATTTATTCATAATGCATCTACTGAAACACAAATGCACTTTATTGTCTCATTCTGCATCTTATTTTACCCATAAACCAGAAAATGGGCTTGGTTTCTAATGAAAGAGCCATGTTAATATCAAGGCAGATAAGGGCAGGCATGTGCAGATGGGGGCACTATGTGGAAACCCAATCACAAGTTCTTTCAATCACTCAAAAGCAGAACAAGAGGGAATAGATGCATTTAAATATTATCCTCTACCTGGAGGTATTAAAACTATACAATTTTAATATCTATTTAACATGCAGTTGCTTTTTGCGCCTTTCATTTTTGCAGTTCTGCATAAAATGCAGGCAGGTAATGCAGGAGTAACTGTGGCAGTTATGGGCATGACATGGTTTTTCAACCAGGCACTTCTGCAGTATTGCATGACTTTAATCGCTGCATTAAGATCTTACTCAAGGAGTAGGCTGTTCTCTCCCAGTAGTCTAATTCTGGCTTTATTCTATATTCTGTTGTGTTTGCTGTGTTCCAAATGAGATTTGGGCCACAAAAAGTACTCTTGCTTCTTTACTCCCTTCAGCAAAGGAACCTTTCTTCATCAGAAGACTGTTTATGATGTTTATTTTTCTTTAAAACAAATTTCCATTTGTGTGTTCTAAGTTATGTTGATTCCAATCAAATTATTGTTCGGTTATATTAAAATGTGGATACAAGCATCCATTTACTCGTCTGAAATAACAAATAATGTTTTAATGTTCGGCCATTGTTGGAGATTAAGTCTTGTAAGCACATTGTATAAAGCAGCTGTTTTTTTTTTTAAGCAAAGTCCCTGAATTTGAGCCTTGAGAACAAATGGATGAACAATCAAGAATAACTGGACATATTATTCTAAATTCAATTAAATTGAAAATGATATTATGGATTAAGACACACATTTTCAAAGATGCAAGCGTCAAAATGTGTTAATATCTTGGGAGAAATTGGGTAAATGAATTCCACTCAACAACCATGAGCAGTGCTGGGCAATTAAACCATCTTTACATAGTGGTTGAACTGTGCTACTGCAGCCAGATTTTGTTAAATACAAACACCCAAAAATCATTTTTCCTATATAGAATCATATATATATCATATATGAATCATATATAGACTCATTACTAAACCCAGCCAATTTTTCAACTTTTGAATCTCAGAATTTAATCAATTATTCTCGACATGAAATGTGAGTGGAAGAGTTTTCAAATTGTATGCAGAAGCATGCTCTGATGGCCTAAAAAGAAACAAAAAATATTATTTTTAAGGATAAATCCAGATAAAATTAAAACCTTTTTCAGCACTGAACAACTTTCAGATGAGTTAATGGATGCTTGTATCCTTCCTTAATAAAACATCCACTGAGACCACACAGAGTTGTTGCACTGGAAAATACTAATAATAATAGATTACATGTTTGTTGTAGCATAATCTGATGTGTTTTTTCACATATATAAACACATATAGTTTTATATATTAATATTTTTTATAATATTATAAAACACATTAATAATGTAGCTGTGGCAGCACCAATAACACAACAAAAACAAGTAAGTGAACATAAACCTCCACCAACTCAACATGTTTTGTGTTAATTCATGTAACAACGCCACAGCTTAGCAAAGTTAAATGGATAAAAATGGCAGTGGATAATAAAATTTCTACAATTATATCTAACCATTAGCAACGCTTGCTGGAATTCTGTGTTCCTCTGTGTCATGATAACTTTTAAAAACAGAAAAAATGAGCAGTGATACGAATATTACGAAGGAGCGTAGAGAAGAGGAAAGTCATTCCACCCATCCACGTTCCGTTATTTTCCACTCCGCCGATCACATTTGAATATTTTGAAAGGAGTGCCTATGTTTGCCTTATCATGCATTATTCTGAGGCATTACCTGGGTTTTAACACTGCAATAAAGATGGCTGAGAAGTCACTCCCTTTTTCACAGAGATGCACAACAATAATAATATTCATATACTAGCCACCTCTAGAAGTCTTTTGTTTGACTTTATAATCTTTTTAAAGAACTACATGTTAGTAGCAGAGATGTGCCCAATGTGAATGAAACTGAGGTTGATTTTTGCATTGATAAAAGAATAACATTTTGTGACAATGGAGAGGAATGATTTTACTATGGACTACTAGATGGAATCAGATTTTCTGTATATTTGTGAATTAAAAAGTAGAATATCCACTCTACCCACTTGCTTGCATTTTAGCTTGCACTTATAATTCCGTCCTAGTGCCTATTTCTATTACATTCTTAGTCCTTTACACTTCCAATTTTAATTATTTTACTTTAACCCAACTGGAACTTGTAATGTTTGTACAGTGTTAGAATACGACTCAGGATAAATTTCACTGCGTGTTGTACACTTCATAAATATGTATGAGACAAATAAACAATCTTAATTCCTGACAGATGTGTCAGGTCTATGTGATGTTTGTGGGAGACTGGTGTATATATCATGATTAGCTCCAAAAACATTTTTACTTTTGGATAAAAGCTAATTTTTTTGTGTTTTAATAACTGGTAATGTTCTCTGAACACAAACTATATCATAAGTGACACTGCATTATTTGATAATGGACAACATTTTCTGGTCTGTTATATTAATTCACTCTTCGGCCTTTGTCTTGTTAGGCCTTTCTCCTCATTAACACAGATACAGATACACATACAGGAACAGGTTAGGTTAGACAACATGTCACATTATTCTGTTATCATAAACTTCTTCCATTATGGTACAAGTCCTCCAACATGTGTTTTTACCAGATTTATAAAAAAGGAAACATACCTCTTCACACAGACCTGCCAAAGTAACATCGGGAAGCACAGTGACACCTGAAAATTGTTGTGTTTTGTTCGAATGGTTCAAACTAGCACTTAAAAGGATGGTACGATAGGAAAGTTTTTTCTTTCAGTCAAATAACTTTTGTGTGTTTTTTCTCTAAATACCATTTTGGTCTTAAAGATAAAAACATATATTCGTCTCCTTTGCAACTGTAATGCATCCAAATTTTCAGGCGACATAAGGAATTTCAATTGTGATATGGTTCACAAACTACTCCATTGCTTTCTGTGTTTTCTTTTTGCCCCAGTGCTCACAGACAAATATTATGCATTGACCTTTCACCCCACATGTCAAAAAAGTTTGAGCTGATATGAGAAACAATCACATTTTCTTCAGAGATAGTTGGGGGAAATGAGAAGGTCTCCTGGCCTGGTGATGGAGATTTGTTGCCCAGGGGTTTACACCCCCCCCCCCCCAAAAAAAAAAATCCTTGCGTGACATTAGTCTTTGAACAAGTATAGTGCTCTGAAACCATGAATAGAAATACATTTCCCGGCTTCCACCCTGACCCTGAGACCTATACCCTCCAGCCATTACTGCCACACACCTACAAATGGTCAACTCTCCAAACCCCTGAATAAAACCTTTTCTACCTTTCAAAGAGAGGGGTAAGGGTGGGATGATGGTCTTTGTGATTTTTTTTTCAGACAGAAAAGAAACATCACAAAGAAAAGAAAGAAAGAAGCTGTCTAGTGTCCGATGAGCTATTGTTTGTCTCCTTTAGGTGGCCGGCAGCACATGATGCCGTTTTTTTGTCAAGCCCCTGGACTTATTTTCCTACCTTCTCTTCTTCTCTTTCCCTATTTCACCCCTCCATCTACGTGTCTCTGCCTCTCTGTCTACACACTTTTCCTTCCGAAGGCTAAGGATTTCTGCTGCCCCTCTGAGAGAAGTGTGTGAAAATGCACAATGCAGGTCCCCTGGTATGCCCACCCCCGGCACAGAGTGTGAGAAGAGGGCCCTGCATTTGATGCCTGACTGACCAAATCTTCTGCCAGATAGTTGGGCCTTTCTATTCCCAGTGGCAGAGCGAAAGTGTGGCCTGAAGTGGTGTGGAAGGAGAGGAGAAGGCACAGTAATTGTATCAAGGTCTGTAGAGATTCCCCACCCATCCACCAACCCACCCCTTCCACTCCTAAACCGCTCCTGAACTGCTTCTCAGTTAAAAGGGAAAGAGTCCCTGGGCAGCACAAAGCAACTTCTCTGCAGAATAACAGAAAAAAAGCAGTGTGCACTCATATATGAATAACGTTCAATTTATCACATGAAAGCCCATATATTGAATACAACACCTTCCACTGTCCCCAATTTCATCTATTTTTCAACACTTCCAATGGAAAAAGAAATAAAAGCACACTTTAATTCCCAAAGTCACTCTTGGATTGTACTCTGCCAAGAAAATTCATGCTGTAAAGAGAGACTCTTTGTCATAAAATTACAATGCCAATCTTTACATTTTTGCACCAGAGAGGACAAACTTTCCACGTCTTGCAACTGTGTGCATGTGTCCTCTGCTTCTTATGTTGCCATGACATTTACATTTGCTATGCTATGCTAAAGTATAGTTGAATCTCATATCGATCTAGTGGAGACAAGAAAAAAATAATCATGACATTTTTTAACACTGGATCTAAATCAGTAATACTCTGCATCTGTTTTTCTATTTTTTTCATTAGTTGTCTGTTTACTTTAGGAGAGAGATATGAATTGAATTTGTATGAAAAAAATGGGATTTTTTTTTAAATTACAAACACAATCACACAAAGGTTGTCACTGCAACAACACTCCACCACACCATATACCGCCAACAGTGATGAGAGTGGGTATAGGTTCGGTACCAGAGCATCCTTGTAGACTCTGTGCCACGAGCAATGCCATTAAGATTAGCATGCACAAAGGCCAGTGATAACTCTCACGGAAAGATCAAGAGACACAACAGTAGGGGACTACAAGCAAAAAAATGCCACACCAGAACTTCTAACACGATGATAGTGAAAAAATAAAACCTTAAACTCGTATGAGGAACAACACAGCAGATAAAAATGAACACACTATGCAAGGCAAACTCGTGTTTTAATGAATGCAGCCCTTAAAAGAAGTTGGAGCAACTTTCAGAGATGGTTTCCTCTGAATAAAGAGTAAGCAGTCAGTGCGGGGTTGTAGATTGTCACCATAACGAAAGAAAAGCTACCAGGAGAACAACAGAGATGCCATTGGAAATTCTTGCAAGGTGGAAAGAGGAAGAAGACGCAGAGCTGCACCATCTGCAATCCAATGCAGAATATGTAAGACTGCCACATGCAAACAACAGCGTTGGTAAAAAATGTAGCATCACTTCAGTTCTCTCAAGTGAACAAACAACTCAAGGAGAGTGGCGAAACAGCACTGGCTCAAAAGACAAAGACAATTTAAGGAGAATTCTGTCGGTGGATTCAAATGCCTTGAAGCTCATGTATGCTGTATGCTATGTACATTCTATCCGGGGCGCACAGCGAGTCGTAACATCGGAATCAGCTGGACGATAGTCATCAGAAGCAGAATTTTTAGAGAACCCCCATTCAGTTTCAAAGGGCCATGCTTGGCACTGCACATTTTCTACATCTCTTCCAATTCATTACCTTCTTACCCACATGTATTATTCTGCCCACTACGCCTTCCCTCTTGTCTCTGGGGGCAAATTTATTGGTTGAATCATTTTGACTCCATTTACCTTCTAAAAGCTACAGTTTAAGGCTCACAATTTTCTCTCCCAACCGAGTTCCTTGATAGCTTCTGCATCTATCGCAGTTCCTTTATTCTGCTTTGATGAGCACAGAAATTTGGAAATATTACACATGAGTTTGGTTTGCTGAGTTGTTTGTGAACAGTTTACAGTTTTTAAAGGAGTATTAATAATGAATATGATTGTTTATCAGTATTTCTTAGTTGAATATGTCCATTTAAAAGAGGTCTGCACATGTCATTGAGCTCTGTCATCAAAACATCAGCATGATATTGTGTTTTCAATTATATATTGAGTATTTCACTGAGAGTAATATAAACACATGCAGCATAAACATGTTTCTCTGATACAAAAGCAAGTAAAGAAAAATATAACTATTGTGCATTTAGCATAATGAACTTACAGGTGTTTTCTAAATCTACCGCTGAGAAAAAAATTAAAGCCAAAGAAAATCTTTAATAATACTTGATGTGCCTTGAACTCAATAAGAAATGTGATCTGAATTGAGCTGGTGGCATGATGTTACATTATATAGAACACACACTTATTTCAGTGGGAGGGAAAAGGGACATTATGCATATTTTAGATGGATTTAAGCACTGTCATGTGGGTCCTTTAAGAGCCAGTCATATTTATGAGGACAGCATATTATCACCATCAGGAGACTGTCACAGAAGCTCAGGGAGGAGATGACTCTAATTGTGGCTGGCATTTGGAGAACGCACTATAGTGGCCACTGTTTACCCATTCGCTCAGGAGGATGTTAGTCAAGTTTGAGCTGACAGCAGCAATGTGGTATTTTAAAAACGCCACACTTCCATTTGAGATTTTCTTTCATTCAAATTGTCACATGCCGCAAATGCCATCAGAAGCATTTAAATGTGGGTTTTTGTCTTGAGGTGCAAAAATCCAATTTGCAAATAATTCCGCCATCACGAGCCTCCTCAGCTGATTAGGTGCTCCAGGTGTGTGCACAGGTGTCATACTTTAAAGTTTTAACTTCCTCAATATGGAGCTCCCAGTGGTATCACCGGCATTCACATCCTACTCACACACACACACACACATATAGGCTCTCACAGCTTTACAGGCACAGACAGTGCTATTGTAAGTGAGCGCCACAGTGCTTCATCGGCAGGACAGAGACATAAATCTTGGTGCCCCCAGGACAGGTGTGGGAACCAGGGAGGGAAAGGTTTAAAGGCCCCCACACAGCAGCTTTGATTCCCTGTAATTGTCACAGTACAGTAGAGAACACCACGCTCACCTCTCCGCTGAGACCACTCTCTGTTCAAACACGTAAGAAGCCTTGAAATAGAACGTACTCGATGGAATTAATTTACAATTAGGTTGACTCAAATTTGTAAAAAAACATACCTGCCTTTAACAAGGTAAGAAAACGAAGTTAACGAAAATGTGTCCTGTTGTTATTTTCTCTTTCTCTCTCTACAGTGTTACTAGTTCACTTTTCAAACTTCTGGGAGTCATTGTCAGAGTAGCACAGAGCCCAAATGAAGCTGTACAAGTTCCTAAAACTATAAAATAAAAAAGAGGCCAAATCCACGTGGACCCCAAACGGATTACAGTTGCAGCCATTATAGAAGTCCCCAGTCGCGTGAATGTGGATGTAGTGAATTTATTTTCGAGGACAACATTGCAGCAGAAACAAAATCAATCATCTAAAATAAAGAAAAATATCCTCGTGGTTACTATGAACCTAAATGCAACGTCCGATAATTCAGACAGTATGTGGCCATGCAGAACTTATTGTTGCTTGCATAGCGTTTCAGACTGGGATGCTATGTGCACATATGCACCAATTAACTTCATCATTCATCTTTGGTACTTGTGAGGAGTTATAGTCTGGAGATCTATAACGTGATTGACAAGTAGGAATGTTGTTGCACTCTGCTGCATTTGTCCAAACAGGCCCCGATTGCATCAGTCACACCTGGCGACTGCCTTGGGCTTACCAGCCTGTAATTTCATGGCTCAAAAGTACAATGTCTCATTCTGTCAACATTCACTCCTGATGGAAGCTCGCTCATTTACTGTGGGATGTAATGAGTAGGCCTCCTGCTATTTCTTTTTGTATCGGGAGAACGCTGCACAATACAATATCTTAATTTTGCATCATTTTTAATCCTTTGTGCTGCTGACAGAGTTTAGACCAAGGAAGAAGTTATGTGTTTTAGAGAGATAAGTGTGAGATTGATGGTGACTAGCTGTTAACTATGGTTTAGCCTACACTGGAGACACTTTCCAACCACGGTGGTCCACAAAACTTTGGCATCAGATGTTAGGAATGCAATCTTTCTCTCTCCCTCCCTTTTTATTACCTCGTATGTACAAAACACAGTTGACAAATCGCCGACAAGGTCTCTCCAAGAGCACACTGCTTCATGCATCATAAACAACCGGCATTTATCTCTCTCTTTTTCCCCTTTGTAATTATTAAGCTAACGCACTTTGTTGTCTGTCCCAAACTGCTATCTATGTCTATGGAAATAATTAAAAATAAGATATGCCTCTGCTTATTCAATCCTTGTGTTAATGGTTTTCAGATAATCAATATGCATATAGTTGTACATTTAAATTAGGATCAATATGCTTTGCTTAAGTAATACTTTATGCTAACAAGACATGTTGGGTAATTTGGGATCAGTGGTGTAAGGGCTTGAAGTCATAATGCCTAAGGAATTTAAATAAGGTTTTGGGTTGTTGGTGATGAATGACTCATAATAATAGGATGACGTTATGAAGACAAATAGGCTGTTTTAGCATATTAAACAATGTGGTTTAATATACTCTTTAATTTATAGATTGTGTTAATCGTTATTAATAAAAGGATCTAATATTTAAAACCCAGCATTTCACTGGTCTTTATTCTTTCATAAATGACTCCATACCCCCATCAGATTTGAATCAGTCTCTCTCAGGTGAAAAAAAAAAAGGCCGCTTAATTATATTCAAAACTTAAGAGCTTAAATGTTTCTAAATGTCATGTTGAACTTTGTCATCTGTGAATGCTGAAAAGCCAGGGGCAAAAGTGGTTGGAGTTCAAAGGTTAAGCAAAGTGTGATGCTTTGTTACCGGTGGAGAGGTAATTTTCTATCAGTCGATTTCAAATGATCATAAAACCTGGAGGCCCTTGATGTTTTATTATCGTCATTAAGAGGAAAAAAGAAAGTTAGATGTAGTTCATGGATTAGTGTCATTTAATTGTAAGAGGACACATTTTTATTATTAAAATACATGACAAAAGTGAAATAAAACATGTAGGTGAGTGCACAGTGTATGCAAGTGTGTGGTCATGAGTGCTCATTCATGAATATGTGTGTGTGTGTATCCCTCCCTGACAATGGAGCCCTCTTTAGATTTGTTGCTGATGGCGTGTCACGCCGAAATAGATCCCCCTCAGCACTGACACCAAAAGTCAGGCTGTTTGATGGTTCCCAACTCGGGTCGCCTTTCTCTGATTGACAGTTGGTAGATTGCCTGCCGACCAAACATGAGTGTGAGAGAGACGCAGCCTAGTCAATATCCCCCCGCCTCCTGATGTGTTTTAATGCTGGCACTTGCATAGAGTCAACACCTTCAAACACACACACACACACAGAAGATGCTGTTAGTAAAGTTAACTTTCTGGGGTGTAAGTCGCACTTATGTGAAGAGATTCTTGTAGCTGTTTTAATCCATGTGTTTATTTGATATTTCCAGTTCAAGGCTATTGTCAATGTTACATTGTTTACACGCACATATTAATGGACATTAATCTGGAGAGCCAGAAAAATAAAGATGAAAATAGAATGACATTAAATCATTAAAGGCAGATAAAAAATGACATAAAAATAAGAAAATAAACAAATGAACAGCATGAAAATAACATACAAAATGTTTACAAAGTCCATATGTTTTTTTTGTTTTATTGTAATCATATATAAAGACACCAGGCAGTTCCATAGAGATGGGGTCTGGGTGTACATATAGCACACACAGACAGACAGTGCACACCCAGGCTGGTGGACTGAGACCATCATCAAATCACGTTGAGCATTGTTACATTTGAACAGGAAAGGCAGTGGGCTGGAAAGACCCTGTGTTAGTCTGAGAGAGGGTAAAAGACGGAACAGTATTCTGTGTGTGTCTGTGTGTGTGTGAGTGTCCATGCAGCAGCGGGATGGGGGGGGGGGGGGGGGGGTGCTGGAGGGAACAAGTAAAGTAAGAGCAAAAAGAAAGAAAGACCAGATAAAGAGGGAGGGAAAGGAGAGATGGTCACTAGACGCAGAAGAGGGAAAAGAGATAAACAAGACAAAAGTGGCGAAAAACTCAAGAACAGACAAGAAGACTACAGAGAACCACAGAAGAGCGAAAAAGAGGCAGAGGGGAAGAGTAAAGTGAAGTGGGGAAAAAAGCAGAGACGAAAAGGGGAAAAAATGAGTAAAAGAATCAGTAGAGGGCAAAGACGCACCCAGGGGAAGAGAGAGGAAAAGGGTTGAAAAGGTGGGAGGAGAGGAGAAGTGTGGAGAGGAGAGGGTGAGGTCAGGTGGGAATAGTTCCTGTTGCCCATTTACACGGCTGCTGCCGGTCAGCAATGAATTCCTCCTGTTTTGCTTTCTGGATGCACACTTGTCTGCTTCTGTCTCTGAAACCTTTATGTTTCTTTCAGGAGGATTATCATCCATTCCTGTATGTATGGAGGGGATTGGCGGGGGGAAACAAAAAACATGTGTGTATATTTATTTGAAGATGGATTGTCAGTGTTTAAATCACATGGGGGGGGGGGGGAAGAAAGACGTGACAGGAGGGAGGGAAAGAAAGAAAAGGTCATTCTCTTGGTAGTGACCAGAGGGGATATTTGGTGCAGGGAAATTGCGGTGTATTGCTTTTGTGGCAGAGGAAATGTAAACTGGCTGTGTGGGTGTGCGACCTCTCATGGAGGAAGAAGGAGGACTAACTGGACACAAAACAGCCCCTGGGAAGGTTCTCAATTCCTATAATGTAACTAAAACAGCAATGGCTGATTGCTCCTATGTGTAACTGCATCTCAGTCATTGCAGGACATTTCAAAATCTGATGATGATGCTTGTGCAGGGGTGTGAAAGTCAGGTCAATGAGTTAGAAAAAGTTTCTATTTAGAACTTGAGCAGATGTTAAATACGTTTCATTTTATTTTTATCATTTTTTTATAAAACAATAGAAAATGGAAATGATGTGTTTGATTACAATAAAAATCAACCGTTTCGTAGTCCAAGTCATGATACTCTCCAATTCCTGTTTTATGTGAATTCAGGTTGAAGGTGAAAGTTTTAGGTAATTTAATAAATTTGTCTTTACTTTTTCTACAACAACTTTCTAATACATCATTTTATTTAAAGTAAATGCAACATGATGCTGCTGATAGTGTGACAGTGGGATCAGGAGACTCACGGAAACAGTATAAGAGCTGCCACCTCCTGGTATCTCAAAGTATTACAACCATGCTGCTGAAATTCAGGAAACATAATTGCTGGGTACATTGTGGGCTAGTGTTGTTGGAGCCAAAAGAAACAAAAAAAAACACAGACACAATAAAATAAATCAGCAATAAATGTATCCCTAATGAGGGACAACAATGAATGTAAAATTAGAAATGTTACAAGTAGATTATTCTAAATAAGAGGTGAAAATAATTCTTGTCTAATATCTTGTCTCTCAATCTCAATTTTCACAAGGAAATAAAGAATCAAATTAAAACTCAACAGCATAATGTCTAACTTTACAGAGAGAAAAATAATAATGAATAAAATCTCTCTCTCTCTGTGTGTCCTACATGAGGTATACATTGATTGATGTAAATGTAACATTCTCCTGTGCAGCAGCCCATTAACGCAG
The DNA here is from genome assembly GCA_032270685.1 of Microctenopoma stevenorrisi. Lineage (NCBI taxonomy): Eukaryota > Metazoa > Chordata > Actinopteri > Anabantiformes > Anabantidae > Microctenopoma > Microctenopoma stevenorrisi. The sequence continues at coordinate 13,335,025 of JAUMTR010000008.1, forward strand.
AACTAAACACTCTATAATGCGACATCAAAACCTTAACACTTGACTGAGTCCAGTCACACCGTATCAATGCTGCGACATTTAAACGCGGGCCTGGACATCACATCTGCAGCACGTAAACCGAAAACTGATTTAATACCAGTTAAACATCTGATGCAACACTTAATGCACTTGTACATAAAGCAACACGCACACATTTACATGCTTACACACTCATTTTAAACTGCATTTCCCCGCTTTCATTCACCATACACGTGCATTCTGTAAATTTAATATAGAAATATTCATTTTAGTGCAGCTGAACCCAACCCAACACACACACACACACGTTGATGTGTGGAACATCACTGTGTGGAATATGAAGAGATAAAGGAAATGTGTTGGTGAGGTAAAAACGTCTGACTCTTTTCCATTGCTGTTGATTAGTTAACCTTTAAGACACCAGACACTGATCTTTAATAAGTTGCATGCTCTCCCCTCTTTTTTTGGCAGGAAATCAATGGAGTGACAGAGAGAGAGAGAGAGAGAGAGAGAGGTGAAGTTTAAACGCATTCTCTCTCTCTCTTCTCTGATGAGTGTTTGTGAGTATTTGGATAGTGGAAACACTTTTTTAAGTAGGAACTGACACATTATATCTGGCATGAAAAACGTAAAGAACTTGCCCTGCACTGCACATCATCTTTCATTTGTCATTGTCCAGGTGCATTGTTCAAAAACGGGGGAATGGTCAATTGTCTGGAGCCACTAACAATAAAACACTATAATTATTCAGTAAGAACTGTTCAGTCACTACATTTCAACAAACAATTAAAAGCACAACACACACTAGGAAAATGTCTTTATTTTATTTATTTGGAAACTATGTGGAAAGGACCTGTGTTTCGTTGTTGAATAGATTTTTTCTTCAAACAGAATTATGTGGCTGCTCTCGTTTCCCATCCAGAGCGTTACTATTTCATTTGTTCAGGATCAGATCACACTCCCGATGTGTCCTGCAGATACTAACTGTGTGAAACAGAGACAGAAAACACAGAGATCCACGGGACTTCTGTCGGGAGTATATAAAAAGTAAAGAAACCACAAAACTGCACAAAAAAACACTTGCACTCCCTCACATATTGCCCCCTATTACAAGTGAACAGTGTGACTACAGTGTATCCCATATGTCATAGAGGGACGTCTGAAACACAGCAGCACTTTTAGCCATTAAATTCAGTATAGATCATCATGAGCCGCTCGCAGTCTGTGAAAACCACTGCACAATGTGCTGTAACTACAGATGGACCTCCGCTTTAAAGCTTTAAACAGGCCGGCGGAAACTTAAACTGCCTGGTTGACATCTGGTGCCTCTGGTGGGCTCGCTTCGTAATCAATAATAGAAGGAGACGAGTGCTCCCTCAAATGTGCGCGCTCTATCCATCACATCACTTTCTGTCCAGCAACGATAACAATGCAGCCCGTTACCACTTTTGTCCCAGAGTAAAACGGCAGATACAAACATGCCTTCGTCTGACGAACTCCGCTGCTATAACCTGTGTCACAATATCCTGTGCGATGAATGATACACTAATAAAATAAAGTTAAATGAGTCATTCTTATGTTTATTTAATTTTTTTCCTCCCCTTTAAAAGCCTACTGTCTTCCTTAGCTTACAACCTTCCCCTCATCTCCCTTCTCTGTCACCCTGTCTCTCTCTCCTCTGCCTCGTGGCCTCTCCAGACCACCCACAACAACAGATTATCCAGTATCTCTGTCTGATTACTTGTTACACATCGTCTCCTCTCTCATTCCAACCTCCCACCCGTCTTTCACCCCCTCCCCCCAAAAAAATACACCAGCACTCTTTCTCTGTCCTCTGTACACTCCCCCACAACTTCTCCCCTCTCTCTGTATGCTCCTTCTCCTGTGACACCCCCCCATCCTGCTAGTAGCAGATTGCCATGCTATCATTCCCCCTTCTCCTCTTCAATCCCCTCGTCACTCTTTAGGTTTCAAACTCCATTTGGCTGATCTATAGGCCTCTGCTTGGCAAATGACTCTGAAGTGGTTTGGACAGTTGTAGACAGCTTGTTGGAACTCCAGCTGCCATATATTCGACTTATGTATTCATTCTTTACATTGATTAATGGAGAGAGGGGTCACGGGTCAACCTTTTATTGTGAAAGAAGCTGGAACTGAAAAACAAATAAATACTTGTGGTATTTTTTCGCTGATACTTGACTCTCTGTTTTGATCACACTGTCAATAGTTAGGAAAGTAGGATCTATTTCTGGACCAGCTGGCCAAGACGCCTGAATAACCCTTGTCAAATGAAAGAAAAAACATTTAGCAGCCTTGCTTTGCCTTTAGTCCATATGTCCTGACAGTGTCTTCACCATGTTTAATAGTAAAAAAAAGTACATGCTGCACTTCTTCTCAAAAATATCTAGTTACTGTTTTATGGTGACGTATGTGTGCGCTGGAGAATTTATATGCATGTATTAAAAAACTAAAATAAATAGGCAGGAATCTCTTATGTAATATTTACATCTAAGTGGACATGTGTTTTAAACAAATTTAGATTTACTCATTTAATCATTGTTTGAAAATAAAAATCATATGAGCTACAATGATTCTATTGTTACAGTCCTTTCACAGACCTCCAAAAGTCCCCATTACCTTCAGTGTGTGAGTCATCACAGACTTGATTAGCAAGATTGTAACTTCCAGAAAAAATCAAAAAAGGAAAAAAAGAAAATCAATAATCAATTTGTTTGGATTAATTTTGGTGGCTTTTCAAAAATATTTTCCTTTCACTCATGAAATTAAACATTATATTCAATGTAAAAACAATATTTAATATAAATATATTTAAGTGAAAAGTGATAAGAAAAAAATGAGATCACATATAACCAGTTGACTGCACAGAAACAACAGGAAGAGACTTGTAAACGTTTTTATTTGGTCTTATAATTTGCAGCCTGTCAACAGTTATGGAAAGAATCCACAACCTTTGTGACTCTACATTCAGCATCTCGCTGTGCTGATTGGCAGTAATGTTATTTAATCAAATGTCAAACAGCACATGTTTAGGATACACAGGCCAACCTTTGAATCGCTGCTCTGAGTGAATGGAATCTGTGTGCGCACACAAACGAACATACTGAAATGTGCACAGAGGTGTAAGCACACACTCACGCTGAACGTGTTTACTGAGCGTTCAGAGCATTTGAGTCAATAATTTTGATCTCAGAAAAACTATTTTGTCCTGTGTGTGTGTGTGTGTGTGTGTGTGTGAGAGAGTGAAGGGGAGAGGAAGAGGAAAAAAGTCATCACTCGAATGTCTTGTTTATGTCATTTATTCACTGTCTGTGGTATATATCCAGGGAAACATTCTCACATTTCAAAAACTCCCCTGCCATTTCAGAAATAATTGGCCAGTTCCTTGCGCTGAGCTGACTCCGCATCAAGTAGATTTTTTTTTCTCCACATGCAGCTGAGCTGCCAAAGTTCTCTCTCTCTTTTCTTGCTCACGATCTGTCGACACTTTGATGTCAGCAACAATAACAATAAAATCACTCTGTGTGAATGATTGAGATCTCACTTTCCTCTGGTGCCATACAACACACATTACAAAGAAATACACGGCACAGTGTGCAATGAAATCTATCCTGTGGACTCTGGGTTACTGTGCCAGCTACGTATGTTACAGAGTTATTACATTCATTTATTTAAATGAAATGTTTATCACAGAAGCGACTTTCATGACAGTTCTTTTTTTATTCCAAATAGTTACCCTCAGCTTTCAAATGTCATGCGATTCAAAGGCATCTCTGCGCGCAGCGAAGACTTAGGAGCACTCTATAACGTGTGCGCGGTGTTTCAGTTCAAGGCATTCCTCTGTGTATACTTGTGCTTATTACAGTAAAAATCCCTGCATTTTGACATTTATCCTCATGTTGAGTCAAGTCAAACCTACACACTAAGAATCGCTGAGCTAAGGATAAATTAGACCAAACTCATTGACTCTGTTTTGATTTTCTCCCCAGGCTCACTTCTTTCATTATCTCCTCATTTGTTCTTGTCCCTGAAGTGGCTCACGGTACTACACATCCACGTTCAATCTCAGTAGCTGTCATTAAAAAAAAGTGGTTAAAAAAATAGCCCACCGTTGGCTTCTTCTTCTGAAGGAACCTGGCAGTGAAGTGAAATAACTGGGTATATAAAGCAACAAAAACACAGACTGAAGAGTGAACAACTCAGTCCTGTTGTTAGTCTTAAAGGCAAACTGAAATGGACATTTGTCTTAGTGCTTTTGGCTACCTCACAGAGACAACACAGTGCATTGCATGTTGCACAGGATTATTAAGGACCAGACAAAAGCATTTTTCCATTTATGCTCCAAACTCTGATGAGTTTTTTTACATTATGTGAGATGTTCATGACCTTGCATGTTTAGAGTTTTCTACCCTGCTGTTAGCAGGTCTTCAGGACTCGAATACTTGCCGAATACTACAGCATCAGAAATATCTATGACTCACATACTCTTCAGTCATGCAATCCCACCTGAAGGGAATATAGTAGCCATCATAGAAAAAAAGAGAAGCAGTCAGGTGAAATACTCCACATCATAGCATAAGAAAGGCCCTGTGAGCTATGAGCTACGGCTGCATCTTATCTGCGCAGAGTTATGAGCAGCTGCATGTGACATTTACCTGCAGAGCGTTCCCCAACATCTTTCTGCGTGCTGTTCATTTATCTGTCTCTGTTGTTGCCACTCGCTCCCTCTAGAGTTTCAGCCGTTGATTGTGAATCACAAAAGGTGCAATAGTTTACATTAGTTCACACCCGGGTCTCACCTGAAGAGTCAGCAGACTCACTACGTGTTGAACTACTTAGTGACATTCTGGATCCATCTGCAGGGATATACGGATAAGTGCATGGAGCAGCAGCGTTATTCTGGGAGTGAAGATCAGTTCCTTCCATCTATCGTCAACCGCTTATCCGGGGTGGGGTCACGGAAGCATCAGCCTGCAGCTCATACAGCTACTGTACTGACGTTGACATAATAGCACTTTAACATATATGTGTGACATATAGACAAACACTGTATGGTTTCTCTGTGCGTCGCTTAACTGTACATCTACACACATAGTTCAAGGTTTGTGCATCGAGCTACAATAAAGCAATCCAATACATGACCTCCTTATAAACAATATTTTCATGAGGGTAATGTCTAGTTTTTGGTAAAAGAGCTAAGAGAAATGAATGAACTGTATGATCATTTTAATAAAATTTCATGTTCGCCTTTGTGGTGTAGTTTAAGAAGTGTTTTCAACATTTTGTTCACTCAATTTGTCACCAATTAAAATTATGTAAGTCTCAAATGCTACAAATGTAAAATCTTGATATGTCTTTTGATAGATTTTAGCAAAAGCTGGTTCAGAAGATGCTGGAAATATTGACACATTAGATGTGACTGATATCTCACTTTGGTCTGGTTCCATACGAATGCGCTGTTGAAGTTGGTGCACAATTGTAATCAATTCTAAATGCTGTCCAAGCTGACTACAGCACAAACATAATCCTTATAGGATTTTGATTGGGCATTTTCATACATTATGGATTTTGCTAAAGTCAAACCAGTTGGCGTGAAGGAAAAATAGCACACATTAGGAGCTATATTAAATAAATACTACTCCGTGTAAGGCAGAACAAATGCAGAAATTACTACAGCAATGTATATTTAGGGTTGGAATTTTTGTGTTAGTAAATATGGCTTAAGAACGAGCGTTATTCCAGCAACATTTGAAAAAAATGACAATTTATGATGACGTGAACAAATAAAAGCAGAATGAAAATAAAAAGACCTTTTCATTGGCCATTTCCAGCTAGACTAACTGTGCTTTTAATTCCCTCTGATGGTTCCCTGGGGAACATCTTTCCTTTTAGCCTGCACCAGCCTCTATATTCATCCAAACACACACACACACATACAGACAGATTATCCTGCTCGATCATGACTAAAAAAGAGAGTTACTTAAGTGACTATGTCAGTCCCCCACAACCAGCAGTAATAAAATATCTCCAGTGTGCATTCTGATCAATGAAGGAGAGAAGAGACACAAGCTGGCAGGGTTAATGGGCCCCATTCCACTTAAATACCATATGAATGACTCTGGGGAAACAGAGATGAAGGGTGAACGGAGGGTGGGGTTGAGCTGGAGTTGCACAGGAAGGAAAGGATGGGAGAGGGACTTTGGCTGAAAGATGGAAAAAATAATGTTAGAAAGGCGATAAGAACCAAAAGAGAACTATGAAGAAGTGTGTGAGGAGGCGGGAGGGCAGCATGAGGAGAAGAAAAGCTGTAAGAGGGATGGGAGGGAAGAAGCAGGATGAATAATTGAGACAGAGTATAGGGGCGGGGTGGGCTAGGGACAGATGCTGGTCTACGTGGTAGAAGAGAGCGAAAGAGTGAGAAAAAGAGAGCCGGATAAAACAGATTAAACACGACTGTCTCATTGAGCCCGAGAGTACGAGAAGTTTCGCTGTAGGATCTGATGATCAAACAGAATCTGTGAGATTTTAAACAGCATTATTTCACAGTGACCGTTCAGTCAACACATAACCACCAAATAAATAAGAATGAATTATTAAAAGACATGACAATCGTACACATGAAGTTATTACGCATGAGTGATATAATATTAGTTGTACTATATCAACCGCTGAGCGCTGTGAGCTTTGACTCGTATTGAGCAAGTATTTACACACAGACACACACACTTCCCTTCTGAATCTCTGTGTCGGCTGAACAAGCTGCATCTGTGAACACTGATACCAGCATTGATCCAACCTAGGTCTCTGTAATGGACTCCAATAACAACTCAATTACTGCTGGCACACTGATTAGTGTGTGGGGCCGACTACAAAATTAGCTGCGAAGGAAACCCACCAGGATGCAAACACGCGCACACAAGCGCATTCTTACAGATATCACTCCCATACTGTCCCGTCAGGTGCTGGGGGGGGAAATGTATGCCCGGACAACACAGACGTTAAACACAGGTGAGCACACACACACACATACATTGACACACAGCGTGTCAATATTCACTCAGCATGCAGACAGAGATTAGCTGGCTACAGGAGAACGAGGGTGTCCTCTTCATTGGCAGCCTGACATCCTTCTCGTCAAATTTCGGCCCTGGTATTGATTTCCCTTAGCCCCTGTTTCTCTGCTCTATGAAACCTTTCCACTTGTGTTGGGCAGAAGAATATGAGGCCTGGTGGAGGTGCGTGTGCACTGAAAAAAAGGAGTGTGTGGTGGCATGGCACACAAAACACCCCCATGACCACTCGCTTCGAACTCAGGTTCAACGAGGGATATGTGTATTTGTCGCCTCCTTTTCTGTAAGCACAAAGTGGGGCCCCGGTTGCATTGGGGGGGGTAAAATCACAAGGCAAATTAAATCAATGGGCTTCCCACTGGCAGATGGCTCACTTTAACACTCAGTTAGCCTTTAGATAATTGAGGCGTTGACTCCGCGGCGGTCGTATAAAAACGAATGGCTTGTTTATACGTTTCACTGGAATAGATCAGCAGAGGTTAAATAAATGAAATCCCATTTGTCAGGGAGTGGAACTCCGGTAATAAAAAAAGGTTCCCCCCCCCCGTCTGCAAACACCTCCACTGTTTGGCCTCATAAATAGAGGAGGAGAGGGAAGATGCTACGCGCTCGCCCCAGCCCTCCGCGCAGCGTGCTCCACAACGGCATTCTGCCATTGATAGGGTAGGCCTGCTTAATGAAACACTCCTTCCTTCTCCTCTTCTCCGCTTGTTTTTTGGCCCTCCTCCCTCCTGCACGCAGTGTGATAAGTAGCGAACCAGCGAAGCCTGTAATTACAATCTTACCGAGGAACCCTGGCCCAATCTGTGTATAAATCTCACCATCCAATTACAAGATGTAATAATTTTGCAGTCAAGCTGGTAATGAGGTCTAATACTCATGCATGTGATAATCCCCCCTGGATGCTGACTCTATCAGATGTTAGCTTTGTAATTATACTGGCAGAAAATCATTATTTCATGTTCAGCAGAAAAATGAGCTTGGTGGGGGGAAGTTAATTTTCTTTATGCTCTGTGAAGCATAGACTAAATTTTAATGATCTAATCATTACCCCCGACTATCCCCGGCTGCAATTGACCCATGTAACTTGTGTGAGGCAACATTTTGCTCGTTTAAGAGTCCCTGATACGCGGTAAGGTTTGCCAGGTAGGAGCCTTTTTATTTAGTAATTACACTACAATAAAACTATTATGCTAATGATATGGAAATGGATATTGTTGGGCCACAGTGTCATTTAACAGCTGCACGGAACATAAATCACATTTTTAATTGTGAGCTGTTAACATTTCCACATTATTGCTTTGCCTTTTTTCTGTCTGTGTGTGTGTGTGTGTGTGTGTGTGTGTTTTCTGTTTGAAGAGTTGATACCAACAGTGAGAGAAAAGGTCAACCACTGGCGTCTACAAGCTGAGAACATCTATGTTTAATCCTCCCTTGCTCTCTCTCTCTTTTTCTGGTGTGGACTGATGTAAATATCTCCAACATGACAAGCGGCGGCCTGAGTAATACATGTGACTGTGTGCATTGATATCTGCTGGGATCTAGAAACCAACAAATGCTGAAGGCATACAACATTTTTATCTTAGCATGCTGGTGTTACAGCTTTCTCCTTTTTGTTTCTTTGTTTTTACTCAGCTTGGCCCCCTACTAGTGCCAACAGGTAGACATTCATCAGCTTTCATAGATATAAAAAAACAAAACTGTTCTAATGTTAAGTGTTATAATTAAAAAAAAAGCCTTATGTGTAAAATATTCTGTGTAGAAAAGTTATGATAACTAAATTATGTAACATAAATTGCAGAAGAGCTTTGCCCCCCCCTGTAATCTAGCTTTTCACAACTCAGCCAGTCTGTAGGCACTTATACATTAAAAGTCGGCCTGGTAGCTCAATGAGTTAAGCGTCAGACTGGGAGGCAGAAGGTTGTGATTCGAAACCCAGTGTGACTCCTAGTCCATCCCCTACCAGGTGTGTCCTTGAGCCAGACACCCAGCGCTAGCTTCTTGTAAGTCGCTTTGGATAAAAGCGTCTGTCAAGCAAATTAAAGTAAAGTAAAAGGTTTAGATCAACTTCTTTGACTGACAAGGAAGAAGGAGTGACTTCTTATGCGGCAAAGATTCTACTTGTGGAAACTCCTCTGCTTCTTAGGAGCTATTAATTAGTGTAAAGTATTTGTTACTATGATCAGAGTTTTAATGTTTGTTATGCCAGTGTTGATAATACGTGAAGGGTAATACACACAGTATGAATTATATGTGTTAGAAATACATTGTACATTTAGAACATAATTATTTATGTTAAATTTAGAGATTTGTAGAAAATAAAGTGTGACGATTTTCTTTTTACATCGTATCGTTACATGTCACCGGTTCCAGCTGTACGTGTGGAGTTCACGTATACGAGATGTTTCGGTGTTCCGGGGTTTTCAGGTTACCAAAGGGGCCACAGTGAGCAATTGCAGTAGCCTGATAAAACAACTACAAGACAACAGGATGCTCAAAACACCACATGAGCAGACAGGAGAGAGAGGTGTAAAGCAACACAGGGGTGTCGGGGTAAGTAAAACGTGGCATGCATGCAGTGATACAATCAGAGCTCAGCTGTCCAGGAGGTCATGGCTGGCGGAGCGCGAGATATGGCTGTTAATAGAGATGATTGATTATAGTGAGGAGGCCCAAATGTGCCTGAAACGTGAGAAAGTATTAAAAACACGAGCTGTGCTTTTTGTGAAAGCTTTTTTTTTTTTCTTTTGTGAAAAAAAAAATGCAACGCAACAGATGCAATTGTTTAATATGCAGATAATATACAGAAGAGGAAGAACAAAGGTTAGACTTTCTGACAAATGTCGACCTAATATAAATGTTAGTAAATGTCAAAGACTACACTGTGTTTCGTGTCCTGAGAACAGTTCAGTGTTAATACATCCTGTTTGTAGTTTAATGCCAAACGTGACTGGTTTTGTGATGATTTCATTCTCAGAACTAAATCATTGCTAAAAAGTTATCATACTGTAGTTTACTGTTCAGTGCTGGTACATGTGATCGATTATTTCATAGCGTCCATTAAAACTTTTGCCGTTTTCAGACGAGATCATATTTAACAAGCAGCATTATGACAAGCGTCCAAAACAAACTCTTTCATTAGAGTTTGAATTTACCTGAAGTGATTCTATATGATGGGACTTTCGTCTGTGCCCTTGACATCATTCCTGTTCTTCGAGGGGCATCACAATATAAACACATTATGTTTTCATATGTGGTCCCTCAAGGAGTGATACTGAAATCAGCATGCGTTGCACACTGGGGTTGATGTTCACCTTTTTCTCAGCATGATGGATGTGCATTTCACTCCAATGCGATAAGAGTCATTATTTGATGATCAACCATCCATTGTGTAGCATAAATTTAGGAGTCCTCATAAATAAAGTTCGCTTGTGTATAGTCTGAAGATGGTGTTAATATGACATCAAACAGTGTTAACTGACGCTCAAGGTTTTGTTCTAATTTCATGTTTGTGATGTGCTCATTGTGTTTAAGTGACTGCAATGCATTGCCATAATTCATGGATATCTTTGCTATGATTTAGAGCCTTAGACGACAACAGCAGAAAAGTCTACGTTGTCAAAAGAATCCTTTGTTGGGAAAGATATTACTTACTGTTAACCGTTTACATTTTATTCAAGCCCTCGTGTGCATCTGGCATCGGTGGGGTGTGAAATGTATGTACTAAAAGTTTTGGTTTCACTTAGAAAGTTAAGCAGATGGTGCATTCGCAGCCCCACAGACACGCACGCACGCACGCACAACACCACCGAGAGAGAGCGAGAGAATATGGGGGCTCCCGTCCAACTCTCCTTTCTATCGTCTCCTCTGCTGCTTCTCTCTCTCTGTGCCCCCCACCCCCCATCTCCCGATGCTGTTATATGTATTATCTTTATGCCTGCCCATCTCTGGACACGGACGCCTCTTGTTTCGCCATTTTAAACAGATCTAATCAGCAGTGTGTTAAACAAGAGTGGATCTTTTATGCATTGGGTGTTAGGACAAGCAAATCACTGCTGTAGATCAACCGAATAAACAACTCCACCCTGATTCAATTACAACAGCTGGGGTCTGTGCTTTTATCTGGCATGGACATCGTTTCAATCAAAATGTAAAATAATCCAATCCAATAGATGCAATAGCTGAGATAGGATACAGACTGCTGAGCTTGGTTGTTTTATTAAAAAAGAGAAAGGAATACAAGGCACTCTCTGCCTGTTCCCTCACTCGCTCTTTCTATCTGACAGCTATCAAGAAGTTCCCATTCCCAAACTCCATTACCTTGTGTAATAGCATTTAAAGCTGAATTGAAAGGAAGAAGAGAGTGAATTTTTTTTTGTTATGTTTTTATTACTCAAAGCTGTTTTTCAAGACACAGCCTGGTGCACTTTTATTTGTTTAATTAACAGCAGCAGCAAATTTCTCCTCGGACTTCCTCGCCTTTTTTGTCCTACAGGCAACAGCGATTATTGTGTAAGATCATACTTAGCGGGAATTGAAAAGCAGGCACAGGCAGTATTAATAGCAAGTGAATGTAAATGTTTTTTTCTCTAACGTATGGATTTGATGGCAATAGGATACAGGCCACTGCACTTTAGCCCTCTTTAATTAACTGAGCAGAATACACCATGACAGAAATTTGGAGCAATCTTGAGAAGGAAGAAAAAGAGAGAGAGCACAAGAAAGAGAGAGTGATTTCTCTCAGTAATAATGTTCAAGGAAATTGAATGTAGGAGAACGTACAACAATGTTAATATTACGACTTGGTGTATCTACAATAAAGTAATCTAATAGAAAGCAATTAATTTAAGACACAGGCCACTGCACTTTTTACTCATTTAATTAACACAAGGGATATTTGCAAGGAGTTGGAGTATAAAGCTTTAGAAAGAATTACACCTCCTCTGTCACCATAAGATGTGAAGGCTAAACTCTCTCTGAGGTAAATAACACAGTGTAAGCTGTAATTAAACTGGTTGTTTTGTACATGCATTGAATATTTCTTATACCTGTAATATGTTACTTTTAAAAAGAGGAAGATTTTTTGTCATTGCTCTGACACATTATGTTTTAAAGGAAGGATGATTGCTTTTACTTCGGTTCCTTGAAAACACAGAAAGAAAGAACGAGATGGTTGCAAGGTTCTCTATTGTGTTAAATACTGGAACTCATATTTTGCCTACTTGAACGTGGTATAAAGAAGAAACATTACATTAAACAACAAAGGATTATCCCTGCACAGTTCTTATCCTGCACACCTTCAAGTAAGACTTTTTTACAGCTTACAGTTCTGGTCTTCTTTCTTGACCAAGCACATTGTCGAATAAAAACATTTCTGAAGCCTGGAAGAGGGCCGTGTTGACATTGCTGATATTCAGATACAGCTGAGCGGATCAGCAAACCAAATATATTTTGTAACAAGTCACACTCCAGAATTTAGAAATCAAAGCGAGTTAAACGAGTTTTAACGGCACAAGACGAAAGACCAACAAGTTAAAGTAAGTCTACTACACTTATGCAAAGAAAAATACATTGAAGGCAACATCGATGGGACAATGACAGCATCTGTGGAGTTTTCAATTACTTAAATTTAAGTTTTTTTGTCAATAGCATTGTACCAGCAAACCATCGGATGAGCTTCCCAAATGTCCTCGTCATTCTCATCAGCAACACCAAGTGATGTTCTGAGTCAAGCGAGTCTAAAGCTTGTTTCGTTTCATCTCTGGGTGGGAAGTGAGGCTCTCACGTACAAACGTTTGTGCTTCTGCACACATGTCCAGGCCTTTTCGAACACTGTACAGACTTAGTCACCATTCATTTGTCTACTATACTAAATGCATGAGCTCCCTCCTAAAACCACAGTGAACCCGTCAGTGTTCATATCCTGTTTCTTTGGACTACGTTTTTACTTCTGATTTAACCAGGAAGAATATTAGTGCATGTCTCCATTCACCTCTCCTGTTACTTGGTGACACGTGTACATGAGTTGTTACACACATTGACTAATGGCATAGGTAATAACATGCATAAAACTTATATTTTTATTCTCTGCGCTGATTTTCACCCCCTCCCAGTTCTGGAGGCACACTTTTCCAGCTTCCTCACACCCAAACAAGCATTTTATAATTCATCACTAGGCCATGACAGATGAGTCCTGCTGGAGAATATTAGAAAATGTCTCAAATCTCATATATATGCTAATGGTATGCTGAGACCGGTTGGGTAGTGTGGCAGACTTTTTTAATCTGTTCTTGCTACTACTAGGACCACTGAGTGAAAGTGGAGGAGACAAGTCATTGCACTTCAACAATTTATGATCAAACAACTTTGCGTTTAGAGACAGAGAGAAAGGAAGGGACAAATATTAAAGAAGATGGAGTAAGACAAAAGCATGGGCACGGCTTGTCCATGTAATTTAGCAAATGTGTAATACCATAAAGCAGAAACTCAGGATTTTGGCCATAAAAGATGTTGAATTAGTCTTGTCACTGCTTCTTAGTCACTGTGCTGCTTTGTAATCCCATTTCATTTTCACTTTGATTTATGGCATTTAGTGTTCTGCTTGCATGCATAATGTATTTCTTTTAAGCAAGGGACTTGTAATAGAGATATTACTTTGATAAACATATGTATGCCCAGTGTAGTTAACTGCTGAGTTGAGAAAAAAAAAAGTCAAACATGGCTTTCATGCCTGGTAGTGTATTAATGTTGATTCTGTGGTAAGTTTTTACATAGAGCACAGTCCAAATAGAATAGAAAAAAACAAGTCATACTGCTTTCATTACACTTATTTCACTATGTTCTCAGTGGTGAACTGAATTGAGTAAATTATCCTTTTCAAATAACACAGTTTCCTCTGCTCCTCTTTAAATATTTGTCCGCCATATTCATTTTGCTAGACCTTAATAACAATGGAATAATGCAATATTTGCACATGTATCTAAACATGCGCATATGCCTCATTGTATTTAAGGTATTGCTTCCATGTACGAGTTCTGTAGAGAGAGTCAGTTTCACAAGTCTACCATCCTCTTTCACTTCTAAATCTGTGCACGTCTATGCAAAGCATACACTAAAAGTGATAACATAATCACTCAAAGCCTACAGTACGATTCCCTGCTCTATTGGAGCTTGTGATGAGGCATTAATAACAGTGAAGCTTGTGCTTTATTTTTCATAAATTACATATGTCACAGATAGAACTCCTTAGTTGAATGCCCATAGGTTGAGTTGTGTTCTGGGATAATAAAGGTTTACATGAGTAAGAGCATAATTTCCTAAAATGAAAAACAAAAACGTGCACCAAGAAGTTGGAACACTTAATATTTTACCTGCCTATTGTGAGGTACCAAAAAAAACTCATATTTTCACTTGTAACAGGACCTACAAATGAAAGGACTGACATTATGTGAGCTAAAGTTCAGAAAACAAATAATGTCATTGTGCATCTTACACTGGCAGGAGATGTAAGATATGTACCCTATAAACATACTGAATAAATATTACTATAGTCAACAATTACTTTATTTCTGAGTGCGTTGGGCACATTAATCTCTCTCTTTCTGCACACTACTAAGGGGAAACTTGGAGTGGATTAGAGGATTAAGCGCCAGGTTTATTTTTAAAAAAGTGTTATCTAACTTTTACCTGTTTACTGTTGCAGCCATCTGGTCACTAACCTCATTTCCAACCAAATAGAATATGTGGAACAATAGACTTTCCTATTTAGGTTTACCACTGTAATCTCCGACTCTCCTTCGGCAGTTATTGTTGCTGCAATACACCAGTATTGATTTAATTGTAGTTGCCCATCCCCACATATACAGTGTCTCCCCTCGTTTGTTTTGACTGTGTCCAACTTCTTCCCTCCTCCCCCTGCTAAGGAGACCTGCCATGTCTACTGCCTGACAACAGTGACAGCAAATTATTACATGTCATTACACTTCTTAAATCACAATTTACCCAGCCTCAGCAAATTGTTCTCCGGTGGGTGCCACGGGTAATGGAAACTGTCTTCTCCACTGTACATCCAAGGCCTCTCCTGCGCTGTCAAAACCACACTGAGTATCTGTCTCTAGATGTGGTGGAGAAGAAGCCATCTTCCCTTCATCTTTCGCCATTTCCTTCCACTCTCCTTTCTCCCACTCTCTATAGTTTTCTTCCTTGTCCTACATTTCCTTACAAGTGAGTGCACATCATAGTTGCTTTCTACTTTCACTTCACGATGACTCAGTGTGTCGCCTTAATCTGACATTGTTCGTCTGTATATTGGACATTATACAGGTAACATTCAAGTGTAGACAGAGCACTTCATACAGGATGTTGGCATACTTAACTTATGCATTGGACTGATCGTCATTAAGACATTTTCCTTCTTGCCCAGGTTCTTATGGTGCTCATTGTTTACAGCTATGTCGTTCTCCTTGACCTCATTTGTTTTGATTTGATAGTTTTGAGCATTGCACTGTCCCCAGCCCTGTTCTAACATACATTTTTTTTTCAACAGTCAAACCAGATTTTGTGTCTTATAAAATGTGGGGAAACTGGGTGAATAGGCCTGGCTCTAGGTGCCCCTAAGTCGTCCAGGGATTTGGGCAGAGAGGAAGAGTTAAAGTATCTAACAAGAAGAACAGAGAGTTATTGATGGGTAGACGCAGGTAGAGAATGGAGCATTTTATTCCCTGATCCTCCTTCTTTACTTTCCCTATTGCCTTCCTCTCATCTTCTATACCTTCGCTTAACATCTAGTCCTCCCTCCCTTCCTGTTTCATTACGCCTCAGTGGGAGAATGATGATGAATCGCCTGGCCGCAAGGAAGCAAAATATATAAAGTCCGGGTGGGTTTGGGGATTGGTTAAGTACTTCTGCAGAGCTCTGACCTCATAATCGCTTTGAGCCTGCAAGGACCTCCTGATTTATAAAGTAGCCATTGATTAATGCCCTTTTAAGTGGACAAGGCAGGCTGAAGACATAGAGGCCCAACCACTCAAACATGAAGCACTTGTAAAAAAGCAGTGTGTGTGTGTGTGTGTGTGTGTGTGTGTCTGTGTGTTTGTGTGTGTAGAAGACATTGGCTGTGGCAGAAGCCAATGGAATAACATGCAGTCAGTGTGTGAGTTTAGCAGTAAAGATAATTGTGGCAGTAGCAGCTCCTCGCCAGTCAAATCTTCCAGGCTATAAATCATCGCCGTTTGGCCTCTCTTTGACACCAATTGCTGCATGTCCCCAAAGCCTGCCTAAAGCCTCTGTAGGTCAGCTGCTAGCTTTTTAAATACATCTTGTCAGACAGGCAGGGTGGGTGGATAGCTTCAGCTGCTGCAGTGGCATAGTGGTATAATAACTTTTACATTTTAAATAATAATTAGAAGGTTTAAATATATTGCATAATATGCAGACACAATTACAAAAGAAACATGTCTGTCTAATAAGGTAAAATATAAATATTCAAATATGTGGGTAAATACTGGAATCAGACCTGGAAAAATGTGACAGAAATAATAAATTCCTTAAAGTATATATATAAATAGAATAATGAAAAAAGACAAAGTATAATCACTGTGCTTTGGTTTGAATTTTTTATTTTTCTTAAAACTGCCTTTGCACGTAGCAATATTCTCTTTGACTCCTTTAAAGTAAACAAACATCATAAACATGTGTTGGGACCAGAATATAAGTTACTCTATTGAGTTTTTGGGATTTTATTTAATGACCAGATGGAACAGGCTGGGAACCAGTCTAGCAAGTCTGCAGGTCAGGTCGTAAGTTACCATTCAGGGGTCAGGATGGCAGTGCCGCATATTCTCCTCAGAGGAAAGAAAAAACCTTCTGATTTTATTAGGTTAATTAGGTTTAATTAGTCAGTGTCACTTTCCATTTTAGAGACAGTATCTCAGGCAGTATTTCTGCTCAACTCCCACTCCCTCTTTCATTGTTGCATGAGACCGTCATGAGACTGTCTAAGAATGAAGGCTTATTAATTCATGCAGTGTTAAATGGTGACACTGGTGGTGGAAAAATGACATATACACTATGATGAACAATGGGAATTTTAGAGGTATATACTGTAGATGGTGGGAAAAGTTTGAATTTAGCATCACAGTTCATGCAGAATATAATTTACCTCTTTATGTGGGCAACCACAAAGGGTCTGTGGAGCGAATGCTGAATAAAACAGGTATGATGCTCGTCCACATAGATGCACAATGTTGGCCAGGTTCCAATTCACTAGAGTATGGTGCACCACCGCCGATGAAGTGACATTTTGAAATCTATTTTTCTCAAGGTAAAACTTTCCCCTCCTTGTCTCTTTCACAGCACCGTGCTCTGAGATTGACAGCTTGCTCTCTGGGTTCTAGAGGAGTGTTTGAGAGGAAATTTGCTCTGGCAAGTTTTTTTCCTCCCCTCTCTTCACCTGCGGCAAGCGTGTGGGAGCGATGTGGCGATGGGGGGACGAGACTTCGCAGTGCAGTGGAAATGGCAGTGTCAATTAAATATCACTTTCAATTTCCTTGTTTTATGATCCCCGGGCTACTAAGCACCAATAATCCCCCCTCGGCAGGCCCTCCTACCTTGTCTTGAGGAAGATTGATTACACTTGTCGCCTCCTATAAAAAAGACATTTACATGAAAATAAAAAACAACTTCTTTGTTTGCATGGAAGTGAATCAAGGAAAAAAGCAATTCCCAATTTGATTTTCATACAAAGGCGACGCAAGATAACAATCTCATGACGTCTCATCTGAGTGAGTTTTGGTGGTAGTGCAAAGAAGGGGGGGAGAAGATGTATGTAGATTGAATAAAGCTGGCAAATTATTTTCATGCAACGTTGATGGATGTTGTCTTCACTCACACAATGAAGATGTCTCCGATTCTGCGGCGGAGATTGCTTTCGACATGTAAGTTACATGCAGTGTATTGCATATACAGTACTTCCGCCCTGAAGATTAATCAAATATAAGACATTTGAAAGTTTGTCTGAAACGTTTCAGTAATAATATTATACTCTAATGTTGATTAGTTTCTTTTTGTAACAGATGTGTTGAAATTGAAACACAGAAATGTTTAAGGTTGTTTAGTGTCATGCATTTTTATTTTTATTATTTTAGAAAATCACATGAAAATATATTCTAAGAAATGAAAAAAAAAAAGATTCTACGTTATAATGTGTAAAACTACTTTGTAGTTTGTATCAAACCGTTAACCATATAAGTGCCTCTTGCAAACTGGCAACATTTAAGTGTGGTGTAAGAAGTTTGTGGGTTATGAAGGTAGGACTGAACATTCTGTGTACACAGAAGTAATCAGAGGTACATGGTGATGGCAGTTCATTGGTTGCTAACTACTAAATGTACAAATAGTTGTGCCAGAAATCCCTGTATCAGCTCCACCAGCTGTGAAAGAAATTTGCCTGTGAGTAAGTACGAGACCAACTTCTACAGTATTGCCCAGTGGTAAAACCAAAGTGTATGAGCTTGTCAATACATAAGTTACAATTATGTACATACAGTACAGCATACATCCTTTTACTATGAATGACATGTAGGTGAGCCTCATGGGTGCATGATTGTCTTTAACTGTCCTCCTGGCCCATTTTTTCGTCTGTCATTTTTAAAGACTATAAAGCTATAGGATGTGATTAAATATGACTAATGAAGAAACACCTGACTTCACCATTGAAAGTAGCAAAATCAGCTGATTGCAGATCTCAGCAACGTAAACACACGAATGCCCCATTACCAAATTCAGCAGGACAGTACCTCTTTAGCGCTCTCCCAAGCTGACCAACGCGCTGGAAGAAAGAAATGCCCGTCACTGACAGATAGGATACCTCCCAGACAGTTGTTTTACAATTTAATTAACAGTAGGACCAGTAATGTGTGTCTGTGTTTGTTAATGCAGTTTTGTGGAGCGGCTTTCTTAGAGCACTGTCTCACACATGGTTAAATTATTTTACACACAACACTGCCTTGCAGTGGCCACTTCTGAGGAGATCAGCCCAGTAAAAGTGAAAGTAGTTCTTCTTTTATTTTGTAGATTCCACCTTTTGAAATTTCACATTAAGGTATAAATTGTTTAGTATCAGTTTTTAGCATTATATTTCAGTTTGAAACAATCGTGTGTGAAGACTACATTTCAGAGGGAAGAGAAGGAAAATTAGACAGGTGGCGAAGCTTTGAGTAAAGTCAGACTGAGTTAGAAAAGGGGATGTGTGGGGTGGTGGGGTCAAAGAGAGAGAAAGAGATTACACTGGCCTTTATCAGATAGAGCAACCATAGGTATTTCTCAAACAATGGCAGTGGCAGCTGATATGTCTGTGCATATATGGAAAACACTGAAGAGAGATTAGTTTTAAACCAAATCTCCTCTGTGCACCTTTAAGTCTTTTGTCAGTGCCACAGAGGCTGTGTAGCAACCGGGTGTGTTGAGCATGTTTACACAAAGCATAAGTGCATCGGTGGCCAATAATTTGTGTCTCACATGGTCTTTCACGACTTAAACAAGGTCTGAGAAGCACTGCGAACAACCGAGCTTCCACACACACACACACACAGAGACACACGGCCATATCTGGGCTTTGAACAGTGCCGTATTGTGCCGCTTTATATGTGTGCCAAGATAAGCTAGACCACTAATGCCATGCATAAGACACTAATAAACAAACAGTGTTTAAATTGGTCTGAAAGGACTCAGTGATGCGTAGGAAGCGCCCCCAGTGCTTCAATGGCTTAATCTGCCTCCTTCTCACTTTACTTTTTCACATTCTCGCCGCAGATTAGGTTGTAAATGGACAGAGAAGAAAGGATGGGGATCTCCCAGCACTAGAACTTTCCACCCTTACATGATTTTGTCCTATTTCCTGCTTTTTCACATTTGGTGCCGGCATTTGAACAATTAAATAATAAAAATGTCTGACAGCGTGTTTGATTTCTGTCCCTAAAATCATTCTGAGGTTTTAGCTTATTAAACAAACCAGGTTTTTCAAGTCAATTAAATAAATGTGATCTAACAATGGATCTATGCCTTCATGTGCTTAGCAAAGGTGACCGGTAGTTGCAAACACAAGAAGTAAATGAGTAAAGAAATAGAAATCAAATGATACTTGATAATTAAAAATTAATGAGACACTGCTGTAGGACCTCCCTAAAGACCGTTTTTATCTTTTAGGTGGAAAATAAATTATCTGCAGCGTTGTAGCACTTTGGTGTTACAGTGGGCTGCGTACTCTCACTAACTTCAGTGCTACATCTCTGTGGGATATACAGTAGTGTCACTGACTTAGTGGCAACTAGAGGGCAGACATGACCATTTGTCTTGATTGTTTGTGTGCCAATATGTGTCTGAATCTGTTCTCCTGAATACGTCTATTTTAACCCTCTATTCTAATAAAACTTTTGCATGTATTATTTTTTTACTGAAAAAATGCCAAAAACACACACAAAAATATGAACAACATAAAAATGCAGTGTAAAGAAAAAGTCAGTCATCAGTTGTTCTTTGGTGTAGTATCATCATTCCAGCAGTGCATTACAACAGTGAGGAACCCTCAGAGTCATGTGTAGAAATGTATTACTCATTGTGCTATTGAAGAACGCACAAGGGGAGAAAAACCACAGTTCTTCCGGCAGGCGATTCATCAGGTTTTTCCCAGAGCCCTCTCGGGTCAACTTTTTATGGCGCCTGTTTGGTTTCCAAATGCTCTTTTCTCTCACCCCCTCTCAGCCACGCTATAGTGTCCAAACTTGTCTACATTTGCTTCTCGTGTTTTTGTGCATGGTAGATGTCCTTTTCTAAAGACCAATCTCAAATAAGTCTTTATTCTTGTTTTGTTGGCCCATATTCTCTGTTTTCATGAACTCTGGCCTCAGCCATGGCAACAGATAGAAAAATGTTAACATTGATTGACAGGATTAAAAAAGGCCCCCTTTCCCAGTACGCATTTCAAACACTTTGAGAACAATGGCGCTTGGTGTGATTGAATTAATGAGGTATCGCCGACTGTCAAAAGAGCACACATACTTTACATAAACCTGATTATCTTTGCATGGCAGAAATAGAAGAAAGGGGGAAGCGAGGGAACTGAAGGAGTAAGATGGAAGGAGCAGAGTGGAAAGAGAAGAGAGGGGGAGAGAGATTTGGATTTCAGTGAGTACCCCCCCCCCCCCCCAAAAAAAAAGCATCAAAGTGTGTGCTGGATGGTGGGGGTGGACGGGTGCTAACAAAGTAGTGATGTTCTGGCTTGGGCTTTCCTTGGCCGCTCCCTCATGCCAGAGCTCTGTTTAGCATAAACCAACCATAGGGGCTTTAACAAATCTATTCAAGACGCATGGGGCCGCAGAACAACATAGTTTTTCACAAGCAACCACCCCCAAGCAAGACGTTTTTTGGAGGGCAGCTTTTGTTTTGCTTGAACCGCGCAGAGATTTCATCGTCTCCCTGACCCCGAGCCTGAGGAGAAGGAGTCGGGGTGCCCTTAGTGAACCCGTGAAGTGACACCGGGAGTGACTGCCAAGAGTCTGACTAATTCTACCAACCTATTGAGACAGGAAAATAGAGTGGAGGGGTGGAGGGTGGGTTGGATCATGGGAGGAAGGGAGAGTGAAGGGATGGATAGAGGTTCTCTAACCGAAATGCTCACCAGATCAGCAAAGTGAACCCTCTGAAACGTGAGCTAATTCTCTATTTAATCCCTTTAGCTGCCTTTTCTGTCCCTCTCTGTGTCACCTTAGTCCTCACTCAAATCCCCTCCCTCCATCCACTTCTCTCTCTTTACTCTTTTTCCCCGCTGTCCTCTTTTTTGCCTTCTTTTCTGAGGGAAGTGTCAGCAAAAGTTCTTGTTGAGCAGCAGAAGAAGAGGCAGAGAAGGACGAAGCTTCTAGGGATGACTCAATGTGTGTGTGAGTGTGTAAGTGCTGGTTAAGTGAAGGGGGTAAGAGTGAAGAGAGCTGACTGTGTAGGCTGCTCCTTTTACTCTATGTTTTCTTTTCAGGAAAAGCTCTGACAGCTGCAGTTTGATTTCTTGGGTTGTCAAAAGTCATCTTTGTTAGTTCTCTTTCCCAATGAATAGCAGCAGATTAGAAAAGGAGGCGTGTTCACACATGGAGCTGTAGGTGGGCTTTGCCTCGAGTGGTTTCCATAAAGGAAAAAAAAAACGCACAACATTACTCCAGAAGCCCCTATTGTTTTTCCTACTAAACCCAGGCATATCAGATGCCTACAGATCCCCTCCCCTCCTGCTTCTAAACATATAGCTGAGAGCCTGCATCGAAAGATACAAATTGTCCCTCGTGCGGTGAGGTTGCTGGAACATAAATTGAGGCGAGAGGCATTGTTGTCAGTGAGTAATATACTTAGCTTTATTCATAACGAAGGGGAGAAGATTAAAAGGTGTTGGCTCGTCGTGAAAAAAAAAGTACTTGACTGTGTGGCTGACACAGGAGTTACATATGGCCTAAAGTGGATTTTGTTATCTGCTGCAGTTGTCAGAAATATATATCCCTGAGGTTGTATCCACTGTGCATGTCATTGTACTGATACGGACAAAACAAACGACGGCAATAATGATATATCACTATCAGATTTGTTTCCAGCTGGTGCGATTCACACTTTTTGTGTGTGTTTATGTATCATTAAAAATGTGGCATTCCTTATGAGGTTTCTCCTTTTTATTTTACTAACCACCTCCAGAATACTTATATACTGGTTTCATCTGGGAGCGCTGATATGTGTCCACATATTTTTCTGTGACATTGACTAAATTCAATAAGTTGAGAAATGTGTTGCTGTTTTTTGTGCCCTCTCTATTTTCTTAGTGTTAGTTAGAAAAAAAACTTTGTTTGGCAGAGCCGCTCACCTCTTTAGAGCCTGATTACTTCAGTCTCAGTGAATAAGTTAATAAACTGGTTGTCAGTTTTGTTAGGCAAAACGCTCCTCAGTGCAAACATGTGTTTAAGATATGGTTTCCAGCACAGTCAGTTGCTTGCTTGAAAGCAACGCTACTCAGAAGTGTTTGAAAGGCTAATCTTGTTCTTGGCACCTCTCTTCTTTTTCTTCTCTCTTTGCCGCTTGTCGCTGCACTCCTCATGCTCCTCACTGGTTTTCCCCTTAAGCCTTTTGGAATGGAGAAAACACAGAATGGCTCTCCAATGTGTTATTTGCAACAATATACTGCAGCTCCACCACGAGTAAGAGCTCAATGAACACTTTCATGTGCATGCTTCCAAAACATTAGCTAAATTGTTTTCCATTGAAGCTTGATGTAAGCTTGCTTCTGTCATGTCAACAGTCTATGTGACTCTAACTTCTTACCCTCAACTAACCAGTCTTTTCTTCGGGCTGTCATCAGAGGCAGTAGCAAATTAAGTAGAGGGCTGAGTAACAACCCCTTGACTTTTATTGAGACCGGGATCTAATTATAATTCACTGGACCAGACTTTCACTGAGTGCTTCATTTGCAGTTTGCAGTTTGCATGAACCCTGGAGACATTAACTCCGTCCCCTTCTCCATTCATTACAATGCTATTAGTCTCCACCAATTGATCAATATATCATGTATAGAACATCTTGAATGTGGACGTCTGGCTCCTTTGTGAGTCCAGAGATAATGGTTTCCCCATTCAAGCTGGCTTGTAGGAACATGGAGATAAAGCAAGGCAGGGAAGAGTTATACCGCTTAGAGCTATGGAGAAGGAGCTATCTTGTCCAGATTGTAAGTGGATGAACTAAAAACGCATAGAAACGGACAGTTTATTGTGACAAGGAGAGCATCACGAGTGGAGAGTGTAAAGACCTGAAAAGACCTTTAATTCTCCTCAGACTTCCAAAAGGGAAAGATACCATCCCTCCATTCTGCTCTGCTTTTTGTTGGCTCCGCTTAGTGCGATGGAGCCGTGTACAGTGCCAGGCGCTACTGAAGGAACTGAACAGTCCAAAATTCAAATGTGTTTAATGCTGAAATTATGTTCTTCATAACTGTACTGTATATGTATGTTCTTTATTATATCAAGTTCACTTTTTGATGCAGAACCATCTCATCACATTTTCTTGGAGACATGCTTTGGTGTCAGGCCCTACACACACAGCGACGCTGAGTGTTGTGACACCACATGAGAAAGGAGACACAGACGAAGGTCCCTGATAACATTTGGAGAATGAGATTTGTTGCCTTTACCAAATCTGTGGAGGGCAGTAGTACAGATGTTTTATATTCGGAGAAGACTTCTCATCTGCCTGTGTTCAGCAGTGATCCAACTGGCTAGAGTGAGCGTGGCAAGGGTTCATTTAAGGTAAGCCTGCACTCAAACCAACCACTGTAGACACCTCCCTCATACACAAAGAAACCTCTGTAGAATATGAAGGGACCGCAGTCACAGTCGCTGGTATTTACAGTACATGTGATAATCTACTACAACCCCCGTTATTGAAGTTTAGAACATTTTGAGGTTTGACTTAAGTTTCATTACCACAACAAAGCAGAAAAATGGATTTTAAATGTTTGCATTTCACCTTCATATTTAATATTAGAGATTTCATTTCACATTTCAAAAAAGTAGTAGAACGTTATTCAAAAAACGCAGAATGGCTTGTGTCAATTCAAGGCCAAATGAGAGGCTGTAACTGTACTCTGAATAAAGATAACATATCTAGAAAGCAGATACTTTTACTCCACTGAGGCCACAGATGAAATTAAATCACAGGAGCAATGTCAAACTCTGTCCCTTGTGTTGTTACTTGATATTTACAGTGGTACTTGGGCCTAATCGATGATGTAAATGCATCTCTCTTGGCAAAACTTTTTTTTTTCTTCCTGCAGAAGCTAACCAATGTGCAGAGCTGTCAAACACACAGGACACAGTCCAGCCTGTGTTACCTGTCCTTTCTCTAGATTTCCTCGCAGAGTTTTGACCTTTAAAAAATGTCAGCGTGTACAAAAAGCATGCCTTCTCAAAGCCACATGGCTCTCTATGCAGGCGTATGCGCGTGAAGAGAAACAGGAGACAAACTCTGCATGATTTGCAGATATGCACACACGTCCCTGGCTAACAACCGTGGAGTCTATATTTGAATTCAGTCTACGCGTGACTGTTTAAATGAGCTTTAATTTAGCATCCCGCTGGCTCAACTGGGATTGTAATAGAACACATTACACATTGTCCTGCAACAGAAGCTCTCTCTCCCCTTTTCCCCTCCTCTCTGGGTCTCTCTTTCTCAGTCCTGGGAGAATTGATTTTTCCAAATGCAAGGGAACAAATCAAAGGACAGAATGATTGTGTTGCGAAGAGAAATGGTAGACATGGCATTGCAATCAATTTGGCTATTAACTTGCCAATGTTTTCCTTTACTCTACAAGAAAATTTTAGGTCCATTATGTAATGTGTTAGCAACACATTTCTCTGTAGTAATTACAAACTTGATAAACAAAAACAAGAACCCCGAGTTGGTGATGCTGTTAAAATTGTCAAGAGGTGAGTCGTGGAACATGCATCAGCATTATAAGCAATCAAGACTAAATGTAATTGGATGCAAAGGTATTTGTGCAATCACAGCCAGCAGCTCTTGCCAGTGCTCCTGTGCACTGAATAAAGACTGTACTCACTACCTGCAAAAGTCACTTAGAGGGCTTTCTCCCTCACTCTCTTTGCAACTCTGTGTCACTAACTCTGCAAGCACATCAGCAAAAATTAATTACAATCAGACCACTCCAGTGACCTTCCCACTGCCGGAATAACTTTTTCCCTATGGGTAAGATTGGTGGCTTTGGTAACATGGACGTTGTACCTGATATATGTATTATATATATTTATATATTTGTCATACAAACAAAAAGTGACTCCTCCCTCCTCTTTTGCCTCTGCCGTACAACATATCCATCCTCTACCATCAAAGGAGCTAACCTTGACAGCTCCTCCAGTCACCCTGTTCTAAGTGGATGATTAAAAAGAGATGGAGGGGTTTTACTGGGGGCTGGTATGCGTGGCGTCCCAAGAGCCCCTGCTCCAAGCTAGCCAAGCGAAGCGAGCTACAGCTGTCCTCCAAACAAGCCCGCCATCCTTTATTTATTTCTGCTGAAATATTGATGCATGTTATGAAAGGTTTAAAATAATGTGTCTGTCTTTTTTTTTTTTACTTTGCCCCAGCACACAGTTTTCTAATGCATAAATAATTCCTCCGTCGGACACTGCGTGGACAGTGGGCCTGACACATTAGGTGAAGTGTATCCGCTGTATCACATTGTTTCTGCCTGAGAGAAAATACCCATCCGTCGTAATTTCCTACACTTATACAATCGGTGTTGACAGTAAATAATTGATGTATGAATTTAGGGCTAAAACTCCAACACAATAGGACTTCATGTCAAGGGTTAGTCCCTGCAGATTTGAAGCCAAATCATCTTGCAAAATGGATTCTTCCTCTCCACAAACGGGGCTTCCTTTCTGAGTTCCTACCATTTATTTCTGCCTCCATCGCTGACCCCTCCTTTTCTCATCTGCTCTGCTTTCCAATAGAGAGCTAGGAGTCGGGTTTAGCAGCCCTCTTCATGAGGTCTTGCTTTGCATGGTTGGTGATAACTGAGTGATTTGCCCCATTATTAGATGAGGATGTGTTTTGTTTTTGAACACAAATGGGTTTTTCACACTGACATGAACTCGTTTTTGATTGTGTCGGCAAAGGACTAGGTGTCAGGCACAGTACTGGGAGCACCACTCTCACTTCTCATCTCGCTCTCTTTGTTGTGATGTACAATTACGCCTCTAAATTTGCTGGCCAGATCCATTTGTAAGATAAGACTGCAGCAAGAAGAGATGAAAGGTGAACGGAGTGGAATAGTAATTTCACTCTTTATGCTTCAATTAACACACTGTGGCAAGTACAGCTGTTTCAGCCATATCGTCTATGGAAGTGCTGTATGACATGAGGGGCACAGGAGTATAGCAAAAATTGCAGCTTTAGCTGGGTTATTAGACATTTTGTCCAATAACAATGGAGATGATGATGAACTTTCTTACTGTCAAACTAATGTACTGTGTGTCTCAGACCCTGCTCAGAGTTATTGAATGGCTGTGGTGAACATGTTAATAAATAAGTAAATTAGGATTCATTCTAACAACATAATTATAATAATAACCCATATTAACAATTTTGCAATAAGCAACTGTTTCCAAACAGGCAAACAGGAAATATATCATAATCATCTTTCTTTAATTTTCTTTAGAACAGTTCATAATGTACTGAACTGTCTATGGAAGATACGATTGTCACTGTGATAACGTAAGGTTTTGGAAGAAAGAAGACATTCTATAAGAAATATAAGTAATAAGATGAAATCTCAGACGGCTGGTGAGAACAGTCAGAGTCAACCCACAGACCAGCACCAAAGCTCAAAGAGTCACTGTGCATCATTCCACTATTCGGCGCACACAAGGAGATGCTGTATGCGAGAGTGATGCAGAGGAAGCTTTTTCTCCACCCACAGCACAAACAGAGCTACTTGAGGTACACTGAAGCAGATTTGGACAAACCAGCTTCATTTTGGAATAAAGTGCTGATGACTGATGAAACTAAAATTGAGTTATTTGGGCAAAACAAGGGGCGTTATGCATGGAGGAAGAAGAACACAGCATTCTAAGAAAAACAACTGCTACCTACAGTAAAACATGGTGGTGGTTCCATCATGCTGTGGGGCTGTGTGACCAGTGCAGGGACTGGGAATCTTGTCAAAGTTGAATATTACTCAATATCAACAAATTCTGGAGACCAATGTCCAGGATTCAGTGACAAAGCTGAAGCTGTGCCGGGACTGGATCTTTCAACATGACAACAACCCTAAACACTGCTCAAAACCTACTAAGGCATTCATGCAGAGGAACAACTACAACGTTGTGGAATGACCATCTCAGTCCCCAGACCTGAATATCATTGAAAATCTGTGGTGTGAGTTAAAGAGAGCTGTCCATGCTCTGAAGCCATCAAACCTGAGTGAACTAGAGATGTTTTGTAAAGAGGAATGGTCCAAAATACCTTCAACCAGAATCCAGACTCTCATTGGAAACTATAGGAAACATTTAGAGGCTTTCATTTCCGCAAAAGGAAGATCCACTAAATATTAAGTTAATTTCTTTTTTGTGGCGCCCAAATTTATGCACCTGCCTAATTTTCTTTAAACAATTTTTGCACACTTAATGTAAATCCTACAAACTTAGTTTTACTTGTCAAATATCACTGTGTGTCTCCTACATTATATATTTAATTTGATTTTTTTTATCGTAATAACCAATGATTTATACAGGAAAATCGTGAACATTGACAACTTACATTACACACACTTTACATTACACGTATTGTTATTAATGTCTTTTTTTTTGTTCATAGCCCCTTCCAAAAATGTAAATTATGGTTACAAAAGAAAAGCAACCCATATTGAGCTTCATCTACTGGAACTACATAAAAGGTTTTCTCCATTTAATTCTCAGGGTTGGTAAAAAAATAAGGGGTTTAAGAAAGTAATTTAATTATTAGAACATACTACATTTAATTTTTTAGATAATCTAAATAATAACAACTCCAGCTGTTTTTGTTTTTTTGTCATTTTCAATTTTGGGCCAGAAACTAAAAGAACCAGCCAGACAACGTTCAATATGACCTTCAGTAATGCTCAACCCTCACAAAAAAGAAAAGACATTGAGATTGTTTCAGGGGGTAAAGAGGGACAAATATTGTTTTGATATGAGATGGTCAGTCACCACAGCCTCGGGGATATTCTCTAGACATTTATTGTGAACAGAAATGACCCCAGGATCTGCCCTGACCTCTGTGAAGCCATTGGATCAATGACATCTTTGCCATTCTCCCCCTTCCACCATTCTGCTGTACTGGCTTTAGAAACAAGAAGCGCTCGCGGCTAGAGCAACATCCTGCCCGCCACCCCCTCTTTAGATTGCACTGATGTGTGTGTGTGTGTGTGTGTGTGTGTGTGTCCAGACCCTCTAGTGTACCCTTGACCACCTTACACTGTAATCACCACACACGGCTGCCACCTGCCACTCTCTGTTTCTCTCATTTGATCCTGCCTTCGCTCTCTCGCCCCCATCTACGCTGTAACCGGTATGATCTCGACAGTGGATCCTAATGTCTCCAGTAATGATTAATCTGATAAATAATAAATATATCAATCTAGCCTCTTGACAAGGACTAATTCTAACCAGCAGGATGGCAAAACTCCCCTTTAACTGCTGCCTGTAGCTGCCAAATAAATTATTTAACGATTAATTCTTAAGGAAATGAGAAATTTTTGATTAATACAGTCCAGGCATCTGTCTTCAGTTGTTTGATGTTTGTCAGAGAATTCAGCCCTCGCAGTCCTTCTGTCCAACCTTTGAACACAAATAAGGAAAACATACACAATTATGCTTGCATGCAAGCATAAGCACATATACACACAGGTGAGAAGAGAAGAGAGACGTTTTAGCTCTTATGAATCAAGCCAGAGGCTACTGTCACTGAGATCAGATGCTGAATATCTCACAATAAATTACTGCTGGATCTCAAAAGCCCCCATCCTTGAACCTTGAGCATGTTAGCTTTCGATAACACCCCCACCCACTTGCAATGTGTGCACGATTGTGTGTGTATGTGTGCCTGCACATCCGAGTGAGTTTTAGACCCTATTTACTAATGGAGGCCCCTAAGCCCCCGAGTCGCTATACATTTTTAATGATGTCAAATTGTCATTTCTCTCTGCTGTTTGGTGTTCAAAGGAAATAAGAACATTGAATTATATACAAACGTGTGTGTAGACACAATAAAGAACAAAAAAGGTAGCTGTTCAACATGATAATTGCTGAGATTCGGTCGTGGATCTCACTGAAGGATATAGATAACGTTTATACATTAACACTATTCAGAGCAAGTAGGTTTTTCACTGCAGTGAAAGTTGATATGTGTAGACAGCAGCTGGGAAAGCGGTGACATTTTTTTAGGAACTCAATAATAACAATGCTATTATCTTTTTAGTAATAAAAATGCAACGAGCCGTTATGTGTAAGGGTTCAATACAATGTAACAGCAAAATGCACAAATGTGTGTGTGTGTGTGTGTGTGCATATTTATACGGCATTGCTGGACACAAAGAAATCTACAGCTAGTTCCTAGTCAGCATGTTGTGAGAGCTGCTCCGTGTCCGTTGTGATTCTACCCACAACAAATACATCACTAAAGCTTCCTACTGATAACTAACTGTTCTCTGTGGAAAACGGAAAAACAACATATAATGTATATTGCGTAGCTGTTGTAACTGTTTCATTTAGGCTCCGCCCTTCAACAGGTGGTCAAAAACATAATACATACAATATATTAAAGATTAGGTTAAAAAGGTTAAAAACCTGTTTCACTTTTAAATGGCTTCTTTAAAACGTTTACATCTAAATGAAACTAAAAACTGAAATAAAATGTACAATTGGAAATGACGTGTCAAACTAATTCCAAGCCTAAAGGAATGAGACACTGTGATGAAAAATATCCTTTCCCCATGATGCTGCTCCCTTTCCCCTCTTCTGTGTGTTAAAACCCCGCCTGCCCTCAGGGTGAGGAGAGGAGACCTTCGTTTAATAGGGCCAAAAACCTGACAAATCTTGCTCTGTCTTCTGCACATTATTTTCACACGGACACACACACACACACACACAGATGTTCGCCACACATAAACACATGCACACTTGTAAACACACACACAATCACTAAAAATGAGTTGTTTCCGTTGGTGAGAAAGACGGGAGGCCGTCAACTCACCGTCAACGTGACAGAATGCATTGTCCGAGCGAGCTTTAGTGGTTGTAACAAGCATCAGGACATTAGAGCAAACAAAAGCAGGATTGGGAATGTCATCAATCAATCGGCTGACAGTTGACTTCAGTTTGTTTGTCCCACACTCTGCATAATAAGTGATTGGATCTCAGCTAATTAGATATTGGGTAATCAATCATTGCCAACAAGGCACTTGGCTGACTGAGGGGACTCTCCCTTTGCGTGTGCCCATTGTCATGAAATAAATTAGAAATAAAAATTATTTAGTGCCAGCCAAAAGGTAATTCCCACCAGTGAGCTGTCCAACCGCAGCTTTTGTGCAAAAGAGACACATGGAAAGGGGAAGGAGGGGGGTCTCATGTCCTAACCAATTACTAAAATATTCAGTTGAGGAATTTGCATAATGAATTAAGCTATGAAATATTGATATATTTGCTTGGAATTGTGTTTTACTCTGCATAAACATGCATCTAACAATATGCCCACATGGAAGCAAACATTTTTCAAATACTGAACAATACAGAACAACACTAACACACATAAGTTACAGACTTTGATAAAAAATTTAAATTTCATCATTTAATTTGACCAGGCAAAGTCTTATTGAAACTTTCAATTGAAACATACAGTCACTTCAAAAGATAAAATGTTTTATGGGCATGTATTTAAATTAAGATTATTATTTTTTAATTACATTATATTAATTTCAGCAGATTAATTAGGATTGGAGAAGATGGTAGCCATCTCAGTCTGTCATTCCTTCAAAATCACATTTTGGAATCTAGTCAGAGCAGTGTGTTAATGAAAAACACGGCGTATTTGTAGTGTCACACACTGTTTTCACTTTCTTTCTTCAAGCTGTCAAAATGTCATCTTCGCGGCTTCTCTTTTTGAGCCCAGCCAAGACTCTGGAGGTACATCTTTTGCTCCTCGTACTTTTCTCTTTTTTTCAGGTAACTGCTGTAAGATGCACGATGTGTTTCTCTCCTAACACCACAAAGACACAAAACATGCAGTTGGGGAAATCACAAGACACAACAGAGAGAGAGAGAGAGAGAGAGAGAGAGAGAAAAGGAGTGTGAAAACAGCCATGTGACAGAAACGTACAAGCAAAAGAGTGAGCAGAGAAAGAAGTTAGGAACAAATGAGGGAATGGGTGATAGTGAGAAGGAGAGGGACAGATAGAGAGAGCTGTGCGAGGTGGAAGAAACACTCCTTTATTTATTTATTTTTACACAAAGCCAGATTGTAAGTAAGTAAAGCAGCCAGCTGGGCCTCAGTCTCTCACCAGTCTGTCACCGCCACTGCCACCAAGACAGCTACAAGTTTACAACAGCTGCCGACTAATGTTTGATCAGTGATAAAATATGCCAGGGTGCTGCCCATGCATTTGTTGGGGCTGTGCGCATTAACAATTCAGTACCTGGCAAGTATAGAAGGCCCTGATGGTCTTAGCGCTGCTGCTGCTGCTCCCCACCCACTCTCCCGCCCCCAAAGGTATACCAAGGGACAGGGACGACTTCACAAGATGTCAGAAACCATCTCTGTTTTGTGTTCAGCGGGTGAGTTTTCCTCTGAGTAAACCTGCCCCCATGTCAGCTTTTGTACAGGAGGACCACTGCTGGGACCTCCAGGCCCACACAGGCACAGTAGACATATGCATCAACAAGCAGCAGACAACGTGGACAATGGACAAATAAGGCAAATGTAGATGGCAGGTTACACATAATATTACAGTAGCTTTATGGTAAAGATGTGTTTCGCTGTGTAAGGATCAGAAAATCAGGACAGAGGGAGTTTATAAGGATATGACTGTAAGTGGGGTTTCATCAGCGATGGGATAAGATAGTTTCCTTCCTTTTCGTTTGAAAGGCACTTCAGCTGTCTAGTTGTCTGTTTGTTCACGGTGAAGCCAACAATGTGGGCATGCCAGGGAGAGTCTCTTGGTAAATGTCACCTGTCAGAGAATGTAGGCCTCCTCATCGTATGCCCTGCCATGGAACTGTGGGCAATGAAACCCCCCTCAGAGGAACACCGGAGACATAGAGAGAGGGAAACGAGAGGAAACACAATGGTACAGAATAACTGAAGGGAGTCACGGTCAGTAAAGAGAACGAGAATATGAACGAATCAGATTTCCCTTCCCCTGTGACAAGGTCCTCTGACAGTTTTGTTGCCAGCAGTCTGAGCAGTGAGCTATGATTGCCGGAGTGCATTAGAAGCCCAGTGTGTAATTTGACATCTCAATATTGAAATAGTAATGCATCCTCACACAGCATAAAGTGCTACCTAGTAATTGGATTCCAGACGTGCGCTACGGGGAAGCCAAGATGTCCTTGCGAGCTCAGTAGTGCTGCGTCATGGTGGCTGGTAAGAAAGAAGCAATGAGGTTAAAATGAAGATTAAAAAACACAAAAAAAGTTTTAATTGATCATTTGAAATGAGGGAATTATTTTACAGATCTTTAAATTGTGTATTCCTACAGATTTGGGGTATTATTAAGCCACGTTCAGGTAAAAGTCTTACACACACTGTTTCAATATGCATAAAAACTGTCGGTCGTCTTATCATCTTAAAACCCACGAGTGTGTGGTTGTACAGTGCACACAACACATCCTATGCTGCTTTGTTCCGCCTTGTCCTGCTGTAACTTCTTACCCGCCTAAATAATTCAGCCCAAGTGAGGATCAGCATATCTTACAGCATACTTAACATGCCAAGAAAAGCAACAGACAAGGGACAGCAGGTCCAGCTTCAATTAGGTCTTTTGTTACAGACAACAGGGCAACAAATTCATTTTGTTACATTGCCCGCTGTATTGTGAGCCATCAATTTTGTACCTGGCTCCTTCCTCCGCCCTCCCTCCTGTCCTCTCGTGTTTTTTGTTTCGCTAATGCTGTTGACGTCTGAGCCCACTCCCTTTCCCTGCCTCGTTTTATCATTACACCACGAGATCCAGGTATCAGATGTATGTGTGTGCATGTGTTTATGTGCGTGTGTGTGTATCCTCAGCCACTGGTTTTGTGTTACCTGGGATCAAGTGACGGTGGAGCATCGAAAAAGAGAGGGCTATTCTTCAGGGTCACTGAGATACTGCTGACTAATTGGATGAGGTGTAAGTCAAGCCAACAGGCTTCAGTCTTTGAAGTGACTCACTGGAGAGAGGAATAGGGGTGAGGGCAGCGGGAGGGTGGGGGACCATCAGGCACAGCACACATGTCACTGTTTGTCTCAAAAGCAAAGGCACCTCCACCTTTTCACTGACACACACACACACACATGCACCATGCAAACATCCGCTTTGTTTATGACGGTTCATTAATTTTTCAGGCTGGTTTTCGGTTTCTTTATGCTTAGCTACTTGCTTTTCTTTTGCTCCTTCCTTGTTTGTTTTCTGTTACGTAGTATACTGGAAATGTAAGAGGTAATTGACCAAAGCCTTTTTAGTTTTTATTCTTTACAAGTGAGTAAGTAAGGATTTTTTCCCCATTTTGTTTTATTGTTAACTATTAAAACCCAGAAAGAGTTTAAGTTTTATACTTATACATAGATACATATAAAAATACTACTTAAATACTTATGTTTAAACATATTTTATACTCAACAATATTATATGAAATGATTTGACATATAAATAATATACTGTGTCATAACATTATCAGCTTACTATAGAGTGGTTTGTGTCCACATCCTTGTGAAAGCTGAACAGTGTCAGCCTTTATCAGCAATTTGTTAACCTGCCTTTCCAGAATGTCACCGCATGGCAACGGAAAGCTCAGCGGCATCAACCTGTTACATGCAGAAATGTGCTGAAGGACTCCAGCAAAGCCTTTGTGATGTGATACCATCAGATACTTAAAAGAAGGAGCTTGTCACTACCTCTCATTTCTTCTGGTCTAAAGAGTTGTCTGTGATAAGAAGAATCGCATGGGGAAATAAAAAGTTAGAGCAATTCAGTTCCATTCAGTTTATTTGTAAAATCACGACACCTAAAATCTATTTTCTCTAATTGTGTCCCTCAATCTATCAATTAAGTTAACCAAGCCTGGCACAGTAACTAATCTAAATGCCCTTTTAAAGAGAAATTTAATTTTTCAAATTCTGTTATTATTATTTTTGTTATTAATAGTAGTGGTAGTAGTCGTAGGAAAGTGGTGATTAGACAACTAGGAGAGAAGGAGTGGATTCAGGCACAGATCAAAATTTCATGCCTCAGTTGGTTGAGCCATAGGAATTCGCTATTATCATAAGGTCCGCAGCAGCAGCTATCGCATACACCAATCACATGTATTAACCTTTAAAATATTCAAATAAATGATTAAAGTTGAGTTAGCTTTGCTCCGCACGTTAATGCCACATTGTTCCTTTCCTTTTAAATGTCACAACAGGACACGCTATATGTGAAATGTATTTACTGTATGGTGTGACTGCATTGTATTTCATTATATATTGTCTGCTCTATTCATCATGTTCAGCTGTCTGTGCTTGGTACTGTCTTTTTTTTTCCACTAGCAACATCATTGAGAAACCATTGTATGTTGCAGCGCAGACTGACATGTCCCACATTGTTAAAATAATCCTTTTAAAATGTGTGAAATAATTTAGTTTGCATAATCCCCGAAATCCCCACTAAGTATTACTGAAATAGATGGAAAATGACTATTTACACAAGAAAGGAGGGGATCATTAGGGGTATTTCACTGTAAGGGTAATTTGACATGGAATTTGCAATAAAATGCTTGAATTGTCCAAAAAAAAGGGGGAAAAACGGCTCCACAAGCTTCGCATCTGTCTCTAACTAACTCAGCTTGCCACCCTGCTTTGTTAGAAGTGCACTTGGCCTCTTTCTAGTCACAGTGTGCTTTAATCTTGAGTGGGTAGCACACTGGAGTGGCTGTACAAGTGCAGGGACTTTTTGATTTGGAAGTGCTGTTTATTAGCTTGAAGCATCTGGAAAGGGATCTTGTGATTAATTGGGGTGAAACTCCCCTGATATAACAAGGTCAGCCCTCACCAAGCCTTCTTCACTCCTTCCATTTACATCAATTAGAACTAAGAGGGGCAGAGCTGTGCCTTGGGCCACACACAGAAAGGACAGTGAGACAATGTGTGTGTAAGGGAGCGTGTCGGAGAGACAAGAAAAAACGGAAAGGAAAAAATAACACATATATGTTGCCCCAGTCAGTCTTTGTTTAAATTTAGCTCAGATTGTGGCCTTTAATTAATTAAATGCAAATGAGACGTTTTGCTGTATGTCTCTGTGCCACTTTAACAGTACGGCTGTATCACATCAGCCAATTAAAGAGCCAGCTATCGCTGATATAATACAGGAATGGAAGTGATTCAACTAATTCATAGGATGGCGCTGCTGTGTATGTGAACAAAAACAGCGAGGAGCAGATTAATGGGAATCTTGACATCTTTTACCCATTTTGAATCAGCTGTTTGCTCCACACTGTTTAGGATGTGTTGCACACTGAGATGTGTTTGCTCCTCGGTCCCTGATTAACTTCATATTCATTAGTGGATCATATTAGTGATTATATGCTCGTCAACTTTGTATTCCCCTCTGTGCAGTTCACCAACTCACTGCAATATTTCTGAATGCTTTTAAAGACAAAGACCACAAGCAGACTCTGATGGTGTCGCACACTGAGTTAGCTCAAATACAGCATGTACAGTAGAGAACGTTTTCTGTTACTTCAGACAGAGGGCGACCTTGTGTCATCTAGCTCGCTCTCTCCAATCTTGAGAAGACACAGCAGAGATCTTGTCTTGCCTGTCTCTGAAGGAGAATAATTATTAGTTGTTGTCTTTTTTTATTATTTTAAACAAAGTTTAAACATGTGGGGTATTTTTACTTTTTTGTTCCAGGCCGTAAATTGCAGTGAAGAAATGCTGACTTTAAGTTTTGCTTTTTTCACTTTGTATAAGTTTATTGAAATTGATTCAATCAGATGAACAGACACTGCATATGTTTAGGTTTACAGGAATAATGGATCAAGCATAAAAGTCACTTTGTACTGAGAGGAAGCTGAATTCATAAGATTTACACTCATGTAAAGACATGAATCTTACCATTTCAGGGGGGAACTGACTTATCGATATTAAAATGTATATTTAATAGAGATGAAGATGACAGTAGATAATGTGTGATTATGCCAGCTCACGCTGATGTGTAATTAGCCCAAATTGTTAGTTATGTGAAAGAAAAGGAACAAAAGAATATGACAGAAAAAGAGAAGAAAGAAACGAAAGGTGGCTGACCACAACGTTTCTTCTACTATCAGATAAGGCGACAATACGTGGATGAACACATGTTTTCGACTGTAGATTATGACAGAGCACTATTATTTCCTGTACGAATACACTTTCAATTTCCTGCCCAGCACTTTAGTTTTATTACATCGATAACATGATATCATCGGCTGTAGCCATGGGGACGCGCTTACAATAGAGGAGAGTGATAAGAGAAATGATGTGAAAGGCAGAATAAAAGACAGAGGATAGGATAGGGATGAGAACAATCAGTTCCTGACACAAGTGTGGATGCAGCCACCAGGACAATCATCATTTCTATTATTCCACTATTACTTACAACAGACTTATACTATAAGCAATATGATCACCATTCTTCCAACTGTGATTATTAAGTCCTTTTGAATGCATTTTAATTAGGCCTATATCTGGACTTTGTTGAATGTCATTGTGTCTACTCAGTGAGAAATGGTTTGGTATTAACAGACTGATCTCTTTGGTCATTTATGGAGAGCGTGAAAGAGACTTCAGAAACTGTTAACACCAAAGTCCTGAATGTTCACAAGAACAAAATCTACAAAAACTGGGCCGAGTTTCTATTTGTGCACACACAACAACTCCATATCTGTGTGTGTCTCTCTATTCGACCTATCCTCTGTCCTTATGTCCCCTCGGGCTTCAGTCAATGACCCGTTGTTTCCACAAAGGTCCACAGAATGATTTCCTAGCAGACCTGCAAATATCCAGCCAGGTCCTGATCCCCACTTAGACCAATTGGAGTCAATTTGTTATTGCAAATATAAATTTGGTAACTTGTAATATCCAGTGAGCCAGGCAGGGGAGGCCACTGGCAAAGGCCAATGCTATTTTCACTTCTGACCCCTCACTGAGGAAAGCCTTTGTTAGCCTACACATTCAGCTGCCAATCACAGCAGAGTTTTTCATTAAATTCACTTGAGAAACTCCCCAGGTCCCAACTGGGCAGCCACCACAAGAATTCACGGGATGGGGGATTCTTTTGAAAAGAACTAAGGAAGAAATGCTGACCTGGTTTAAAAATGTTTGAGAGGATACCCTACCTACCACTATTTATATCCTGTGGTTTAAAGCCACACACGTCTCTATTCGTTGTTATTGTTATATTATGATACTACATTTAAATGGATTTTGTCACATGGAAGGATGTAGCATAATGATTTATGTCAGCCCCATATGCAGCATTTTCAGTGTCTTTCAACACCTTCTAATGTTTCTGTAACAGTTAGTCTTCAAATTAATACATATTTTAATGCAATGGGTGATTTTGACTTTGAACAACGTCACAATAAACAGTCTGTAATAATTTTGGAAATGGAGAACTTGGGACTATGGAGAGAATCTGTATGTGCGTCTGCAGTGTAGGGGTGAAAGGGGACCAGAGTGGGCAGTCGAAGTGTGAATACTTGTTTGACTCTTTGGCCTGAGGCAGCACACACATGGAGACACACACACACACACACACCCTTTTGATCCAGTCTGATTCCCCTTGAAGCAGTTGACATTTCCCCCAGAAGGATAATTGAGGAATAACATTTGCGTTACAATTTAACATGACCCCTGCCGTTGGAAGCCCTTTCATATTACCTAGCTGAAGATGGCTGCTGACACCCACTTAGGCAGGGGGGATGATATGTGGTGTATGTGTGTGTGTCTGTGTGTGTTCTAATGTCTCTGTTTTTGTTATAGCTTGTGTCTGTTCTTCCACAATATGTTCATCTTCTCGTGATTATGCGTTTGTATGTTTATGTTCCTGAACATGTAGGTATATATTTATTGTGCTTTTATATATATGTGTGTGTGTGTGTGTGTGTGTGTGTGTGTGTGTGTGTGTGTGCGCATGATTATATGTCCATAGCGAACATATGGGAGGTGGACGGATGGCTTCAGGCTCAGTGGTAGGGTATTGTTAATGTAGGTGGAAAGAAAGGGAAAGTAGCTTATTATTACAATGGCAGAGTCAATGTCAAGAGGAACTGCATTGACCTTTTCAAGTCTTTGCCTAGCAACTATTATAAAAAAAAAAAATAGTGTATCAAGGTGGGGGATGGTGCGTGTGTGTGTGTGTGTGTGTGTTTGTGTCCACGTGCCAGTGTGTGCATTAGTATGTGTGTGAAAGACACAGAGGTAGTGACATGAAGCAGTCGCTAAAAGCTAAGGTTAATGGATTGACTGCTACCTGTTCTGGAGGCTTAACATTGGTCCATACACAAGGGGAATCATCCACGACTGCTTCATGCTTTTGCTGGAAGGCTAAATTAACAGAGGTGTGGCTTGTTTGTTTTAAAGAATTTGGAGGGTTTATCTCAGTCAAGGATACAAGGTCAAGACACAGTCTTTAATCACTGTACCTCACTGTGATGGCTTTATCCCGAAATGGTGGGTGGTGCTTTCACTTTTTTGCTGTCTACGCAGTGGACATAATCCTAGAAAACATTTGGTCTATGGAAACCTTACGTTTCCATACAACTTCCCATACAACCTTTTATATGGTCTAATTTAAATAAACAAAAAAAGTACACAGTAAAAATTAAAATTCAACAAAAAGCTAAAACGTAACCCACATTTATCTGTGGGTTTATGTGCAGTCATACTGCATTATCTATGCAGTATCACTGTGTACACACACACATACAGAAAACACTGAGTGATAAGTATCTCCATTCAGTGCCTCCAAATAAGTACATTCTTTAATAAAGAGGAGAGTCTGTAATTTGACTTAAACAAGGTGGATATCAGTGAGTTCAAATTACAGTAACACTTAAGTACACACATGCCTTGTATGGACCTAATGCAGCTTGAGCGTAAAGTGGGATTCGATTTCCACTGGTGTTCAATAAAAAGGCATATGGATGTGAATAGCTTTAGTCATTCACCAAACCACAGTCTCCGATGTGTTATTGTATTTCTCTGGCACACTTACATGAATGGTCAATGTGCAGCTGCATCTCAGTAATAACTGACAAACGAAACCTTAAATTAGTACTTAAGAGAATTCCTTACATGTGCATGTCGCAGACGTACCACCTGTGTTATTGGGAAATGCTATACATCAACCATTATTGTATTAGTATTCAATGGGTCAGTTGGTGGAGTGGCTTTCCATTAACTGTAGGTTTGCCAGAGCGATGCGTCACGTAGGAAAACTAAACCTGACCAAGACATAAAATAAAAGTAAATGCGTTTACAACATACAGATTTTGATGTTAATGTCTGACAAATATGGGACTCGTGCTTTACTGTCAAAGAGTGCATTGCGAAGTAGCACTTCTACATTAACTACATCTTTACTCCACAATGCTAATCCCATTCCTCTTCATCAGAGCAGCCAGGCATGCCGTTTTACACCAGCTCGCTCCGTACCAACTGCTTTCCAGTGATAAATGAGAGGATTAGTGACTGGTACACTTTATTAAAAAGTAATAACAATTTTTGTTGGCACCCTTCACGTGGTAAGGAGTGCCATGAATCACAGGATATTGGCTGTCTGTATCTGATGAATGCATCGTTTACCAGCCGAGCAGTTATTTAGTAGCAGCTATTAATTTAAATCACATTTATCTCCCCTCCTTTTGCTCAGGACGGTGAAATACAGGCGCTGGAGTGGAAGGAAAGCTGCGAGTAAAGAATCAAGGAATGAATACGGAGGTACAGTATTTTAGACTTGCACTTTAACCTATTTTATGACGTAATTATCAAACATTCAGTGATAGCAAACTGTTGAAATGAATTGTTACACATATTGTGCTGCTAATTTGATCTAATTTGAAAAAGTCATACTCAAAAAGGCTAATAAGTTGAAAAACAACACATACATTAGTACATCGTGTCTGGGAGCTCTAATCATTGTCTGTCTTTGATATGCTTCACCCGCAGGACCGTGTCATGAAACGTTGGTGGTCCTTCATTTCCTTTTTCCTGTAAATGGGTTTGAAGGCTATCCAAACAGAAAAGGAGAAGCTCGTGTAAACATATAACAGCTTGAGCCACACATATCATCAATTAATCAATACAATAACAATGTTTCAAGACAGAATAATTTGCCTATGGCTATACGTGTGGAATTCTGAGACAGGCCCACCTGAATAAGAATTAAGCACCCAAAGATATTTTATCTTTGGTTTTTACATACCAGCGTTTTCAGGTATTTGCCAAATTACTGGAACTTTCCCTGTTGTACTGAAAGGATATTCACTAAACAATAAATTAGTCTTCTGCGCTGGGGTCTCTGTAATAAAACATTTAAGTTGACATTTACAGCTCTGATAACAAAATATTAGTCAGTGACGTGTGGGTATAAAACTGTAATGAAGTCGACTTATAGTGAAAATGACTTCTGGGTGACCTTAAAGCTTAGAGGCCACAACCCAAATTACCAGCTCCCTCATAAACAAGCTTAGACTCATATTTACCATAAGTCTAAGCTTAAACTTAATTAAATAGGCAGATAGCAGCATTTAGGCCGAGGATGTGTGCACCTAGAGCTTAAGTACTGCATATACTACGTCATGTTTGCTTAACCTTTCTGTGGACTCCAAAGGTGCGTCTGGTAATTGAAACATAACAGAATTAGGTTACAAATGTCTAACAGAGTCCTGTGTGTACAGTAGAAGCCCATATACCACTGAGCTTAGCGCATGTTTTCATTTAATTAGTTTTTCATTTGGCCCTGAATGCTTCGTGTCAATACAGGCAAACGTGATGGTGTAGAGGATTTTCTGTTGCATGACTTATACCCAAATATATTTGCTGTTTTTTCCTGCTACATGCTGCATTTAGTAAAATACTGCCAAACAAGTTATTTATGAATGCTAAACTAGGCCATGCTTGCACTAATGGTTGGTGACTATATTAATATTATACAGAAAGGAAACGAAAACTCAATGTATTGATTAACAGTGCGCTCTTCAGGATGTTTCTTAAATCTTTTGTGACAGTTAAACAATGTTTAGATTTGTTTGAGGGAGTGAACAAAAGTAAAGCACAAACGAAGAAATGCCAAAAGCTACTACAGGGCTCGCTGCAAAGTGCTACTGGTCATTTGTTTTATTCATTGGTGCTTTGTGTCTTTGCCACGTTTAAATGTAAAGGTAAAAGGCAGGGCTGTGCCTATTAATGCCCAATAAATGTATACTTTTGATTCACTGTGCTTTGACATTTCATACTTTCTTCTGCGGGATTGCACTGATTCTACAAACCAAATAAATACAAATCTATCTTACTGTGACTTTGGGAAAGTTGACTTTATGATACTGTGTGAGGCACAATCTCTCTGTCCTGATGATTAACGTAAAAGAATTTGACAGAATTCCAGGCCACATGTCCCTCCTGGGCGACGAGCGATAATCCGCTTGCTCTAGGCAGCTTTCGAGCAGGAAGGGAAGCTGTGTAAGGCCTCATGTCCCAGGTGAAGAGCCCCAGGGGCTGGGCTGTAGAGCCTGGAGGCTGCCCAGGTGTTCGCAGTTATTAGTGGCTGTCTGTCCCAGCTGAGAAGAGAACAGCACAAAGATCAGTAAATGTGCTGTTTGCCTTCACTGTCAGGTTGTGCTCTATCTGTCACGTACGTCTGACTGATTTTCTGCCTCTGACTCTCCTCCTTTGTGACCTTTCACACGCACAAAGACAGACACCTTGTTTTAAAATAATGTGTAACATGACATCTAAATAACTTACACTGCTGTGAAGCCTTACTGGCATTGTCTCCTGACTGGTCTTGTCTTCTTTTAACACATGCTACAGAACTTATCATAACTTGCTATCTAAACACCTGGGTGTGTAGATGTTTTGGGAGCCTGCAAGCCATCAGCCTGTGTTATGAAAATTACTAACTATTTCAGAATTACCTGACTTTAAGCAGCAACAGAACTTTGAATTGACGTTGAACACAGTGCTACTGTATCCGTACAGTGAAGGAATGAAAGCTGGCAGAGAGGCAACATAATTTCTAGGGCACAAAGCCGACACTAGATGGCTGCAGATAATGGAGAAAAGGAGCTAATGATACACACGTACAGTAGGCAGGCGGAGGGGTGGGGTGGGGTGGGGTAGGGTAGGCTGGTGGGGTATAGTAAAGAAAGAAAAAGGAGAGTTAAGTAAAGGGAGATGAAGAGTAAAAAAGATCAAGAAAAAAATGACTATTGCTGCTACATAAACATTTTCATAGCTAGTCATATATATATATAGCTTTTAGTTTGATTGTTAAAATGTAATATCCAGCGATTCACATCAATGCATGTTAAGATACATTTAAAAGCCAGAGACTCATTTCCATTACCGTGGGCAATTTCACACAAATTTTGACTAAACCCAAAATAAACAGATTTAATTGTATTTAAATATTTTTAATGAGTTTTGTATTTAGAGCAACTGTGGTACAGGTTTCTTTCAAATTTTTATCTAAAGAAAAATCAACACAACCTCATCCATCGTCGCAGGACATGGTTAATCACCCTACTTTACTAACACATGGAGATATTTTATGTCTATACGTAATGCTCAGATCATTGCAGAGCAAAATAAACTACCAGACGTTAAAAGCCACGCACAACTGTGAGCAGCAATATTTCAAATAAGGATATAATAATGTTTCTGGGCCAAAATGGGTGGTATTTATCTTTTTGTCTACGGGAAGATTAAGCTATTTCACAATCAATAGAGCAGTCAGAATACATTTTATTGGGTGCATTACATCGCAAATGAATTGTAGATCTTGCTAAAAGGCAATTGGATACATGATGGAATATCTGTGAGTGCCTGTCTGACAATTGGTTATATTTCCAGAACATGTAGATTAATGGCATTTTCACAGTGTGCCACATCTTGGGCATTCATTGCAAACACACACACACACTTGCACTTCATTTTATACAATTCAACACACAAAGAAAGCTGTAGCGAAAGGAATAACAAGAGTCATTGATTATCTCTAAAAGGCGAGAGCAGGATCATAATCTCACAAGGTGGTGGATGGGGGGGGGGTCTTGTAATGTAGTTTAAATATGTTCTCTGCAGCTCTGAAATATTTATCAGTTTCAGAATGAATTTGTTTTAGTTTATAGCATCTTCCTATACTGCTGCAGAAGGTATAAATGGAAAAAAAGGGAATATAAAGGATATGCCTTTTATCAGGATTGGCTCAGACAGACTTATTAAGGACTGCTATAATATGAACAGTGGTGGAGACTCTTGTCTAAGGTGCAGATCACAACATGAACATCAGGGGAGAGATTGGTCTTATAAACTGTAGGGTATAATGAAAATATAATACATTTCTATGGCTTTGGGACTCCTGTTTTATTTATGCCTTTTGATTCCAGTGGAACTATTTCCATTATTGAGATAAAGAGGCTGGTTAAAGTGCATGGATGCTCTATGAAATAACTGGTTTTGCTTCACACGTTTTATAGAAATGTGAAGAATGCATCCAAGGCAATCGCACAAGAAAATGCATCAGAGCCTG
The DNA here is from genome assembly GCA_032270685.1 of Microctenopoma stevenorrisi. NCBI lineage: Eukaryota > Metazoa > Chordata > Actinopteri > Anabantiformes > Anabantidae > Microctenopoma > Microctenopoma stevenorrisi. The sequence continues at coordinate 13,379,719 of JAUMTR010000008.1, forward strand.
TTATTTAGATTAAGTATGAACTCTGCTACGCTAAGAGCATTTCTATGGAGGTTAACATGTTTAAACATTACAAGGATTTAAGTGGCATGTCACACCAATAGTCAGACTGACCGCTATTTTAAACCTAACTTTCATTGCTTCTGCTCAAGTATCAAATCAAAGAGGGTCAATTAACCTGGTAACTTTAATCACAACATGAAATACTTAGAGAGAAATATGACTAAATTAGGTTTGTGTTTTCAGTGTAAATATTGTTCTGATTTAGATATTCAAACTTAGGGCAACCACACATGCACACACACACTTATACTTAACATTTACTATTAGTCAAACACAAATACATAACACATACATAGCTTGATAATGAGGGTTACAATAACAGCCTACTTCCAGTGTCCCTACAGTAGACTGAGGGACAAATGATAAAAAAAAATACCTGGCCCAACAAAATATTAAAACTGAAAATAATATATAATAATGTAGAAAAGTAAAAGACAGACAGACACTACCAACACTTGATGTTACAGGTTTGGGGGAAATAAAGGAACACATCAGAAAAGCATTACTGCCAACCTCAGAGAGATTTGGTATGTAGATTCTATATATATATATAATTCCTTTCATGCTGGTAATTGGATTTTGGTACAGAGAACAATGCTAAACACCGTGGCACACAATTTCTGATTCTAGAAAGCTTAAGTGCCTCATTTCCAAATGCTGAAAAACAATATACTCCACTTCAGTTTCAGGGATTTTAAGAAATCATATTGAAATAAACCCACATAATTAGGGATTTGGGTTTGCATCTCATTATTGAATTCCAGCACATGCTATGTAGACTGCTCATGTTCTTCAACACGTACATCAAATCCCTGTGTTGGTCCACTGTTGATTTAGAGCTGTCGTCATATTTACTCCTTCTTAAAAGAGAAAGAGGAAGCATTTCTTTCTTCTTCTTCATGTCAAATACCTCATCCTAAACTGGCTGTAACACGAAGGCATCTTAACAATCTGCATACCATAGCTCTCTATGAGTTAAACTGTAGTTTCCCTGAATGGGAATTTGATTCTTATTTCAGAACTTCACAGGCCTGTTCATTACATTGGCAAACAACATACAGCAATGAGTGATCTGACATCAACAGGCTTTGTTGTTACAAAAATGCAAATACACACAATGCAGGATGGGTGCAAATACAGAGGCAGTGCACACTCTTCCTTTCAGTTCAAATTAAGGAGAAGGCAAAGAAAAGTGGCTCCCCTGGGACATGTTATCCTCTTCTCTGAGTTTATCTGGGTAAAGAAATGATCAGAGTCGCTGCTTTTAGACAGAAATAAACAGAATTAGAAAGAGATTGTAATAAAATTGTATTTGGGTGAAACATCAACACATCATTAAGCTTCAGAAACAAAGTTTTTGTGGTTAATTACTGCAGTTGACACGCTATAAATTGTTTTAGCCCTATTGAGAGCTTCTTCCAAACAAACATTCATCTCACGAAAAGTAACAATGTTGTTCTTCAACTGTATAGTGCAGACTGAACAAGCCGGAAAGGTGTTGTTGTCATACAGAATGACGTTCGGCGTTGGCCTTATTCACCGTGAGAAGTGAACTCACCACGAGCATTAGGCTAGTTAGTCGTGACATAACCGAAGATGAACGGTGATGTGTTAAGTAAATTATAATACATGGATATTATTCCATATTATTTGTATTGTAGCGGAGTACTACTTTCAAGTTGGGACTACCTTTAAGAGTTGATTTACAAAAGTGAAGTACACAACATTTTGTATTTGTTCTGTATTCGGGCAGAAATAATACTACAGAGAACATTGTATTTATCTCCTGATGTTGGAAGTAGGGCTCCTCCAGGCCTGGCCTGGGGCCTGAGTAACACAGAACAGGACAGGAAGTCCCTCGTTACAGCGCTGCTCACATATTCAGGGGCTAGACAAGCTACAAAAGAACAATCCATTCGTTGGAGTGGAACAACTTCCTCCAACATATATACCTTTTTCATTTTTAAGGTTAAATGTCATGAGCACTTACTTATGATGTGGATAGTTTTGTACATTTCCAATGAAATATAAGACTATGTTCATTAAACATTTTATAATACAGATGAAATATCAAAGCTTACAGCAGCATTTTTAATTACGTTCGACATTAGTAGCTTAATCCTTTTATGTTTTATCCTTTTTTGTTATGTCATGTGACCATCTTGTTAATGGTCTACATGGCTCTTACAGACACACACAAACCTTTCCTGCTTCACACTTGGATGCCTAGAGAGAATAAGGGAAACTGCCTTAATTCATCATCATGGGACTCCTATCATGCTCCACAGCATATTAATATGGTATGCATATGACCTGTGTTAATTAATGATATATTCTTTAATAATAACATGATATGGTCAAGGTAAATGATGACCAGAGTTAATTTAATTTAGTGCATTGCTTCATGTTCGTGTAGTTATGCTTCTGTGGTTTCATCTAATTCTGGATCACTCATCACCCATTATTTCACAGCTCCATGGTGGCTAATTATTGGTACTGATAATTCTAAATACATCTTGGTGAAGGATCGCAAGGAGCCCACGAAACCAGCAGCTAAAGAAGTTAAGAAGAAGAAAATGTATAAGAACTAGCCGGTGAGTCCTGTATTGTCTTTTTTATCCTGGGGCATTTCCTCAAGCAGAACCAGCCAACAACTCTCCTGGCTCAAATCGAAACCCAATCTTCAGACTGATTTTACACTACACTAATTCAAAACACTTTATTCATTTGACTTTATTTTGTAATAGCTATTGCTCAAAACCATAACCAAATAATATTTTGTTAGACAAATTACATATTTTAGTTGGAAATGCTACACATTTAACAACCTTTCTCAAAAGCGTTGTTGAACGTGAAAGTTCACTGAACCCAGCGCCACCAAGCTGCATTTCCTTCTTTCACATTTTTCCACCATGATGTTTGAGACGAGGACAGATAATTCCTATTAGTCATGAGAGGTTACATGAATAATCCTTTAAGCCAGATGAGCAGAGAGAAGGACAACAGTGATATTCCAACACAGGTTTTAGTTTCCAGACCATCTCATGTTTTCTCTACGTCATGTTAATACTGCTATTTGATATGCCAGGCAAAGTAGACATATTCATTACTAACAGCTAGTACAGCTTCTGACACCCCTAGCTAAGATTCAGGTGCAGATACAGTAACGGACCAGGGAGAGGCAGAGGATGTCTCATTGTTGTCTAAGCACCGTCATCATAACATTTACAGGACAAAATAGGATTGCATGACTTCGTTGTGCATGGCTACACTGCCAGGGATCTTACATAGAATACCTGTAGCAGAGACATAATTCAAGGGATCAGGTTGCATACAGCAGATGTGACAATTGTAGTAAAGTCTTAACTTTATGTGTCTTCCTAATATCACAGGGCGACGGGTCATGGGTTGCCACAGTTACCCTTTTTTCTTGTAACAATCTATTCGTTGTCCGCACCCATTTGATTCTATCCAGGGTCACATGGGAACTGGTGGCCAGCCCAGCATCTACTGAGTACGAGGTACAGTATTTAAAACTCCTGCGCCTCATGTTGGTTGAATCATTTTCTCTTTGTTCAGACATGGTCACTTTTATTCATCATCCCCTTTTTTTATTCTACAGTCATTTGTTACATTTCTTTGCTTTGTTCTATTTTAGCCCACTATGAGACCCAAGACCTAAAGAAGTCAAAACAATTACTCTTGCTCATTGAAAGGGGCGGTATAGCAGCATATTTTCCCCTCTCCTTCGCTTCCTCAGTGAAAACTGCATTTGTGCATATCTATGCATGGTTGGTCAGCTATATAGATGCTCATCTGTGTCTTTCATCAACTTGACAGCTTTTTTCTCTTCAGAAAGATAACATTTATTATAAGCGTAAGCAATACATATTGGCCTGGAGTAAGTTTGTGGCACATTCCCGCACCTCATAATCATGGCTGTCTGCGGTTAAGTATGCCCCATGATCTATTGACTCCATTTTTTATTCACTGCATTTGTACCCTGAAAAGGTAGAGGGAGTAAGTTAAGTGCAGAATGCAGAGCAGCTATAATTTATAAACAAGCAAGGAATTAATAAATAAAGATTGCCGTGTTCACAACTAGTCAGTGATTAGGCAGATGACAATTAGTTGTCCAGAAATATAAATCAGTTTATTTCAATTGAATCTTTAAAGTAAGATGCTATATAGACTATAGAATTGTATTATGTTGTGGTCTGAATACTCATTTACTAAGGGAATACTTGGCAACAGTACCTTCTGAGTAATTATTTTTTCCATTTCAAATAATGTTAATTAAACTTCACTAAAATCCTATGGTTTGGTTTTTTTATGCAAATTAAACCTTACAAAGGATGAACCTTCATCAGTGCAAAGGTAATGAAAAAAGTAATGCTGTGATGATATATGATCAAACAATGTTTCTGATTATCATAAAATAAATACGAGCAATATCTCATAAGAGAAACAACAACGTTCTTAGATTCATCATGAAATTAGAATAACACTTTTACACTAACTGCAGCTGTGCTGTGTGGGACTTCACGTTGTGTGTGTTCTGTTCTTATACTGTATCTTAATCAGTCCATGGGAAAAAAAACAATCTCTTGCCCCATGCAATACGCTAACATTTATTTTGGTTACTCTAGTGTTTACAGCAAATATGCAAAGGTTAGACAAGAGTCACTATTACTAATGTGATCAAATTTCATGTAATTATCTTCCTTATTTCTGTTTATTTACAGTTTATTGCATCTTTCAATGAAATTTCACATTACATAAACGTGATTTTCAGGTTGAGATCATTTCTTAAATGCCTGCCTCTCCAGGAATAAAAGGATAGACCATCCACATCTAAAAAGTTGAGTGGTGAGAGAAATTCTCCTGAGGTGCCCTAACATGATAATCTCACATTGTCAGTTTATCTCTCAAAACAACAAAGCATAATTGTCATGTGGGTCTGCAACATTTGTTTGGATATAGAGAGGAGAGTTGCCAGTCTTACCAAGCCGCTGTGCCATATGGCCTGTGCTGGAACGTCTCACAAGTGCCCCTTGTCATATCCCAGTCTAGCGGCTTTCGATAACCTAGCTGTGGCAGTTCCTTTCCCAAGCTGCCACTACTTCTGGCAGATTATAATAAAGATGACTCTTTCACAGTTTGAACCACTCTCTCATGGCAAGGAAACCAGACGTACGCCGGCACAGGACACACAATACACACAACTGCCCTGCTGTCATGAAAAATACACACACATCACACCGTGTTATGCAGCAGACTGAAGCTGAACTGTGGTGAATGACACGATGAAATGTGAAGATTAATAGATATCTATATTTTATTATGATTCTATACTGGGCACAGAATAAGGTATCACTCTCTGGGAGGTGCATGTCAACCCCTATCCGCTTACAGATATAATTTGATTTGACTTAAAACGCACAGATCAGATTTCATTAATACATAAAATATCTGCCAAAAAGAAACACAAATGCAATATAACTCAGAGAGGGTACATGTAAAGTCATATTCTAGCTTAGGACAGACCAAGAGTGACCACCGGACAATTTTACCAAATTCTAAATGCATTTCGAATTTTAATGATAAGTTCAGATCATGAAAATTAGGTCCGAAATATCTGAAAATTTCTTATATGCGCAAACATACTCAATAAATCAGATACAGACCCCCCTCCCTCAAAAAAATACGAAATAAAGAAACAGCTGCAAAAGATAATGGCGCTGAGATATTGGTCTCTTGTTCAAAGATATGAATATAACATGTGACCAGGAAGGACCGGGAGGCCAACCACTAACTACGGGGTTCATAGATGACTGACTGAGCTACATTCTGCCTATGTGTGCCTTTACGCCACACAATATGCTTGAGGACCAATAACAATAGCCCTCCTACAACCATGGTGTGTTTGTCTGCGTGCTTGCGAGTTTTGTGTGTCAACCCGTCACACTACACTTGGCTCCTGGTGTTGCCAGTAATCAATACAGGCCTGAAATCACCTACTGTTACACGCCTTCCATACTGCCTGTTTTGTCCCCAACTTAATAATGAATTAGACCCCCCCCCCCATCAAATGCAGTGGTGTCTCTCTTTGTTGCCACTCATGAAACATGTGCACACACGCAATTCATGTAAATGCACGCAATTGTAAAAGCATACATACACACATATGGACATATGGGGACCATATATGTAGCAGAGTAATGACACACACACACACACACACACACACACACACAGCTCAGCCAGTCAACATCAAGGCTAACATTTCTATTGCATCTGCTAATCGTTGATCAATAATTCAGAGCTTCCTTTCATCTTGATGGGTCTCTGGCTTCCTTAAACATATGGCAGCTGTGTGCCTGTGTGTGTGTGTGTGTGTGTGCGTGTGTCTGTCTGTGCCCTTGTCTGACATCTTTTTATCTGCTGTTCAGGTTACTAGCTCCTTATCACAGAGGGGTGTCTGGAATGACGACCAAGCGGCTAAAAGAAAACAACTCAGCTAAAGTTGTTGTTCTGAACTTGACTTTTGTTCATTCCCTGCCCCCCCCCAGTGATGTTACATCTGACGATGAAGCGCCTGATGCCAGTTATAACAGCCAGCACAGTAATTTGCCATGTAAGTCAACACGATGGTTATCTGTGTGCAGGGCAGCTTTCATTTCCTCCAAGCTATGCTTTGCCTCAATTCATGCTGTCGTTATCTTTCTCACTAGGTCTTTTGGTAATTGGTCCAGCATGGGTTGACTCACTTAAGGTCTCCTTTTCCACCCCTCATTTCTTTATCTGAAGATTAAATGGCTTGTATCTTTTATATCACTGACTCGTGCGCCAAAATAAAGTGATAAGTCTGTAAGTAGTTTCACAGAAGTAACAAATTTCGCTTGGAGAAAAACTTTTTTTTGTGTTTGTGGCTTTATCTTTTTGCAAGACTAAATGTTAAGTCAAAGATTAAAATGGCCTATGGGACATTTTACAGTTCTTCATCTTTCATTTCTTTGTTGGTGTATTCATTGTTTCCTACTTTGAACTAACAATATTTTTCTTCCCGTTTGCCACTTTCTGCTAAACAGAGGGAAGCACAATTTTGACATACTAAAGACATAAGTCTATTGACTGCTATTAATTACAATTTTTTTTTAGTTTTTCTTCTTTCTTTTCTCTTATATTCCCATTTTCCATTTGCTTCAATTAATTCCCTGTTGGTTCTTCATTTAAAAACTGGTTGAATGTAGTATACATTTACAGTAACGTTCCATTGTGATTCCTTCAAGGTCAACATCAGATGAGAAAAGTTAACACAGAGATTCCTAAAGAAAGGTTTTTCGAAGGACTTCCAGTTTCTCATGCACTACTGTAGATAGAACAGTTGTGTAAAGCAGTTTTGGCTGACAGTCTGGTTTTGTGTGTTGTATGCTGTGTGCTTGCCTATTGAAGGATGACTCTTCTCACGCTTGCCTAGATCATGCTGTGCACATGATAAATAGACAGAGATGGCCCTGGTGGTTTATAGTAGGTCCAACCATGACCCTGCAGCCTCCCTGCGGCACTACAGCAGTCGGTTTTGTTCTGGAACAAACAATGTAAAGAAAAGTTTTGCTGACAAGTTTGATAAGTGGAGGTTTAAAGTAGAGTGAAGAATGAAATGCAGGAGATGACTGAACCAAGATTTTGTAAACACAATGACAACTATTATATTCTTGCACCAAAATTATAGTAATTGACAATGAGAAATACATCAACTTTGTATCCTGATCCTGCTTTGTAACAAATGATTCGTCACAAAACAATTTGTGTTGATAAATGTAGGAGGTGATCACCCCACACAAGAGGAAAAGAAGAGACACGGAAAAAAAATGTTTTACACAAACTGTGTTATGAAACTGAATCTCATTCCTTATTTATTTATTACCCTCCCTGTTTCACCCTATCTTCCTGGACTAATTCTAATGAAGAGGCCTCAAATTACTTAATTTAGACTGAAGTTAATCGAGTTTGGTCCTACACAGTCGCACTTCCTGCCTGGATACTGGGGGGTGGGTGAAAGAAAAAAAGATTCAAAAGGAGATAACAAGAACCAAATTGACAGTTAGATGAAAAAAAATCAAGTGAACAAGAAAGAACAAGAGTGAAAAAGTGACAAATGTGGATAAATAAAGATGAGTAGAGGAGAATAAGGACTGAGGGCCCTCATATCAGACGTGTCACCTCCGTTAGCCTAGGACTGTAATTAGATCTGGCAGCCACCCCATAATGATAAATGTCGGAATGATGAATGGAAATGCAAATGTGTGTAAAGTAGCCCCAGCCATCAAAGGGGGAATATCATTAACACTTTCCTCTTGTCAAATTTATCATTGTCATGGGTGGCTCCCTGCATCCCCTATGTCCCACCAGCAACATAGGGGCAGCTTAGGAGTTAAGGAGGAGGGAATGGTGGAGGCAATGATGAAGGAAGTCAAAAAGGAAGAGAGTCTACGTTAATATATGGTTATTAGCATTGATCCTTTTAAGCACACATGTGACTTAACACAGAATACATAGGACCCTGAGTTTTTACCACTGTTAAATGGTGTGACACTTTTACAGCATTCCAGATATCATTTGGTTACTGTCAACCTCTTGATACCTAGGCCATTTTATAAAAAATTGCTTGAAAAAGATGTGGAGGACAAAGCTGAGAAATTTCAAATGGCACAAATTCTGCCCAAATGGTTCATTATAGGGTTCGCCTGGGTTTTTATCAACTAATACCTCTCCAATTTTTTTTTTTTTTTTGGTACAGCAAATTCAGATCCTATTCTGTGGATTCCGAGATGTTGTAGGCTGAAACTAGACACTTTGAAATAAATATTAAAGTTCTGACAGTCTGAGTATTTATTTTCCAGAAAGAATTTCCAGTCATTTACAATGTCCAAAATTGTCATAACATGCATTTGGAGAAGAACTGCTAGGCTGTTGGGACTTTAATAGGCTTTTATAACAAGCTAAAACCATTAGCACAGATTGGCAGGTGACAGGAGCACATAACTACGGAAGAAACAGCAGATGTTTTTCTCCCTCTCTCCATCTTATTTCCTCTGATCCTCTCCTTGTGTCTTTCTCTCCCACAGACACCTGCTACATCACTTGAGCATCTTGTACTCTGCCATTGCCAAGTTCCTGCATTTTGCCAAAAAAAAAGCCGGCACTTCTGCATTCAGGACAGCGAGGGCTTTACTCACATTGTACTGGATTTGATTACATGGTATGTGTGTTTGTGTGTCCAGGCGACGTTTTTCTTTAGCCCTTGTCAGCTTATGCTAAGCTAACCACGTGTGTTTAAGTGCTCACATGTGCACCTGCTGCCCTGTGACTGTCTTCTTGTCCGACCTCCTGTGTCATTGTCTCTATGTTTTTCTGCCAATACATGTGTCTATCAGCTAGTAAGGGAGTGTCGCAATGACGCCTGTCTGCCCTTCTTATTTATTTATTTATTTTTTCACCCAAATGCAATAACTGGATTGACCTCTTGAGTCAGAGACAGGATCCAATTACCTGCTCAAGGAGAAGTGTATAAGTTATACATGAGTGAATCTCACACCATTAGTCACAGAAACAAACAAAAGAAAAAGCAGGCACAAGCTGCTTAGGCAGTGGTCCTGAACTGATTCTCGTGTGGATAATAAAGTAAATTCAAGTTTGGGGGTCTTCAAAAAGATGGTTCTGGGCTGTGGTGATAAGGTGGTGTTAACACTTTATTTTAGGTAAAAAAAGAATGACAATAAAAACATGACCTTGTTTTGAAGCAAAAAGTGTCAACCTCACATTGAACTGGACTTGATGACATACAGTACGGTACAGTAGCTCTCTACCAACATGATTTTTACAAATGAAGCCATCCTCCTCTCTAAAAACGTGTTTCTATTCACCTACAATGTTAGGTAAGTAGACCTAACCCCTGTCTTCTCTGTTGTTTTGTTTGCATGCATTCACCTCTATTCACTTAGACAAATGTTTAATTGTGACAAGGAGGTGGGGGGAGGTAGAGATGTAAATCAGCATAGCAAGTGGTGGTGTCTTTTACAGGGGTTGTATGAGCCAGGGCAGCTTTGTCTGACACCTTGCACTAAATTATTGAGTGGATGGGGGAAAGAAGTGGAGAAGAGGACGCTGTGACATTAGTGCTTGTTGTTGTGGCTGCTGCTCAGCTAGTTTATAGGTGAACTGAGTTGGTATGTGCGTGCGCATGGGTGCATTGTTATTGTTGTTAAAAGCTTTTCCAATGTGGTTGGAAACTTTTTTTTTTCTGGAGGTTACTTTTGTAACTTTTTCTCTTTATGCAAACAAAAGATAAAATGTAAGATGTTGTAAAACACTGTCAGACGTCCAACAATCCTCGTCCTCTTTTAGCCCAGACAGTGATCTCATCTAGTAATAAGGGGACCTCTAGGTCCTAATCAAATCACTCATTAACTATTAACTGAATCACTAGTTCAATAGACTATTGTTGTTACGTCAAGCATATACATACATACAGCAACTAAACCACTTGAATTAAACACAGCTCCACACACATTCATGCAAACAAATGCACTGTATATGCACTTATTCACATATAGACACAAACAGGAAGAGACACTTTGATGAAGCCAAATTAAAGTACAATGATGGGGGTGGTTGACTGGTGTGCGGCTTATAAATAATTTGGTATTCAGGCGACTCTGCTTACCATTGCATATCACCAGCTAAGAGGTCATCTGGGCATCTAGCAGGAGACTGGATCAGCATCCCTCAACCTATCCCAACACTGGGTTAGATTGTTTTTTGTAAGGAGTTTATTGTCATCATTTGCAGTTTCAGCTCTCAAACTGAGAGTTGCACATAATAAAAACGTTTAAGAAACAATGTTAGATTTAGATATTTATCTTAGTACACAGTACTGTGTAAAAATAGTAGGTCGCCATTATGTTTGTTCTTAAGAATGCTATGATATATAAGCACAAACTGAGAAACTTCTCATCATCTTATGACAGGTGTTTCACTCCCATTTTTGCCCTTGACCTCTGTTATTCATCATTTTTCAACAGAGGTCCAACTCAGTGTTTGTCCCTTTAAACATAAGAAGTTGAATTTTGTGTTTTTAATACTGTTTATCTATATTTTCTTGTCGTATGCTAATAAAAAGACTATATATATAGTTATACATATATACTGTATATTATGGCTGGGCGCACAATAATTTATTAACGCTAATAATTATTTTATGGCTCATTAACACACTTCTATTATTATTATTATGATGGCAGAGTCTGTTGCTTTCTGGGTCTGAATACACATACAGACAAACAATGGATAACATTAGTAGACTAATTGCAGGAGACTTTAATAATGCCAACCTGAAGACTGTACTCCTGACATTTTACCAACATGTTAAATCTTGTACTAGTGGGGAGAACACTCTGGACCATGTTTACTTCCACAGTAAGCACGCGTACTGAGCCATGCCACTCCACAGCCAGTCCGACTATCTTTCTCTCCTGCTCTCCCAAGCCTACATCCCCCTCAGATGCAGCACCAGGCCCACCACAAAGACCGTCACAACCTGGCCAGCAAATGCACTCCGCACCCTACAGGACTGCTTCGAACTGACCGGGATATACAGAGATGGAAAAACTCTCAGGAACAATACTGGATTATATCAATCTCTGTATCGGAAATGTGACTGTGGACAGAAACAGTTTACCCAAAACCAATCCAGCCTGCACCCACCTGGTTGCTGCCACACTCCACTAACTGTAAAGGTGCACAACGTCAGAGTGCTCCTGACAGTGAACCCCACAAAGGCTGTCGGCCCTGATGGGGTACCTGGTAGGGTGCTCAGACAGTTCAGCCTTCAATACAATCATCCCTGACATTCTGATCCAAACTGGTCACTATTGGACTACCCCTTGCACATGTGAATGGATAAAAGACTTCCTAACCACCTGCCTCCAGACTGTGAGACTCGGCCCCCACCTCTCCTCCATCCGCACACTGAACACCAGTTCCCCACAAGACTGTGTGCTGACCCCCTTACTGTTTACTTTTGTTTGTATACTAACTATTTTCTTTACGAGACTATCTTCTTTACGAGACAGAAAGTAGATAACTTTACCTTGCTTAGCAGATGCTTTTATCCAAAGCAACTTACAGGGAGCTAACGCTGGGTGTCTGGCTCAACACACCTGGTAGGGGATGGGGTCAGACGGGGTTCGAACCCACAACTACTGCACATCCATGATTCAAATCTCCTGTTCCACCACATCCCAAATGTGCTCTACTGGATTGAGATCTGGTGACTGTGGAGGCCATTTGAGTAAGGTGAACTCATTGTCATGTTCAAGAAACCAGACTGAGATGATTCGAGCTCTATGACATGGTGCATTATCCTGCTGTAAGTAGCCTTCAGAAGATGGGTAGACTGAGGTCATAAAGGGATGGACACGGTCAGCAACAACAGTCGGGTAGGCTGTGGCATTGCAACAATGATCAATTAGTAAGGGGCCCAACGTGAGCCAAGAAAATTTTCCCCACACCATTACACCACCAGCAGCCGGAACCATTGATACAAGGCAGGATGAATTCATGCTTTCATGTTGTTGACGCCAAATTCTGACCCTACCATGTGAATGTCGCAGCAGAAATCAAGACTTATCAGACCAGGCAACATTTTTCCAATCTTTTATTCTATCTTGTGTGAATTTTAGCCTTACTTTCCTGTTCTTAACTGTCAGGAGTGGCACCCTTTGTGGTCTTCTGCTCCTGTAGCCCATCTGCCTCAAGGTTCGACGTGTTGTGTGTTCACAGATGCTCTTCTGCATACCTTGGTTGCAATGAGGGGTTATTTGAGTTACTGTTGTTTTTCTATCAGCTTAAACCACTCTTGGCCATTCTCCCCTGACCTTTGGCATCAACAGGGCATTTCCGCCAACAGAACTGACGCTCACTGGATGTTTTCCCTTTTTCGGTTTATTCTCTGTAAACCATAGAGATGGTTGTGCGTGACAATCCCAGAAGTTTAGCAGTTTCTGAAATACTCAGACCAGCCCGTCTGGCAGCAACAACTATGCCATGTTCAAAGTCACTTGAATCACCTATCTTGCCCATTCTGAAGCTCGGTTTGAGCTACAGCAGTTCATCTTGACCATGTCAACCAATGCCTAAATGCATTGAGTTGCCACCGTGTGATTAACTGATCAGTAATTCCATAAAATCAGTAATGTCAACGAGCAGTTGGACAGGTGCACCTAATAAAGGGGCCGGTGGGTGTATATTGACATCATAGCATTGCTGTAAAACTAGCCCGATTCAAGGTGGCTTTTTTAACAACCTATTCTGGGTTATTTATCATGTTTTGTTTACTGCATAATGACATATTTATTAAGTGAGCCAATATTTCAAAATAGTGTTCTTTCTTTGCTGTGAACAGCATATTTTTGATGTGCAATCATGCAATTTGTTTTTGGTCCGATTGTCAGGCAACATTCAACACGGGAGAAGTATTATCAACTGTCAAAAATGGCACGTGTCAAAATCAGAAAACAGAAGCTGGCTGTAAACACATAAACCCACATGCTTTTCACTGCCTCCATTAGAGTATAAGGAATTGTCTCTGGACACTATGCTGCATTAATCTCTTTGTCAGGTAGAATATAAAAAGGACTGACAAGGTCTGGAATACACTCTCTTCATTGACCTGTCCAGTTTAATGTGTGCTTGTGTGTTGTCATTGCAAGGTAAAACATCCCTGACACCGCAGGGTTAAGAGATGCACACATTACATGCACAGTGTACTCTCCACCCACCATTTTCTTACTTGTTTTGTTTGTCTTTTAGAACAGGGCATCTGGAGAAGAGTTTTTGATGGACCATTTCTGTGTTTAAATCTTTCATGGACAGATGCTCCACTGAGGTTAGTTGCACTAGTCCTCGGGACATAGCCTGAAGCTAAACGCTCTCTTACTCTAGGTGGTCACTGCTGTATAACAATTCTTTTCCTTGTTTGTGTGCCCTTCTCGGCCCCTGAAGAATGTCTAGTAATGGAAATGGACTCGCACCTGAAAGACCCAAGAGCAAATGTTAACTAACAGCAGACGAAGCTAAGGAGACATGAAAGACCATTTGTCATTTCCAATAACAGGCCATGTAGTGACCGCAATGACCAGTGTTCTTTGTTTTGGGGCATGACTTATTTAGAGTTGTTGCTATGTGTCTCTGACCCCAGAGAAAAGTTTTTCTTCCAAGGCAAGACAAATGTGTATTTGCCAGAGCATTACACTACTGTTTACACGGTTAGGTTGCAATGGTGCTGTTGAAAAAGACCCGCATAATATTTGTCCATCTTTTGTCCAACATCAAGATGTCACGGTGCTGGTGCCAAAAAAACATCTGGTTAACAAAGTAGTAGCAGTGGTGTAGTGGGCTGGAGAAGAGCTATGTAATATCTTTTCATTTTGACAATACGTTTAAAATGTCTAATTTCTACTTTATTTGAGATACTTAGTTGATTAATGTATATGAGCTGTGTCCTTGATGAAAGCTTTCTTATTTATTAATGCCCTCCAATACTGTTAGAAACATCAACTTCATCTGCACTGGAAAAGAAAGAAAGCAGAACTGAGGACCAATTCCATCTTTACAACATGGACAACAAAACTAAACTAAACTTAACACTAAAACACATAACAACCACAACAACTCACCCAAACTCAGACCCATACACACAAAAACACGCAGACACACAATACACACCCTCTGGGGCTTAAGCTTTGATGTGACACTGACTTTGGCCTGCCAAGGAGACTGCATCAGAGTCTCAGCCAAGGCTCTTCACCTGCAGCTACAGACATCTTGTTGTCAGGGCCTAAAGAAGTGTGCACGCACGCACGCACGCACACACACACCACACACACACACATTCTCTCTCTCTTTCTCTATCATTATATATCTACCTCACTCAGCCATAAATACCCAAAAGCACTGAAGACAAAGAACGCTAAAGAGAGAAAGAGAGAAAATAGTATAACTATTTTTATAGTATAACAAAAAGTATTAAAGATACTTTAAGTTGAAACAACTTAAAGTTTTTGCTCCCACAGCGTTTTTGAAAGATGATCAAGTAATCCTTGAGCTCAGATATGAAACACTTTTTTCTATTGCAAGCGCGCACACACACACATATACTGACATGCAAATTTATTCTATACCTTCATCGTTTTAAATACATATCATACACCACCTATTATAGCTATTAGCATTTTTGAATTTACTGTAGTTACATATTTAAACATACATTCAAAACTCACAGTCACACACATCCTATATGAGATTTTCCTGTATATCCCCTTTTTTAGGTGTGTGGATCCGACATATAAAGCCGTGTGTGTACCCCTGAGGACAGCACCAAACAGTGAGAGCAACACAGCTCAGCATGTTTTCTGAAAATCCAATTATTACTCTCCACCTTTGAATTCTAGAGCGGATCCACAGAGTCCTGAAGCAATTATTAGACTTGGTGAAGGAAAGAGGGAAGACACATATACAGAAAGAACCAGAAAAAAGAAGAGACAAATTGACCAGTAGGTTTGCTTTATATTGTTTTTGATTCACATCATAGCGTCCGTCATATTTAGTTGGATCATTACCTAAACTACTTGATAGCTCAATTATGTAAGGTTTGGTACATTTGCATTTTGGCACCCCTACACTTATACCACTGTCGTAAACACCTGTTGTGCTTCGACCCGTCCTCTGGACAGTAGTATGCGCATCTGTTTACAAGCTTAGCTTGTGTAGTGTCACACTCTGTTCCCTCTTTGAGATTTCCCCTTAGACGCTAGCTCTCTGATTTACACTCAGAAACCTTCACTCATTACTCCGTCACTCTGCATTTACGGACTTACTGACTATAAAATACTTTAAACTAAACTAATTAACGTGATTAATTTTCTTTTTTTGAGCTCAACCCCTTACTATACAGCAAAAACAATTGGAACAGACTCTTACCATTCCAACACTGTTGGAGGGGAATCTTTATTTATTGATTCATAAGTTTGCTTCAGTTTCATTTTGCACTTTTGTTTCATCAGCACATAGTTCGATTGTACACACGAAACAAGCCCAATTTACTGGCATGTTATAAAAGACAGTATTTCCACATGTAATGAATAAACTAGTCCATTACAATGAAGCTATATTGGTCAATAGAGGATCCTCGTGTACTTATTTAATTTGCACTTTAATTGTCGTGTAATGGTTACTTTTTAAAATGTCCCCTTACTTGGCAGATGCTTGGCTTTTATCCAAACTGACTTACAAGGAGCTTAAAACAAATCAACATAAATATATCAGCTGCATTGTCTAAGTTTGTTCAAATGTAAACCCTGCGCTATATTTAGAAATCACTATTGCATTGTGTGAAAAAAAAAAAAATCGAATGGAGACATTTGTTGTCTTGGCATGCAACAAATTAAATATGAGACTCCGCTCTGTGCTGTCTGTATGGGATTTTAAGCAAATGTCTTGTTTAATTACCCAGGCTAAGCACAAAACAATGCCATTGTTGATTTAGTGATGATTTACACTTAAGCCAAAGACAAAGCAAATTCCTCCACATAGACAGTATCCCATGATCCCCATTCAAATGTGGGACATGAAAGACAACAAGGATTCTTATACAATCAAAACTAACAACAACAGCATCTCAGATTGCATGCGCTGCCTAATCCTGACAAGCAACCTTTTGATGACGATGAGATGATCATTGTTGTACAACCCTGAGATGCTTTGAAAGAGATTCTAATTTGTCTGCTCAAATTATATTACTTTTCCTCCTTCCGACTCTTCCCCATGTCATTTGCATGTTAGTTGGGTGGTGGTGAGAAAAACAATGAAAGAAATGAAACAAAAACCCGAAGCGTATTTTAGAAAGACTGGCAGAACAGGTCCATCGGAGGATCAATCACACTGACGGGGCTAAAAAAATGGGTGTGGAATGAGGATGTGGCGGCCGTTGGAGAGCCCAGGTGATTCTCCTCCTGATGCTTATCACTTCTGTTTGATGCGTCACTGTTATTCTTAGGTTTTTTTTTAGTTCCTTCTGTCCTTCACTCTGTCTTTTCTGCTTTGTATATAAGCCAAACTATCAATAGCAGTTTTTTCATTCTTAAAGCCTAAGTCAAAATACATAAATATAATCTGCCGTTTTTTTCTCTTAGTTCATATAATGTATTTTTTGTGTGTGAGACTTATGAGAAGGGCTAAGAGAGAGAGTAATGTACCAGGTACTGAAGCGGATGTCTAAGCAGTGATGCATGACAAATTCATTAGTTTTTTAGTTAGTACTAACTGCGAGCATTTGGAATGAGCAACTGCAACGAAAAGGCTGAATCAACACGTAGTTCCAAATCTTCTTAATGTCCTATCGTCTCTGTAAACAGTTTCAAGTCGCCAAAATCTCCATCATGGAATTGCTGTTTTGTTGTTTTAACAGATTCATGTTTTCATCACGTAGAACAGTGTCTACATTGAGTTATGTCCTTTTATATCATCCATACAGTTTCAGTTGCTGTGCACTAAAGGTCCTGAAATAATTTGTGGAATGGCATGATTGACAGCATGTGTAGTTGTTAAATTGAATGTTGCCAATTTATAGTTCATTGTTTAACTCATTTGATTTCCACAGACCTGATTAACACTTTTTTTTGTTATCAGTCACAGGTGAATAAGCCTTCTTTGCATTTCCTACGCTTCAGTAAGTTTCCAAAACAGGTCATTACAATGGCGAGGCTGCTCACTCCATGCACACCACTGACTACAGGGACCAGTGTTGTGTGTGTGCATATGTGTGTGATGGTACAGTTTGATGCCTGGCAGCACCAAAAGGGTGTGAATCCTCATATATTGGTGTGTGTTCACAGTGTGTGCATAAAATGTTGGGTAAGAGTGTGCTGTGCTGCAGTGAGCTGGGCTGGCTGACTGCTGGGAGTCTCATAAAGCTCTCAGTTTGATAACCAACTGAGCAGTAAATTAATTAATCATCATTTTATGCCTCATCAAGCGCTTTGCCCTCACCTCACCATGGGAGCCCATCCCAATTAGCCATCAGTGAGGCCAATTGTTTTGTTTAGCTTAGATATAAGAGAGAACTGGGATACAAATAAAGAAAAAAGAGAAAACAGAACGAGAGAGAGAGAGAGTGGAGATTGTAAAGTTGGCACAATAGTCATTTAGGACTCATTTTGAATTCAAGTGCACGTCTATCTGTCAGCTTTATTGTGTTTCCCTCTTTGTAGATGTGTGTATGAGAGAAAAAAAGAGTATGTGTGTCAACAAGGGGGAGGGCAGAGGGGGTCCTGACAAGCTAATAAATATGTCATCTGTCTGTGTCAAGAGACTGCAGGCCTGTAAGTAACACAGACCCAGTGGCCAACACAGGTAGGAAGAGAGCAGGAGAAGGCGAGGGAGGCAGACAGAATGTGCATCTAGAGCAACACCCTCACTGACCTGCTCCCTTCAGCTACGATAGTTTATTTAGAGTCCAGGCAGACACAGAAAAGCCGGGGCAGATGTTATTAGCTACATCGTGTGCACACGGGAGTGTTAAGGAATGCTGCTGAACCCGTGACAAAAATGAATTATGTGCATGTAGATACAGTATATTTTCATTATTATAAGACTGAGAATGAGTGAAAAAAATGGAGAAGCTGAGTGTTTGGTGTTCTTTGCTTTGGTGTCAGGCATAGAGTAGTAACGGAGGATAAATCTGAACACAGTCAAGGAGGTGGAAAACTAGGACAGATCCCAAAGTGTCTAGTAACAGGCAATCAATTATTTTTTCACAATAAAAAAGGATGATTCGACATGTTTAGTCTTGTCCCAAACCATGGGAATACTTCCAGCAGCTTTGGAACTTGACACCACATCATTTTATCATCCCGTGTGCAGGCTGGGACCCACTGGACCCAGGCTGATGTGAGGGAAGAGGCCGGTGTAAAAAAAAAGCCTGATGGTCACTATACATTTTAGTAATGGTTGACAGGGAGGCAGGCAAGATGACATTGTGACAGTGCAGCCAGGAGGAGGCCAGCAGCCGCGCCAGGGGCAGGGACGGAGGGACGGATAAGCAGATGTTGTTTATCACCCAAGGGTGGTCTGTGTGTGGGCTCGGGCTCGTGCACGTGTATGCGTGTGTTTGTTTGAGGACTCACGGGGGGGACATGGTACACGGGTGTTTATGGGTAAGTAAAATTCCATGCGATAATGTGTCTGTGTGCGACAGTGAGTGCACACTGCTGTTTTCTGTATGTGCATTCCAGCACCCTCACAGTGCTTGAGGGAGAAGCACCTATAAAACGCATCTGCCAAGGAGAGCCAAAAACAACAAAGGTAACCCTGCCTCCAGTGATGTACTTTGAGTACAGAGACTGTAGGGGCGGGAAGAGTAAACTGTGTGTGCATGTGATGGTGTTTTTATTAAGCACAAAGCCAAATAATAAGCTAAATGGCATCAAAATAATATTCAATGTAAAGAAAACTGGGAAAACAGACATGATCAGATCTGTCAGCCCATGCAAAGCAGAATTGAAAGACACATAATAATGACAGATAATGATAAATCAACCTGTGAAAGAATCAAGACAATGCACAGAGATACAAATCATATGTTTAGGGGGAATCAGTCGGATTATATTTGCATAACGACCTTCATTCAGTTGCACTTAGTCATTGATTTCCAGGTGCTTTCCAGTGGCATGTTGTGCTGTTGCATATTACTTACGGCACGTAACCTGTTAAGAAAATACTAGCCACTTAAGAGCCACTTATCTGATCAAATGTTGATCATCTAATGTCTTTTATTAAGGACGTGGTTTACATTAAGTATGTGATGTCATTTCAAGAGCACAGGAGAAGGTTAGGAGCTTAAAATTGGCTCCGTTAACTTCAAACTGCTTCCCGTCAGACCCATTTTTCTCTGCCATCATATGCGAAGCTTTGATTTTGTATAAGTTGACCCCCATCAAAATCCTGAACACCACTCAAGTGATTCAGAAACAGATCTGCTGAAGATCAAAAGGCATTAAAATTGCTTAAGTGAAACGGTAAAAGAAAACGACACCTGACAGTAATTAACCATTTCTGGCTTCAACAAGCGGCACTTGAGTTCGACCCACTCTCTTCCCTTCTTCCCTTCTTCCCTTCACTGAAAGCGTGATTGGCAGTCAGTTAAACATGGAAGTGGGAGAACTGCTCCTCCCACATCCCTTTCATGTGTCTGTTATTGCCTTGAGAATTTTCTTCTGCAATAGAGAAATGTACTGTGAAAAAAAATGTATCTTTGCCATCAGAGCTTATCTTTCCATCAAATATCCTGCAGGAGGCGTGTTGGTGGTTGAGCGTGTGCAGGTGGGGAGGTTATCAAACACGGGGTGTGAGGCAATGTTCAACACAGTCAAACTACCCTGATGCCCTGCGTAGCAATTTGTCAAAATGAATTGTGGTCAAGAATATTATTAATAACTTTACAGGGAAAAAATGTCACTGCTCGTTCATGTCTCTGCTTGTTTCGATCTTTCTTTGTCTCGTCTTTCATCTACTGTTTTCCATCTCTGACTGAATAGGATTTAAAAGGTGGAATCAAGGGGGGAATTACTGATTTCTCTTCAGTCATACCGTCCTTTAACAACTGACTCTTTCCCCATCAAACAATCCCACAATAACTTAAATCAATGCATCATTTTCTTATCTTTCATTCTCTCGGCATTTCCTTTCTCCGTGTCTCCCCTGTCTCGCGAGGCCTCTGTGGTGGGTTTTAAATACTTCTCAATGAAATGTGTTGAATTCCCTCACAGGCAAAAAGCACCATCTCAGCTGCAGGGCTTTGATAAATCACTAGCCAGGTGCTGCTCCAATTTGTCTTCATCATTAATTTTTTTCTAGGCTGTAACCTATCTGTCATTTAGCAGAACCCCTGAGGAGAGGTTTCGATGTGTTCAGGTGTGTGTGTGTGTGTGTGTGTGGGTGGGTGTACTCATTCAGCTTGCACTTGCTTAAACCCTCCATTAATTGAAAGGGCCTTAGGCGGTTGGAAGAGATGTGAACTGGGAACACCTTTTTTCTATTGAAGTTCGCCTTTGTTTGTGTTTAGAGTGTTAGTCATTGAGAGTAACATCTGTACAGTCATGATTTAGTCACCTCGAGCACATCGTTTTAGAAGAACGGCGGAAAGTTCATGAGGGAACTTGGGAACAATAGTTTGCTTGCATAAAAAAAAAGTTTTTGGCTCATCCTCATCACAGACTTGGGACAATGATCGTATTGTGTTTGTGCATGAGATGCTGGAGTGCACCTTCCTGTGCTCATGAGTGAGACAGAATATGCCATCAGTCATCTTGTGTATTTCAAAACTGAATCGCAGGATTTCCCGAAGCTGCCGGCAAGTATCTCAGCTTCAAGTGAAAGAGTTCCAACAGTTTATGTTCAAAGCTACTGAATGATCCATTAAACAGCACAACTGTAAATGCGCTTGCGGTGGGTGGAGGCCTGCAGGTGTTGCAGGGAGAATTAGGGCAGCGCCGACTCAGGTGTTCTTAATGAATGCAGCATGACCTCAGATTGATAACATGTCACACCACCAAGGGTGCTCAAATCAACTGGCTTGCACATGATGATGATTATGTGCTTGTGTGTGTCTTTTATTGTTGTTGTTTTTTCATGCTTGTTGTTTTATTTCCCTTTGTTTCTCACACAACAGCTGTGGTTTGTGAGGAGGAAGATGAGGAAATAGAGATGGAGGAGGACAATGGGATGGTAAACGATTAGGGTCTCTCACACACACGCTACTTAATGCATGCCTGCAGACACACTTGTGGGTAGACTCTGTGTTATCTGCCCCAGCCTGCAGATTCTTAGAAAACCCTAATTCCCTTGGTTGCATGTGTGCGTGTGTGTGTCAAGTAAAAGCAGGAAGGATTTAAACAGCATCCCGCTCCATCTGCATTGCAAAGCACATATGGTAATTGACAGTGGAGAAGCAGCAGAAAAAGACAGAGAAGGGTGAAGGGGGGTTGTTTGGCACATGGGACACTGAATGCTTTCTCAGGGCGGATGGTTTGTGTGAAGAAATGAGGGACACAGACATCATCCACACTGTTCCCTGGGCCTGTAACACAGCTTAGCTGCGTGTGCTTTGTGTAAAAACAAGAAAAAACATTCTTAAAATAGTTGTAGTAGTTTATGGAAGGCCTCGGACAGTTTGGGACTTGCTGGTGCTTTGATTTGCAGATTATATTTGTATTATTGTCAGTTAAATCTGAACACACACATGTAGAAACTCTGTGACTATATTATCCTGACTTTGAAGAACGCTACTGTTGATTATTGTCACTGAAACAAAGCACCATGATGATAATTAATAAATAATAAGATCCGATAATGAAGAACATTACTTTCCATACCATGCATTACATTTTTAATCTAATTTTAATCATCATATTTGCAAATCAGACAGGTTGTCAATGTGTTATACGACCAGTTTTCTTCTTTATTATGATGTATTGTTAGAGTATTGTACAGTAATGAACACTTAGATCATATTTTTATATGTGTGTATTTTAATTATTATGTTATAATGTTTCTTCAGATTAACTCATCACACTGTACTTGATCTATTAATGCACCATAGTGTTAAACCTACAAGAATGCTTTAACACTTAAAATGAAAAACAAAACAGTGCAGTATGAAAATTAGACGTGCATAAATTAAAAAAGGCAACATTATCAAAGAGGCAATATAAATATTAACTCAAACAAAGGCAATCTTTCACCATTGTGTTAATCAGCACTGACAGCTAATGAAGTTTTAATTTGCACCTAATCAGATCTTGTAAGCCATGCCCAGTCACCTCGGACCATACGGGTAGGCAGCGGGGCCAGAAGACTGGCTCCTCGGAGACCAACACTCCGCTCTCATTAATGTTCAGAGGTCTCTGCTCCTCCTTGTTGGCACAAGGTCTTCAGCTGTGTGCTCTAAGCGAGTTATTGTCTAATTTAAATGTTATTTAAATGTCAGTTTATCTTTGTTAAGTGGTTAACAAAGATCGGCAGGCAAGGTGGAACTCATATATTACACTGTATATGGAACACAAACATTACATTTATGATGTTTTCTAAATCCACTATTATGACTACTACTATTTTGAATGTCACACATTTGTACTAATAGCAGATTTCTTATCATTTCTAGGTCTTTATTTCCTCAGATTATTCTCCTGAGGGCCCTTAATTAGAGTGAGTTTAGAGTTTTAATACGCTGTTGCAGAATTCTAAAACATTATTTTGACATATGATGAAGAAAGTTATTCATCTGAGGGGCCAGTATTGATACTGCCCAAAAAGACAGAGCCGCACATTTTCTCCACTTCTGAAGTCTCATCTGTCATCTTTATCACTCGCTCTTTACAAAAGCACAAACATACTTGCTCGTACCCATCGTATTATTTGTCGCACCTTTGTCAACTTCTAGGAATCACCTTCAGCTAACACCTGATATCATATTAGTTTAATTGCTTTAATATGGCACAGTAAACATAGCGGTGCGGTCGCATCATCCTGGCAGTCAGAAAAAGAGATTGCCGTCAGGTGAAGACATTTCACTTGGGGTTGCACTGACATGCTTTTAATTAAAGTTTTCCCACACATCTCTGTTCCCAAGAACTGTGAGCCAAAATAAATCATCATGTGTTGTGGGTGTGTTCGCAGTGCGCGTAGTTTATTTTAAACACTGAAATCTTTTACGGTGGCTCGTTTTTATTTTGCACACTCCTGGGACGCGTATATTTCATATTTGGAGTTCTCTTGTACTCAGGGTGAGAGTGAATCTATACATTTCATAGCCTCAGAGTGTTGACACCTAAACAGTGACTGATAAATGAGGGACGCTGACTGATATATGGCAACGTCGAGGCGAAGCGTGAATATCAAGCCCAACCTTTAAAGAGCAGCATATGGCCAGTATGAGTAGAGTATTATATGTTGCAAATCTCATCAGTGAAGTCCATCAGTGTTGTGGAAACAGATTCGAAAATAGAAATAGACTACTCCTCTGGGGTGACACCTCTGTGAGTGTGCATTCTGATGTTCAACGTAGATCCCCTTCCTCATCGGTCACCTATACTTAAATAACAGCGTATATGGTTCCTTGATATTCGATCGGCTCTGTAGTCTCTCGCTGAATTTTGTTCTCCTCTCAAATGTGATTCAGTAGATCGTATAAGTCATCCCCCCTCATAGGCCAAATGTCCTAACTGCATACTTTCTCATGGGAGCGAGAACTCAATCTGTGCATAGTGTGAAATCTATGATATGTCATAGCAGCCCATTCAGCTGTGCCGTTCATTCACATATTGTATTGTTGACCCAAAATAAGAAACGGTTTCGTTTCACTCTTCGTAAAGACGGGGATAGAAGCTAGATCAGATTCCTGTTAAGATAGAAAGAGCTATTCTCCAGGGAAAGGCACGTTTGTGAGGTTCGAGGTGTGCATTGGTGGAATTAAAATAAATTGAAACATCATGAGGTTGCTTGGTGGTAAACTGGAATGGGAAAGTGTAGACCAACGTTGACTTTATCTAGTGAGAACAGCACGCTCACCCACTAAACACCGAATCAAGTGTGTGACTGCTGCAATCCCTTAATACTGTATGATATCGTATGATCCTTTCATTATTCATTTTATTTTATTCTATAAGTCGTGTGCTTTATGGCAGATGCTGAACTATGCTTAATCGGACATGAAAGGTTCTTTTGGTTTGAGCTTTTGATAATAAGCATACTGTAACTAAACAGTTAAGTAGGGTCTCTCTCTCTCCCTCTCTCTCTCTCTCTCTCTCTCTCTCTCTCTCTCCATCTTTCTCCCGACTTCTGCTCATTCAAACAGAAGTAACAGCAAGTGCCAGCAACACATTTTGACATCTGCTGTTGGTGGCAGTATTTCATGACAAACATCCACACTGCCTGTCTACATCCACATTTGACACAAATGTGTAGCCGTCATCACCACTTCCACAAAGCGGCTACAGGCCGGTAAGCCGCAAATCCTATTTTTGACCACAGCCGATAATTCTTGCAAAAACCAGAGAGTCAATATTTTATCACAGGGGTACAGCAAACACATGCAGATGCATTGTTGGTATGTTTTCCTCCTAAATATGGATTCCTAAGCCACTCTTCAGCCATCTGGTCTGTGGAGTACATTGCGGATAAAACACACACACACACACACACAACACATTGAGCCACGCGTCCAAACGCATCTGTCTCGAACACACACACACACACACACACAAGCAAATTAAGATGACCACACACAAAAACACAAAGATCTACAAAAAACACTGCTCTTGCCTTGCAGACAGCCTTGCGTGGAGGAAAAAGGCCTTTTCTGGCAAAATGAGTAACAAATCACATTAAACAAAACAATTTGTGTAGTGAATTTACACAAAACGTAATTTTACATGCCATTCGAAACCCCATGTTGCCTGCAACCGTGTCCTCGTTTTACTCATTTTCCTCGTTCCCTATATGTCACCGTCAAAGTGCCTTTAGACAGCTTCAAGCTGATGCAGTTGCCACGGCACCTCCTTCCTCTTATATAAGCACTTTTTTATAAGCGTAATTGTATTAGAATGCACCTCCAATCCTCTGTAACAGAAAGATGTAAGCCGCTTCGCTTGCTCGTGGAGGGATCAATGGTTTCTCTTTTAAAAGCCTTGCAAATCTGTGCGTCTGTGTGTGTGTGTGTGTGTACACCGACAGTTGTATGTCAGTACGAGTGTGTGTTCTACTCACATTCCTTTACCTCAAATACACACACACACACATGAAAACACACGGTATAAGCAGAACCACCTCTGTGTGGTGTGATTAGGTATAGCTGTCGCTGAATTGTGCTGAGCACAGCCAGGGCATTTCTGAGGATTGGATTGCCCTGTCTCCACAGAGAAAATGAGAGAGAACGTACACGCACACACACACACACACACACACACACACACACACACACACACACACACAGAGTATGTCTGTCTCCACCTTGTCTTTAGCCAGTCGCCAGGAAGCAGCTGGCCTGAATATCTGAGTGCCTTTAATGAATTGAAATCTTTTAGGTGCGAGGATTCAGTGATTAAATGCAATAAGACTAATATTCCTGTGTGGGTTGGGAGTCGAAAGAGGATTGTCCTCAGAGAGGGAGATGGAGGAAGGCAGAGGAAGAGGGTGCGGGCGAGAGAGTGTGCTTGGCTCAAAGTGCAGTCTCCCTTTCCCCCCTCCTCATGCTACCCGACCCCACCTCTTGGGGAATAACCCTATTTAGAGCAGAGGAGGAGTACAGTTGGAGCTTTTGAAGAGGGAGAGGAGGGAGGGGTGATGTTTGCTTCTAGAGATGGGGCGCATTAGTGAATACGACTTGAATATTGTGTTTTATTTAGACTAAAGTTTGGGTTTGAATTTTTAAAACGAGCGCATAAGGCAATGGTCACATACAAATTAGTTGCAAACTTTACTCAGAAATCTAGCAGTTCACATTACGTGGCTTATAGTCGCGATAATTTCACGTTAACAAAAAATCTTGTCATGTTTTTCATTAATTTGCATTCAAGATTCGAGGCTGAAGCAAAGAGCTAAAACCTGTAAAGGCTAAGCTAGAAGTGCTGTGCAACACAGGTGGTAAAACGAACTGATCTCCTGATATCATGACGCTAACTACATTTAAGCCTATTGTGCTCCTGAGACACCAAAGAATGCATGGTACTTACTTTGTACTTTTTATCCTTCTAATACCATCCTAAAATTGTGGAGTGACTTTGAAACCTTGCACAATTAGACTTCAATTTCCCAGTGCAATGGATTGCCAGATGACACGTAGAGCTGCTGCAGGCTCCAACAATCAAAGCAATGGGAAACATTTAGTCAGTGAACAGTTCAGTTTTGAATTTGCAGTATCACACAGGTGTTACCTCAGTAATACTATTGAGCTGCCTTAATGTTAAGATGGTACTATACAAAGAATTCTGCTTTGACTTTAAGCCGTAGTGCACCGTAGTACTGCTGCACTTTTCATTGTGAGAAGAATATTAATATTGAATATTTCACACTTTCTGACATGTTTAAATGAACTTGAAAGAAACTTGTCTTCTTGAATGTATAGTACATTAAAAAAATACCATACCATTCTGCCTTTCTGTTATCCAGGTCACGTATCACCATCTAGAAAACTCAAAAAGGGCTTTTTCAGCTGAAAAAATATAGATAATATTCGAAGTGATTAGCATTTTGGCAGGCAAGTAGTGCCTCAGACTGCACATCAGGACATGTCAACTGAGTCATTTTCACTAAAAGAGCATCTTAGGTTACAATTTCCTGCAACATATTTACATTTAATAGTGGCTGATTTGGACTCCATCCCATAACTGCATGAGACTTAAATTATATAACTAAGTGAAGGCTGGCACTAAAATATACTTTTAAATGCTCTAAGAAAAGTTTCAGATACTTAACTGAATTAAACAGATAGTCTATTAAGTGGCACATGCCTTTCCTGACTTGTCTCACAGAGTATGTGACGGCAGAAAACGATACTGTACAGATATGCTGCACTCACAAAATGCTCTAGAAAGACAAGATGAGAAAACCAGCACTTCCTCGTGTCTGCTTCATCCACTTGTTGGATTCACTCATCTTAAAACCTGTTTGCATTTCACAAAGCAGGCTCACTGCTGCAAGAGACAATGTTATAAGTTTCAGTATGCTGTGATGCTGAGTGGCTTCTTCCACGTTTGTGTGACTAGACTGAAAATATTCACAGTATCTGGGAGTCATAATGTGAGTGTGTAACATGAGCACACAGAGATGAACAGTGGCAACGGGTGTGAGTAACAGTACTGTTCTGAAAGCAACAGCGTGTTACTTCGGCTATGAGCAGTGTGAGACTCTAAAGCAATTCACTCTGCTCTGCCTCACCCTCCATCTTCCTGTTCTGCTACACACTGGACAGTACAGTGATACCTCAAGGTATTAGTCACTTTTAAATTTCAAAAAGTAAAAAATGCTGCAAAATCTCCTTATCAAGATAAAATAATTACTTATTAATAATAACTTTACGATTGTATAAAAGTGAACCATGAAATATAAACCAAACAGAAGTCATCATAGCTGCAATTCAGATATGTCTCAACTCATATTTATACTGTAATCACCTTGTATTGCAACACATTGATATCAAATATCTACCCAGAATATGAAGTGAGGATTGCATAGCTCTCTGCATTATTAATGACCAATATAAAATTGTATAGAGACAAAGTGAAACTATACCATGACACCAAAGGGACACATATGTATACATCAACAATCAAATGCTCCTATGTTTAATTGTGCATGTATGTGAGCATAAAACACTTTAGACATATGGTGTATTAGTAATATATTCACACACACACGCATGCATACACAGCATTAATCACATCAATGGCTCCATACATTTCCTTGTACTGTATATTATTTATACCTCACCCTTCTCATTCACCTTTACAGGAGTGTTCACAGCTACTTCCAACACGCGTTTCCAGGTTTTGCCTGATTTACAGCCCAAAGGTGAAGTCCACTACTCTGAAGTGTTTACTCACCACAGGCATTAAACATAACTGTCAATTAGTAGTGGAAGTAAGGGCTCCTAATGGCCTTGTTTAGAGTGTGGCATGAGCAAGCATTAGCGTCTCTCAGTCCGAGAGTGTGTGTGTGGTAGGGTACAGAGTTAGGAGCGTGTGTGTGTGTGTGTGTGTGTGCATGTGCATCTGTGTGTCTTACTCCTGCACAGCTCACTCCCCTTGATCATCCAGAGTAGTGAACATTTCACCTGACACCTTTACGAGAGGACAGGACCCCGGACTCATTTTTAAAGGCCTCCCGTTCACTTTGATGTGCGTTATTAAACACACCTGTACTTGATTTCAACGCCACACTCTTTTGTCTCGCGTTCCTTCCTGAATATTGGTGGTGCTTATGGTTAAGTCTGAACATCACCATTATTTATGGTTAGGTCCTAAGAGATGGTTCATCATTAAATATACACCGTAAGACTTCCAGGAAGTGAGATTTTACAGAAGACGTCTGTGAAAGGACAACTTTGTTATTCTTTCCATAATGAATACAGGACTGCAGATATTGTACCACAGTGTGTTGTTATTGTTGCTTATATCATAATAAATCTATTAAATTTGAATCTTTCCTTTTGAATTGGGGTGCTTATGTTACCTTTGAAAAATGTTATAGAAAAATCTCAATGCATTTGTTTTGAACATACCTTTACACTGATTGAAGAAAAGACTACTTATCCTTTCTTGTCTGCCAATGAGAATCCAAAGTGGACATTTGTTCATATACAAACTGTGAAATAATATACGAACAGAATTGTAGCACATTTTTCATCTTGGTGTTTTTCCCTAATTCACCAGTTCCTACTAGTCTTCCTTAAAATTACTGTTTTAAAAACATAATAAACCATCTGTTGCTATAATAAAACTTTAACAGCATCATGTTTCTGTTGAGGCAGCACACAGGTGTGCATGAGAGATTAATGTTTGAAGCATTTTAGAGGAGAAAGAGTTGGTGGGGGGATAAAGGATACAGAAAGCTCACGAGTTATCTGCATATGCAAGCTGCTTATTTGATCAATGATAAGAGGAATGAGTGCACTTGCTCTCCTGTCTATACTCTCGTGAAGCCTATGAGCCCTGGAGATACCATCAGTTTAGCTTTCAATGACAACTAGTCCTTACCATGGATGAACACACCCCGGTTGGTAAGCTATACCATAGGATTATGACTGTATTTGATATGCAATGCATGGAATTAAGAAACAGTCAGATCACTCTGAAGCATTGGCTTAGTGAGTGAGGCCTTGTGCTCTACAGTAGTTTGAGCAATGCAGTGGCAGAGGGCAGCTGGGTTTCTTCTGTTAATGGTTAAACAAATTTAACGCAAAGTGCAGGTTCTTCAAACAGGGCCGATGTGCTTCTGCACATTTGTGACTAATTGCGGCATAAATTCACAATTGTTTCATAATGGGCTTCACACCTTGAGGTTTGTCATGTGCAATAGACGCCTTGCTCCCATTTTCACCTGCCATTACTCTCAATCAAAGAAAAAGGTGGGGTGAAAGTTTCTTTTCATGCCTTCAAAGTCGACCGTTTGCTTAGCAATTTTTTCTTTAACAGAAACAATAACTCTTTTTATTGAGAACAAATGTTGACATTTGGAGGGAGCAGCAGTGGGTGAGAAAACGAGCAGGAGAGGGAGGCAGGGCCCCTGCGTGCTTTGGAGAGTGCCTCTGGTGCTATTTGACAACAGTGCTGAGTCCCCGGGGGAGCCCACCTGAGAATAAAGCATGCATTTCAATATATCAACTCCTAATGAAAGCGTTTGGGCTGAAGAAGAAGAAGAAGAAGAAGCTGGCCAGGGGCAAGAGCGTTCAGGAGTTCTGTGGTGGTTTTTCAGGTAGTGGTGATCAAAAAGAAAACACTGCATTTAAACAAAATGTATGGTTGAATCTTAACCTTAAAAGACTCACTCATAACATATCTGACAGTGCTATACCGTCCACTGCAAGACCTCTGTCAAGCTAAAAGGTGTTTAACTGAGTTTAGGTGGGTTTAGCCTCTATCACGTCCTCCATGGCAGGAAAACATCACTTCCTAGGATAAGGCAAAGGTAGGGGTGAGGGACAAGGTGAAAAGGAGTCGTACGAGATTTGGAAAACACTCAAGCTCAGGTTCAACTGGAAAATGAAGGATATAGTTTTTAGTGTGGCTGAAATATTCTATATTTGATCTCTGAGTATTTAATAATAGACAAGACCGCAGCTGTAGGTTACATGATGAAATACATTTTCTGTTATAATAATAATAATAATAATAATGAATATGCACGTGTATCTGTAGTTATTCTCTAACTTGTTTAATTAACTGTGTCTTAAGGCGCCATAATAACCCCGCCAGGATGAAAAGCAGAGGAAGGTCTGTCCGATTAGGGCCTATCACACAGCCCATTGGAGCTGGCAGATGCTTAGATAGACTTTTATGGATTGCTCAATGCCGTGCCGTAATAAAGCAGGCAGGGCTGACCCATCCTGAACCAGGCTAAAAAGCTCCAGAGACGGGCCCGCTGGGAGCCCATAATGCCCGATGTGTCCCACGGCTTTATTAATCACACTGAAAAATAAATGTGTGGCAGGGCGAGGGGAAAAGGGGAGAAAAATGAAATAAGTACGTCGTTTATCCCAATCAAGGTCGTGAGTGTGTAGCCGAAGGAGATTCCCTGACCAGAATGGGGCTCTGAAAATAAATGATGGTCTATTTAGAAAGAATGGATTGCGGAATCTGTGAAAATTCATAATGTTTATGAAAAGCGAGATTCATCACGCGTTTCCCCATCTGCGTTTGACAAAATCAAAGAACAATGAGTAGTGAATTTAAAAAAAACGTGTTCAGTGTTAAATGCAGCTGAGTTATAAAAGAAAAGAATGACTCCTCAAAATGTATGTTATAGTTGGGAAAACAGTTTAATATTTTCTCCTTTGAATAATTGATATCATACCCCGTCCCGCCAGTACATCTATACCAGCGCGTTTTATTTTATTTACATTCAGAGATATAAATTAGTAAAAGTACTCCTGATAACAAGATTGTAGCTTTTTTCCAAATGCGTCTGAAATAAAAAGCGTCCATAATATATATTTATATATATATATATATATATATATTTACAAAACAAACAGACGATGTCAGTTTCCCATTTTTTGCAATACAACTTGCATAAATTATAGGCATCATGTCGCCAGCATTTAAAAAAATAAATATCAAATGTAGGCTATTCCACGTTGAAGTCCACAAGTTCCCTTCAGCTCCGTCCGCCTCGTGTCGCAAGACAACTCCTTTAACCAATATTTTTTTTTGTTTCACAGAAAGGCCAAAATATTATTTCCCACACGCAAATATATAGGTCATTAAAATAATATACCATGGCAAATAAGCAAACTATAGGAACCTGAGAAATAACATGTAAATCACATATACTGGGAGATCTTTTTCAAACCAGCAAATCATTATCCACAATGCATAAAACAAAGTACACATGAATACATTAACAATCCGACAACGTGTGCTGTGGAGCGTGGATCAGCTTGTGTGGAGCTGAGGAAGCGGTAGCAGCTTTCATTCCGACTAAATGGTGGCACTAGATCCGGTTTGGAGTATAGGTTAAGGGGTTAAAACGTGAGACTAAAAGGTGATGTCCTTTCTCGCTTTATAGTCAAAGCAATTGTGACACCTACCTGCAGACCAT
This sequence comes from Microctenopoma stevenorrisi, assembly GCA_032270685.1. NCBI lineage: Eukaryota > Metazoa > Chordata > Actinopteri > Anabantiformes > Anabantidae > Microctenopoma > Microctenopoma stevenorrisi. The sequence goes on from JAUMTR010000008.1 coordinate 13,412,212, forward strand.
GGAAATAAAAAAACCCCCACATGATCAAATGATCAGCTTCCTCTAAAACCCCAGAAAACACAGTTAGCCAGCTGCCTGTACCTGTACTGTAAGTGCTCATTAAAGAATCCACTGCTTAATTACGTGTAAAACCTTGCTTAGACTATCCAGTGACGTGTAGGTAAAGCTCTAAATGTGTGCAGGGAAAAGTAACCAGCACAACCACCTACGGGAGGATGTGAGGAAGTTGCGCGATGAACGCGCAGAGCGAACCTGTTTGTTTGCTTTTGGTTGACCCTGTACAATTGTAATTATCCTAAGCTGAAAGATAAGGTTGGGGCCCTCTGCGCGCGCGCACACACACACACACACACACACACACACACACACACACACATCAGAGGAAAGATAAAAAAAATTAGGATTCCTGCTCGAAGCTATGGCAACATTTCTCTTCCTGGATTCACAGGCTGCCACTGCGTGTGTGCGCGCGTCTGTGCGCGTCCAGGCCCGTCTACAGCTCTCTAACGCAAACTCGTTGGAAATTAAAATCACATTTGCTCGATGGCTCTGTGAGATTCAGAGCAACAGAAATATACATGTAAGTAAAAAAAAACATTAAAACGATTTAAATGTGTTATTCCAGAAAGTTAACTCTACTGAACACGAATTAAGAGTCACACAAATAAGGATAAGGACGCACTTCACCTTCGTTTGCTTAGATGGCGTTTAGAAATCTTGAAATCTAATTTAGTCACATGTTCAGTTAAAAAGAAAAAAAGCTATGTTATTAACAAGTGCAAATCTGGAGATAATATCAGATGACCACTTGTTCGTCATGCAAGGTTGCCTGGAAAGGTCTTAATCTTGTTGGAACAAAGTAAAAGCAGCTTTGACATCCCATGGCGTCACAACAATGACACGTGAAAGTGACACACACAAAAAAAGGATTTAAAAAAAGTTGATTTGCATTAAAACCACTTGAACTCATTTAACTTCAGCCCTGGAGTGGTTTCCCTCCGGTGTTTAAGAAAAATACAATCTCAAGATTCAACACTAGATTAAATAATCTTTTCTAAGTGGTCATCGTCTGGGTACGTCGTGTTATTACGTACCTTTCTTTGCCTCTAAATTTGCTGGTCTGAAATGCTGCTGCTGCTGCTGCTCGACAACAACAATCTGGTTTGGGTTATTTTTAACGAGGGGAGAGTCTGGCCTGTGCTTGGGATGTGCGCTCGCCTCCAGAGCCTGGTGAGAGGAGCTGAGACCCTCGTTTGCAGCAGCGGCGGCGGCTGCGGCGGCGGCTGCAGCAGCCAGACTCGCTCCAGATGAATTAGTGTACCGCAGGATCCCTTGACCCTGCAGGGGGCTGAAGTTGCCATAGTTGGGGTAATTGGTATAAAAGGGGGGAGTGTAATAAATAGGTCTTCCAAGCATGGATGGGGGCGGGTAGAGAGAGGGGGAACTGGCAGCCGGGGAGGTGCTGGAGGGTCTGGGGGGGGTGGGGAGGCCAATGCTGGAAGAGGGGCAATTTGGTTGCCCAGGTTGCCCAAGTTGCTGATGCTGATGTTGCTGCTTTTGGTCCGAGGTAGCAATCTCCGCCAGCGACCACAATTTGGGTTTGACAACAGGGTTCTGAGGCGGCCCAGAAGAAGATCTGCTGTCGAGACAGGGAGACGATTTAGTGGAGTTTATGGTGAGGTTCCGGGACAAATCCTCGCGTAGACTGTGGAGGTGGTGGAGATGATGGAGGTGGTGCTGCTGGGGACTGAGAACTGGAGCTTCCACCAGCGGCAGTGACAACGAGGTGACTGGTTTGGGTGACAGTGGACCCCGCGAGTCGTGGTTCTGGTCCTCGTCGTCGTCGTCGTCTTCGAATTTGTCGATGGCTATGTCCGAGCACAGCTCCCCCACACGGCAGCTGACCTTCTCCGCGTCGGACTCTGCCGAGAAGGAATGGTCCGTCAGAGTGTCCACATGCAGGCTGATGCCTGACACAGAAGAACATTGCACATATGTCGTCGCAGGAAATTCACTAATAATTGGGTTATTTAAAATAACACACGGAGTAAAAAAGACGCAAGTAAATTTCAATGACCTGTGAAATAATTAAAAAACACATCAGCTGAGCAATTATACAAAATCAGACCTATTTATTCTACGTGTTTAAAAGAGGTCTCGTGTTAAAGGTGAATTTCATCAAACTAATCGATGGGTTAATGTTTTAGTAATAAAGTGTTGATCTTAACAAGGTCATGTGTTATAGTAGCCAGACGTAGAACCAAGTTTCATTAAAATAAAAATACATGTAAGAGAAAACATTGATATGTAGCATAAAGAGCAAAAAATGTTCAGTTTATGTTTCATTTGATTTTAGAATTCAATAATTTTTACGAGGGTATTATTTGAATGAATGAGTTGAGCAGTAAATAAAGGACACATCCACCCCTTCCCTCCCTTTCAGCCCCTTCCTGCCCTGAAATGTTGAATGGATCATTGGCTCTGTCGCCAGATTATACCCCACCTTCATCCTCCGCTGAAGCCTCGCTGTTATCCGAGATTTTTTCAGAGCGCCTCTCTCCGTCTCCGTCCTCCTCGTCCTCGTCCTCGCTCTTATTCCTGGGCGCCCAGGTCATCTTGTTCTCCTTCTTGAGCCTCCGCCTGGCGTTGGCGAACCACGTGGAGACCTGCGTCAGCGTCATCTTGGTGATGATGGCCAGCATGATCTTCTCGCCTTTTGTCGGGTACGGGTTCTTCCTGTGCTCCTGTAGCCAGGCCTTCAGGGTGGCCGTGGCGTCCCTGGTGGCGTTCTTGCGGTACGCTGGGTCGTTGAGTTGGAAGGGGTACCCTGGACTAGTGTGTGCCTGGAAATTATTTAATACCGTGGTCACTCCCGACGTGTAGACGTCAAAAGGGTTCTGGAGAAAAGTTGGGAAAAATGGCTTTAAAATGTTACTATATATATATTAGTCATGCATGTAAGGTCTGTTCATTCACCCAAACAACAACTATTATTCCTGTAACAACATGCTACTGTGTTGATGTGGAAATGTGTCGGAACAGGTGAACGACGCCTCACTTTTTTTTCTACTAAAATAGAAATAAAACATATTTATTAGTGAGCGCTGATAAAACTAAAAACTGTGAACATCTTCATCACCTCGTTGTCTTGCGCTTCATTTACCCACTCTGCTCTGACATTTTAAAAACCTTTACTGAGAACCAGCAGGGAATAAAAGCAGGCCGCAGTAACGCACGCACTAGTGGTTAAGATCATTATCGCATTAACTAATACCAGCTTCCGTTAATGTAGTAATTCAGGACAATAAAATGGATTTTTAATTTTCAATAATCACCTATTAACTTCCTCATTTCTTTCAGTGGCTGCTGTTTTTTTTTGGTTTTGTTTGGTAGTGGCAGCCCCAGTGTGTTCACACATCTTCTCCTTTGCAGCATCACAAATCCCATTAGCAAATCACTTGATATGCACCTTTCCCTAAACGGTTAAAGTGCCCTGTGACATGAGCTGTGCGAGTCCTGGCTTTTCATGTTAAAATGCAGTTGGTGTCAACCTGCAGTGGAGTCAGCGACTTCACCCACTGCTGCGTTTTAATGGCCGCGGAAGGAGAAAGAGTTATGGTTTGTGTTACATTCATTTTCCACGACAGATCATTTCACTTCTCACTGGATAAACGGTCAAATAAAAAGCGCAGTTAGTGTTCGTTGTAACACAATTAGCTGCTCAGACGGTGTTAAGCTTTGGTCGAGCCATTCTGGTTTCCAACCAATGATCAGAATCCCATTTAAGCCGGACGGGTCAGGGTTTTTAAAGTGAGGATAACACGAGTGAGCCACTCGATCTGCTGCAGCTCACTCCACAGAAAAGTTCCGCAGGCTCTAACTGATTAGTGAAGGACAAACCGAGATGGAGCCAAACATTTCGCACATTCAACGACTTTAACGCGGCGAAACATTTCAGCACACAGAAAGTCAGGTGCAAGTATTTGAGATTTTTACCATGTAGGGTGAGAATCCCGTCGCGGGGTCCGTGGAGTATGACAGCGGACTTGAGAAGCCCGCACCGGCCGAGGCGGAGAAAGCAGCCGATCCGGGATAAGGACTGAAGGCTGAGCCGGAGGACGACCTCGCCAAGTCTTCATTTCGCGGAGCAGCCAGAGCTGAGGCCCCGTAAGTCGGACACGAATAAAGAGCCAGAGAACCCGGGGGCTGGTAGAGGTAACCCTGAGGATAGGACATTGGAGAGCGCGGTGTAGGACGCCGATTCCAAAAAGGGAAGAAAAAAACGCGCTGGGCGGCGAATAACAAGAGCCAAAAAAATAAACAATCAACTCAATAATCAGCCGTGCACACAGTCACCAGGCGAGGAAAATAAAAAGTCCTCCCACCACGGCCCCCTTATTGGGAAAAACCCCCGAAAGACCTGTTAAAGTGCCCACATAGAGGCAATGTGGCATGCGTCTTGATCCCCTAGCGTCCGATGTTTTTAGTACGCAGCTCTATGAAGTGAGGAGTTGAGGAAGGAAGGAGCCAGTGGAGTTTCAGACACACAGAGCATTGGGAGAAACTGGAGCTGTCACTCCGGATCATCTGAATATCCCATCCCCGCCCCTTTCTGCCTCGTAGAAATGGAGCCTCGCAACACAGGCGAGACTCCACACTGCAAGAAGTGGGCTACGTCCATCTACACAAGACTGCTTTAGTGGAGAGTGACATTTTATAACAGGTTCAAATCTAAATAAACATGTTGGCGATTTAATGAATCGAACCATTGTTGTTATTTGGCTTCTATTTTAAAACGGAGTTTTTTCTTTTAGTTTAATTATCCCACTTACGGTTGAAAACAGAACAATGAATCAGTTTATTTTTAATTACTAGACATAAATAGAGTGACTAGAAGAAAAGTTGATAAAATCAGTTGAGCCGTAGTTTTTGTTTCAGTTGTTTCTTTCAGTTTCTGTGGGGTCATGCTGATGGCGCACAGCGTGTATCTGATCAAAAGTTGTGCAAGAGGGGAGGAGAGAGAGAGAGAGAGAGAGAGGGAGTATAAAATGGCCAGTGCTGTCCCGTTAGAGCCGGTTATTTCGTCAGTCCAGCTCTCTAACGCGGGGACACATACATGAGTGTATGTGAGTGTGTGCGCACTCCTCCGGCAGTGCTCGCTCTGACCTGCGGGCGGCGTAGCACGTTTCTCCGCTCCTACCACTTAGCGCGCCTCCTGTGCGCACATCTTTCATTATTATATTTGTCAGGAATAATAAAGCTGCTCGTGGTGGGTAATTGTCGCTGTGTGAGGGGCAGTCTGACGCCACAGTCACTATAAGCAGCGCGCGCGCGCGCGCGTGTGTGTGTGTGTGTTCGCGCGCAGGCTTTAGGTGAGTTTGTGGCTTTACACCACGTGTAAAATAGCTCATAGCTTTATGATTGTGATTACAGGCATTATGACCTCTGTTGGAGGCAAACGATACCGCACAGCGGGGCGGAAGCCTGAAACTGTGACAGCGGTTTTCTGCGGCCCTAACAGCCGTTGTAATCACTATTCGTCCCATTGAAGTTGTCCATCCATCAGGTGCTCGCTCCTTCTGTGGCTCTGTAAACAACGGCACCACTTAAATAGGCACAATTTCGCCTGCCTGTTAGTAGAAACGTGTTTGCTCAAAAATGCGTGCATGGATTATACAGTACTAATTTGTACATAAATACACTATATACTGTAAAGTCCCGTATTTCCATCCCGGCATATTGTGGTACTTTATACTAAATGTATGTCACTCTCAGAATTGACGTGACATGAGTTAATATGAGCTTTAGCACCACATATCGCCACATATTGTGTGAGTGTGTAGGAGAAATATTTGTATATTTATATTTTAATGTTAAAAAAGTGTTTAAAAACAGATTAAACATATTATGAAATTAATACCAATTAAACTAAATTCTGTTCCAGGCTAAATGTTTTTTTTTTTTTTTTAGTCAGGAAAAAAAATATCTGTCACTGACATACACATATTAACCAATAACTAAAGCCTTGAATAGACTAATGTGTACTGTGCATATAATGCATATAGTCATATATTTTCATTATGTGTGACTGTGTATAAGTGCACAGACGTATAAAACATTCCCATCAGTCATTGTATATGACTGTGATGTGATAAGGAAAATAGGCTGGTTAATAAGATTGTTGTAACTGGAAATGATCTTGTAATAAGCTTCTTCTTCTTCTAAACCACATTACAAATATGGGAACAAATGAAATTTCATCTATTGTTGAGATGTTAGGATATGATTTTCCCTGTCAACATTAGCTAAGCATATTGTTATACCAGTTATACCTGTTACACCATCAACAGCACAGAAAGAAAAGTGTAATATTGATATGAACGACTGTATTACAAAATATTTACCATACTAAATTCTTAGTTTTTAAAAGCAAGAAAGTTTGTGAAGCATTTATTGTTTCCTGAATTATCTGGCAGTCTGCCTGCTTCTTAGGGAATATGTTTTTTAGTTTGTTTTGTTTTTTAGCATCATTTTGGCACTTTATTGTTTCAGACAGGACTAATCAATCCCAGAAAAGTAAATAACTGCACCAAGTACAGATTAGACCAAGATATGGTTGACTGCAAGTTCTGTTTGGCCCACACCAGGGGGCACTATCTCCTCTACACACTGGGCATAGGCTAGCCACTAGAACTGTACTACAATGTGAGAGAAAGATAAACTGTGTGTGTGTGTGTGTGTGTGCATGTGTGTGTGTGTGTGTGCGCGAATGAGTGAGTGTATGTGTCATTAATCTTTGTGCGTGTTTTTTATATATATATATATAACTTCTGTGTGTGTGCGTAAGTGCATATAATTGATAATGGTGAGTCTGGGCATGTAAATATAACTGATGCATTGTCAGTGTGAAAGTGCACCTGTTGGCCTGTTAGGGTGTTTAACTGTGTGTGTGTGTGTGTGTGTGTGTGTGTGTGTGTGTGTGTGTGTGCTTTTAACTCCATATTAGTGCATTCTAGCTCTCCGTTTCAGACAGGCTGGAGCTCCTGAGATATTCCCAGCGTGATGGAGAGGAAAAAGAAGAGGAGGTTGCCAGACAGACACACAGAAAGACAAGGTGGACAGAGGGACAGATGAGGTCAGTATGGAGATTACAGGTAGATGTAAAGAGGCAGAAAAAAACATCATACACCCTCCACCCCCAAATATGGTTTTGTTATAATTCATATGTTTAATGAGTGCTAAAAATGACAAACACGTTTTTTTTAACTTATCACCCAGAAACTATTAGACTCTCTGAACGTGAAAAAACCTGCATAACTAGAGAAATGTAATTTAACTTATTACATATCAATATTTTATAAGTGTAGAGGTTTTAATCAGAAGGCACCCTGTAATGACATAAAATGTATATTTGGCTTGCGCTTTATTTCTAAAAAAGGAATCCAGCCTAACGTGTGTTATAACATATCAGGTGAATGTTTTACTAACTCCTGTCACATTATCCCTAAACTTAACCTTATGGATTTGTTATCTAATTCATCCCAACAGAATTCAGGATTCAATCATGTAGAACTAGTACTTTTTCTTGAACTAACCTTTTTTTGTTCCCTTGAATTAAACAGCTTTAAAGTCATGTTGTTCTTTGTTACGCATATGAGAATTCAGTTTTTTCACACACCTTCGGATGTTTTCAGTGTAGCTGTTGCTGTACTTTTTAACGCATGTCTTACACTTGAGTATTGAAGTGTTTATTATAGAGGTGCATTTGGGGTCCAGGGATAAATGCTTAAATGCATGTGTGTGTCAGTCTATCACTCTAACTATGCACGCCTGTAGGTGCATGGCTAACTATTGAGCTGGTCTGAAATCAATATGGTCGGGAAAACAGCGGCATGATTAAAGCCACAGCCTGGTCATTGTTCACAGTAACTGCTGCCTCCATGTTGTTTGAGTCATTTCAACAGAACACTGTCACCGCCTTTTTCACGACACAAGGTGCGGCACTCATTTCTGCTGGACAAAGTCCCCGTTTCGCATGGGTTGATGAGTGTAAGATTCTCCAGCCACACGACTATATTCACTCCTACATTTTAAAACATCCAACGAACTCAAATGTTTTATCCTCTGTGGGCTGGTTTAGCAATGTGCAGTATCCAAAACCTGCACTGCGTGCAGCAAATGTGTGTTTGTTTGCTCGTGTTTGTGCGTGGGTGAGCAGAGGGAAAGGAGAAAAGCTGTATTGTGATCTTTTATTGTGCAACTTAGTTAGCTAGGCCATCTTACTGTCAGCCTCATCTGATCAAAACAACTCCCCAAGCTCCTGAGATCAGTGATGAAAATGATGCACTGCGTGTCGTTGTGTGTCTGTCATTACAACTATGTCACATAATCTGCATTTTGATACAAAGCACTGCTACAATCCATTAATTTTTGATTTTTTTTTCTTCACTGAAACGTTGTTGGGCTAATTTTGTACAATGGGGGAGGGGTCAGTAGGTGGTGGTGGTGGGGGTGGGTGGGGGTAGCAGAGGGAGTGAGGGGTTGGGTGGCAGACTGGCGACAGGCCGTCATCTCTCTCCCCGCCTGGCATCTGCCCACTGCTGCCAACCCTCTTCTAATCAGCAGTCGTCCATGTGCTTGGCAGCAGAGGGGGTTTCAAATCAGCCCCTCGCCCCGAGTTAAAAACCCTAAGCCCTATCACTTTGTAAACGGGTACCTTTAGGGCGACTGAAGCAGGGATGCCTCTGATGTGCTGAAGTGGAGAACATCGGTTGCCACATGGCCGCGAATACGCGGCAGAACTGGCACTGCTGTTGCTCCTGTTCTTGTTTATCAATTTCTTTTTCTGCCTTGTGATGTTTCAACCAAATCACAAGGCAGTAGTTTCCTAAGGTTTGATTTGTTTAACATGCGAGTAACTGACATGGATGTTGGGAAAAACGGTTCTCGGGGAGTACAGTGAAGCAGTGAACTGATGGGCTTGAAGTGTAATTCCTCTTGAAAAAAAGTAGGCGAACAACAACTGCACTTGTTGTCAAACACAAGTGTTTATTGTGTTTTATTCTGACATGTTGTCTGAAATGGTTAGACAAGGAAAACAATGTGCCTGCTTTGTAATTCATGGTTAAAAAACATCTCTCGCAAGAGTCTCGCAAACTACAAATATCACATTTTGACAAAGTGTGACGATGAGCATCACAAAGAAAAGTTAAAGGATGGTGACACTGAAGCTTTTTAGCTCAGAATATTCTAATTTCTACTATTATTTTAATACAAATTCTATAATTTATGTTAGAATTTATGGTGTGTGGCTCCAGAGCAGAGGATTTGGGATTGGCTGTTGGCCTGAGAAGTAACAAGCAAAGAATGGGCCAAGGGAAGACAAAGAGGAAAGAAAAATCCAAATATCATAGGACTTATGTGCAGCATGAGTTTCAAACACGCACACATCCAGACGAGCTGACTGATGAACCAAATGAGTCACAGAAAATCAAAGGAAGGAAATAAAGAGAGAAAATAAAGGGGGGGACAATTTAAAATGGACTAACCGTCTCCGGTGGCTCTGTAGCCAAGGGTCGAGCAGATAGGGTTGACTAGAAAGAGTCTGCTGACAGCCAGTGTCACTGGGCTTTGTAATCATTGTGCTGGACCTGATAGGGTTACTAGCTGCTAATCCAGGCTGACCTTGGTTAGGTACCCTGAATGAGGACGGCTTTGTACAGTTGGGACAAGCTAACAGTATGACTGTGATGCTGACATATAATGTCTGCGTGAGGACTTGCCACCACAGCTCTTTTGTTGTACTATCAAGTTGCAAGTCCCAGTCACACACACACACACACACACACACACAATGTTTTTTCTCTTTTACTCTGGGTGGAAGAAAGGTGGCATTTAAATTGTCACTGGGGAGAAGGCAAGGTTGTATCTCAAGGTTCATGAGGTCAGCCCTTGTGTTGGATGGTGTTCCAGTGACTTCAAAACAAATCCTATCGTGATGAGATTTCATGTTGTTGCCACATAATGGGGCGCACGTGTGTGTCTGCACTAGATGTGATATAAATGCCACCAAGCATCCACAACGTGTTTCTACCAGGAGTATCTCCAAGATGCTGCCAGAGTGATCTTTCTCTATTTTCTTTCTTTCCAACTGAAAGAGTAAACACTGACATTCTGAAGGAGAAAAGAGAGGAAGAGGGAGCTTTATGAGCTAACTCAGCCTTGACTGTTCAAAAAGGTTAAAAATATATATTACTTACCAAAAAATCTTTAAAGCAACACCACATTTTGTGTATTAAGAGGGCTGACATGACTCTCTCTTTGAGCAACTTTAATTTTATATTGACTACAAAATGACAGTACTGTGTGTAAGTCATGCCAAATTAAAACACCCCTGTGTGTTCGAAGATCACACACTAAATGACACAATTAAACAAATTAACTACACCATTATGAGCACCAGAGACTGGGAGAAAGCTGAAGTTAACATTAGATATAAATACAGTAATCCACGCATTCACATAATTTAAAAAACACACACACACACCTTCAGGCTCCAACTGGTGTGAAGGCAGCAGAGAGAAGGCATCTTTGCCTTTCTTACTGCCAGGGAGAGCTGTAAACAGGAATGGGATTCCCATCCCCTGGAGCCTTCTACTAATCCACAACAGGCCCACTGCTGGATTACTGAGGACATCAGCTGACATGCCAGCTAGCGCACAAACATGCATGTGCACGCACACATGACCTGACACACACACACATCTGTGCATGCATGTGTGCAACATACACTCACATGCATGCACACCAGTGGTCTGCGTGAATAGTGCATTAAAGCACACACACGCACACACACACACACACACACACCAAATGTACAGACGAAATCAGACAAATCACACACATGATCAAGACCTGGAATGCAGCTCATGGCTTTAATACATTGGCAGCAGAATACAGAGATTGCCATATTTCTATTTCAGGTTTTGGCAGTGACGTCTGAATCTGTTGTGTATTGTTCTGCTGGTCTGGATGTCCACTGATGTATATGCTTGTGGAGTTCGTCATTGTGCAATTATACACTTCTATCCGGAATTACGCATGATTATGTGCCGTGCGACTCAAACAATTATTTTTATTTTAACTAGTGTTTAAAGTGGCCGTTTCACTAAATGCAGTTATCCTGTCACTTACAGACACAAAGCGATTTTCCATGTGCTGTATGTTAAATGCAACACAGAAGGACATTGCGAAATAGATTACGACAGCTCATGTCTGTAGTGGAAACAAATGTACATATTATCTTCTGATTTCATCTTTGCATTGCTTTGTATAAACTTTGCATTGTGCGAAATTCCGTTCTAATGTTTCAAATGTATTGGTGCGTATCTGATCGGGTTACTTTAAGTGTTTAGCTTCAACTCATATTTTCAAAGTTTCAAACAACCGTTGTCTGATCCGGTGCTAAATCGGGACGTACAGTGAGCTGATTACTCGCAAATATCAGCTCCAACTCACAAATCATCTGCAGCACATTTCGAATGCAGTCAGGTAAATCTCAGCCCATGATTAGGTCAAGCATGGTGGCGGTATTTGTGGTAAACACTGTTCCGCTCTGGGGGCTAAACGTTTGTGTCAGTAAAGAATAATTACACCTTTCGACGTGGTATCTATCGTGTTAATCTCGGTCTGCAGCAGCCACTTTATTCTCTCGTTTGTTTAATAGCTCACTAGTAGCTTTATTGTTTCAAAGTGCTCGATAGCAAACCTGTAAATTCTCTGTTCAACATTTGCCCCTGTGGCGTTATGGTTCACCGCCGCTGAATGTTGAAATAAAGCAAACAGTCATTGATCTGCAATCAAAGATCCAGGACAGGAGGTCATTTACATGTAGAGGAGGGAACCATTAGAAACTGTGCTGCAAGGCATGTTTGGAGTTACATTCATTTAGCAGTGGTCCGCTGGCACTATTGACTTACCTACAATAGGTATATGTTAGAGAAAATCACTAAGCTGTTCTAAAATATTGTGTTTAGTAGTGGTAGATGCTGTATGTCGCTAATTAGAAATGGATGTGCATGTGTTCTGTACACAACAAAGCCAAGTTAATTATCCAGGGACTAAGGGAGAGAGACAGGCTTTATAGTGTATGCCTTGTGTGTGCCTTATACTGTGTGATATGAAGCAAAGGAATCAGATACGAGGCAAATGGCTCTTGAACATTAGGCACTACCACTTATTGGCAGTTGGTCAGGTTTGTAACTGTCCCAGGAGTCTCGAGTGCTTATGCAATGTGTTGCAGCTTCTGTTAAAATTTGATGATTAAATTGGCAAATACTGTACTTCCCAGATTTGTAGGCTGAGAGTGATTCCTGTTTATTTTATTTATTCATAGCGCAGATATGACCGGTCAGCTGATTCTGTCAGCGGGGAATCACCGAAAAAGGGCTTGGGATTTCTAGATGTGACACTTTTCTATGTATACACAGCCACCAGCTTCTGTAAGGGTAATCTCTTTTTCACTTATGAAGCAGGGTAACAAGTTGTTATGATCTATATAAACAATCTCATTTACTACTTATGTAGTCTATATGTGTTTTCTATAACTTTAGAATTGCATAGGGAATCTATTGCTGGTACATTGCACCACTGTAAGAACAAAAACCAAAAAATGTTCTAAAACAACCTGCAGATTGAAAAAGTGATGACAGTTTAATTCGTTGAAGAACTACATTCATATCTTCTCTAACACCTATTACAATGATAATTTCCTTATATGAAAAAAGACACTACTACTACTACTACCCACACTACTGTTGGTAACCCTCCTACTACTTCCTCAGGTGACATTTGTGAAAACTGATGGCCAGACAGACAGTAAGATCATTTCCTTGGCCCTCTTTTCCTCAAGTGTTTACATCCAGTCAAGGTCAATTGAGTTCTCCGGTCTGTTATCAGTGTGGTTTTTGATAGAATAGTGCAGATAACAGGGTAGTCCGAAAAAAAAAAGATGGAAGGAAACAAGAGATTAAGAACTGCTGGATCTCATATAATTATTGCACCTTCTCCACATAGCAACACATTGATTTCTAACCCTTTACCATAACATAGCTTTCAGCAGCACTGAAAAATGTGCAGCAGTAGAGTGGATTCATTGGATTCCTGCTTTAGAAAAAAAACCTTCAAGTGTTTTTGCAAAAAAAAAAAAAAAATATGGATTTGAAATATGTCCTGTTATGGTTTGCTCAGAGGTTTGTAACTTATTGACAAGGATTCAGAATGTGGCTCGCGCAAACAAAAGAGTGTATCGCGAAAATAGCTGTTGTAGACTCAGGTGGTCATCAGACACTGTGACACTGGCTATCTCTGAAAGAATTCCTCGTAGCCGTCTTGCTTGTTGCAAATATCATAGAGGAGAAATCAGTGGTGACCAACTGGCATATTTTATTTGCTGTAAGATGCTGACGGGATTAAATAAGGGGATATGGGATGAAATGCATGTTTTATCAGGTCTAACAGTCAGGTAGCCTCACTGGTACCACAGGGCAGCAGCAATGGTTGTAATGTAGTGCTTATACAATAGAATGTGATATCCTTGATTTTCATAGCATAAGTTAAGAAATATTGCTGTTGCTTTAATGTTAATAGCTAAAATGGATGTTGTCAGGTGGTGTACATTCACCAAACACACACCTGCAATCAAGATGTGCCTCGAGACAAGATCATCACTAAAAAGTACAGACAGCGCTCTGACGGGCCTTGATCTTAACCAGGCCTTTTCCCATCAAGGCACGATTATGTGACTAGCCTCGAGTTACAAGCAATAAAAGAAATGTCTCTGTTTTTTATTACATCTCCCAATCGTGAACAATGGAGCGTTTGCCTCTGAGCCATTTATTCACCTCTGATGTATGATTAGCACGGGGCAAATCAATACTATGTTAGATGATCTTAACGAAACACTACTGTGATTTTCCCTCTGTCACAGAGCAAAGCGCTGATATTTGTCTGTCAGCAGTGACATGCTATCTCTGGCAGGGGCACTGAGGCCAAAACACAGGTATTGATCCTGTCGACATTGATGGCCCTAATGGTATGGAGGATGAGGGAAACTGCCTGCCCCTGGAAATGTAATGCACTGTATGGAAGGGCCTCCCAGACTAGTGAAAGCAACATTCTGTTCATCTGTTTCTACTGTGAATTATATTGAACATCCGCAGCGTGCAATGGTGTGCAAAGTGAATATGATAACAAGGGGAAACTTAATTCAAAGGAGAACCTTCTTCTGCACTGACATGTGCACTAATAGACAACGCTGAGCTCTGCTCTTTGCTGATAGTTTGCAGGATCCTCGGATTTGACATTTGTTTAAATATTCTTCAGATACAGTTTAATGTGAAATTTTCTTCCATGGAAAAGTATCTGTTTCCGTTCTCTGCTTCTCCTATAGGTGACATCTAAAAGTGGGCATATGTTTTTCTACAACAGAACATTGGTCACATGTCAGATGTAACTCAGTCACTTAATGAGGTTCAGTTAATACCAACATGGTGACTTGGCTGATTAAGTCAGCAAACTGCTATAAACAAATGTACCTTCTGAAAGGTATCAGGCATTTGTAAGGGTGTCAGCAGATGCTTATGATATTTGTTTGTGAGTAAATAGTATTTTAAAGAGCTTTTCATCAAAAAGTCAGCAGCAGCAACCAAACACCAAATCACACACACACACAGTCAAATGTTTTATTTATAACTAAATATTGCGGTAAAATGTGCGAACAAACTGTTTGGTAGTTCAGCAGAAGTTGGGAGAACGTTAAATGAGGATGAGTCGCTGCCTTTTTTCCTAATAAATCATAGAAGCCAACGCTTATTTGCTGACCATTTTCTACTGTGTGCACGGAGGCTGAGATGTTGACTGCCATGTACATAAAGGATTTTACAGGTCTGTTGCTCTGCAAATGAACCACACGTGACTGCCTGTATATGCATGTGCGATGCACTGGATTGTGTGTGTCTGCCCCTGTGTGTGTGTGTGCGCGCATGTATGTTGTTAGCGCCCCTGGCTAAGTCTTTTCAGATCTCTTTCTTGTTTATGTATTTCCCTTGCCAGAGTGAGGCCCCTGGAATATGCTGGGGGCTATAAAGACACAGAAGAGTAGGAGGAACAGCTTATTTATTTATTGTCAGGAATTATCCCTTAGTATAAATATCAATACAGCTAAAGACGAGGGAGGCTGGACTTCTAATAGTAGGAGAAATGGCTTCAGGAAATTTATGCATAGATGTAAATGAATAAAAGAGTAAATTTAGGTGAGAAATAAAGTCTACTTTAGAAATCCTCTTTTTTAATGTCGTTACAATCATACCACCCATATTCCTGTTAGTCATCACACGTGTTAGTTTTCAAAGAAAAGGCAGTGAGGTTAAGCTACAGTACACAGCATAGAGCACAATGCCATCAGATAACGTGTCAGTCACGGACAGCTGAAAAAAAAAGGCACATACACACAAACGCACACACTAAGATGTGCCAACACATACTCTGAGTGCTTCTGGATAGAAACAGAGAGTGACAGTGATAGAATTTACTGTGATGGTATCAGCAAAGCAGCCATCACAGCTTTGGCAGATTGGAAGGCCATCAGGACCCATCTCCCTGGCTCTGATCAGTGTTCGCATCCTGACATCAGCCCGTGATGTTAACTCCAGGCCCTGAAAGGAGGCTATGAACCATGATCAGCGATATCAAGCCACCAGAAATAGAAATCCATTTTCCTGCCTGGAGGAAAAGGGGGGCAGGGGGTGAATGAATATCAGTGGCCCCCTGTTCTGGTCTGGTCTGGTCTTAGCTGGGCGTCTGTCTCTCTCCCTCTGCTTCGCCACACGGGGCCCTTCAGCTGGTTTTCCCTCTCCTCTTGTTCTGAAGGTTAAAGGATTAGGAGCTGTGTTTTCAGACCGGATTGCTGTCCTGGCATGAATTTTGATTTTGGCCACACACACCAGAAACACGCGCGCAGGTGCACACGCGTACATGCAAACACACACGGAGAGACCACCGGCACCACTGCCGAGCAGGAGGTGGTGGGGATTAGCAGGAAATACCAGAAGATGGTGGCCAAAGCTATTTTTTTTTCTTTGTTCGTGGAGCTAAATAACAAAATGAGAACAAACCAGAGGTGCTTGTACCAAGTTGTTTTTCACTTCACCCCTCCCTCTCCTATCCTCCTTCCTTTCTATGGTCCTGTCTAAACATGCTGACCAAGTGCGATGTGGCATTTCCAAAAGCAAAAAAGCCATTAAATATAAACATGGTGTGTGTGTGTGTGTGTGTTTCTTTTTTTTTCTGTCCTTCTGCTTTCATTTGATTGTTTTCTGTTTTGCCTAGAAACTTATTGAGATGCCTGTATAGCCAGGAAAAGTTGTGATGAATTATTGATCTCTGACAGCTTCATCAAAGCGCCGTGTTGTACACGGACTCGGCATTTCTTAACACTGAATTTACAGAGAACCGACACTAATGCGCTCATGTCGTCCAAACTTGTTTACAAATTGGGGCGAGTCGGTGGACCTTGGCTTTAAAAAACTGACATCCAGGTACTGACAGAACTTCCCCGCGTCAACGAGAGCAGAGCACAAAGTGCGTCTGTGTGTGTGACTGTGTGTGTTTGGGTCTGCGCGAGGGAACACACACCAGACTTTAAAAAATGTATGAAGAACACAGGCTTTTTCTTTCTCAACACAGAGAAAGAAAGCAAACGGTTCCCAGAATGCCAGGGGAAAACACAGTTCAAACAGTGTGAGGGCGAAGGGAGCAGATCAGAGAGAAAGCTGTTTGCAGTTCAGGCCTACAAGGCAATTCTTCCCCCGACTCCCAGGTGAGAGAGCTCAAAGAGAAATAAACCTGAGGTACCAATTTACTGAGTTTTGTTCAATAGATGGGAGAGAGCCTAGAGATTTTTCCCCAAGTGCACAGGAGCCAGGGCCAGTAAATAAAATTACTTAAGGATGGTTACATATTCTCTCTCTGTCTTCCTTCATGCTTGAAGGAGACAAGCTCTTTGTCTTCGCTCTGCTTAACTTGTGTTTCATGCAAGTGCAGGTACTGTAGATAGAGCACGGGTGACATGTGCTCTATCGTCTCAGTTCTGACAACTCCTGGGCTGTTTTTCTTGTATCTTAAACATTTTTTTTTCCTTTCTTCAGTCAAACAAAGTGTAGATTCGAAAGCCGAATGGAAACTTGATCAAAGCAGGTTTAACTTTGGGGAGCTCTGAAGTGGCGATTTGTTTACAGTGCATCTCAAATTTTCTGCCACTTTGTGGGTAGCATTTCTTATCAACTGTGAGGTTTTATGTAGCTGTGCGTTTATTTTCATAATGTGATGCTGATTTATGTACCGACAGTTGTGAATAACTTTTCATAGACCATATCTCCTCTTCGCTACACATATACGCATGCACAATCTCTGCCGGCTTGAATAATTGCGGCAATGAATATTCCTCAGCGAAGATAACACATAGTGTTATTTCAAAACCCGTGGACAGTGACGTTTCATCAAAACGCACATGATAACGCATGCTGTGACATACATCGCGGGACACCTCCAGCCCATTTTACAATATGCCTTTCGCTGCTAAAGAGTGAAATTAATTCTCACACATCGCTAAAGCCGAACGCGAACCTTCCATACACATCAGCCTTTTGGAACAATTCATTAATTCACCCAGATCACAATCTGCACAGATAATATTACTCCTGAAACCATAACCATAATACAGACCTACGTGAGGGCTATATATCCAAACTAATAAATATTTGTAATAATGCTAGGCCTCTGTTTGTCAAAGTGCCAGCAGGCAGGTGGAAAAGGCACTGAGTGGAAACAGGACATAGTCTATTGAAAGGCTCTACTGATTTATTAATGCTCGCCCATTTAAAAGTCACTTCATTTCTCCATGCCTTCCGTCGACATCACCCTATAAGTGTGTGTACGTGTGGTGTGTGTCCATAAATAAGTTGTTGAAGTTCGCGGCATTTCTCTGTGTTAACACTGCTCAGTTGGCATGCGAAGACTGTATCATTTCAACACAGTCAAAGTAAAAAGTTCACACAAGGCTCAGGGCACACGGTTTATTTTGCTTATGTTTAAATATTTTGATGGAACTTTCTGCACACTGGTGATGCTTGAGAGGCCAGCTCAGAGTTGGGCATATTTCTTATGACTGACTGCGATGGGGAAAGCAGTGGAAAAAAAAAAAAGATAAATGGTTGTGAATTGGAGAGAAAGTGAGTGGATGCCTCAGAGCCTCAAGATGTAGAATTCAGATGTATGGTAACAGATGGCAAACCATGCAGAAATCAAAAAATAGTTTTCATTTCTCTTTGATTTTCCAGAGGTAATATTTGATGCAAATGGAACCCGTACTACAGAATGGACCGTCTCAGAAACAAAGACAAACATCACTTGAAGTTTGCTTTCCTTGGCGCCACTTTTCGCAAAAAAAAATGACTGTTGCAGATTGCTTCACCTGTTTGTGTTCAGCACATTCATTTCTCAGAGCTGGAAACTACAGAGGAGCAGACTCCAAACAATCATCTGTCACATGCAGAGAAGGTCTGGAGAAAAGCCATCATTGTTTACACTTGACCAGCATTACCAAAGACAGATGAAGACTAAACAAAAACGTAAAAAAAAAAAAGAATAAATAAATAAAAGAATAAAAAAAAAATCTGTGTGCACAAGCGATATCACTTCAGCATATAACTCCTTTCTGAGTTGTTTGATCCTAATTGAAATACGTCGCAAAAGCCAGGTCCCGGCAGCATGTAGTTGTTTTTTTAGAGTGAGAGAAATTAATTCTCATTGTGTGGCTGTTGTAATGTCACAGATGACGACTGCCTTGACCTGAGCTTGAACTCATCAGCTGAAATGAAGTTGTTCACTCAGCTGTAGAAGACAAACCATAGTTGCTGCGGATTAATCAACCCCATCAGGCCCTGTGCAATCGAGGGCTCATGCTGAAAATGGCTTCGACTCACTTCCACTTTGACCCTAGGAAATGTTGGATTAGAGAGAGTGCACACGAGTAAAGAGCGAGACCCCAATGTACGCTATCTATGATATACTAAATTATATAGAGACTTAAATGAAACGTCTCACCTAATGTAAGGTTGTAGGTTGGCGTGCACGTGCGCGTCGTTTTAGTTGCCGTCTACCGTCACCAGCATTGTGTGAATACAGGAGAACTTTTACAGCGCAATTACCGCACCAGGCACAATTCTGATTTTCAAATGATTTCCATGCAGAGACATGTGCAGCACAGCTGTTGAAAAGTGCACCCATCTGAAGATATTGTAACGTTCTCTACGGCGTTGCTTTCCAGATGTCCTTGAAAACAAGCTTCAGACAAAAGAAAGAAGGAGTTTTCATTTCAGGTGATTTTGAAGTTGGAGGAGTCTGTCTGGCGTTTTATTAGTCAGCATCTCTGCTGAATCCCACGGCTTATTTTAAAGCCAACTGCTTGTATTTTACATAGAGATATCAAGACAGAATTGTAAACATTTTTTGGAACTGCTCAAAAAGTAGTTTTTTGACAAGACAGACGAACAATGTTTGTGCCACATCAAAAGTACACGCTGTGATGTTTCAGATTCTCAGATGATACAAGTCTGAATTTTCATGAGACCGTTTTCTACACTCATTACGCTGTAAACCCCCCCAAAAACGCCCCAAAACTTAGGTTTTGAAATCTACCAGCTTCATCAAAGCTCAAAAGAAGATGTCCTTTGTTTACCTTATGTTTTCCAGTACCTCTCATACAAAACAAATTCATTTCCAATCCTTTTCCATCAGTCCAGTGTGGTTGGCAGTATGTGTAGGTAAGTCAGAGGAGCTATCGCTGGCTAAGATGACGCTCCACAGACTAGATACTAAAAGCCATACATTATTTAGCTGTCAAGGGATGTTGATTTTTCAGAGTCTTTAGAATTTCCTGGGTATTGAAACTAGAAGCTCTTTGCTTTTCTATGAAACTTTGATAGGTGGAAGAGAATGGAATATGATCCCATTATTTTCTGGCTTTACACAAGCCTGACCATATGATTTACTCACCGCCTCCTAAACACAGCGAGCGGAAGCGTGAGGGGAGAAAAAAAGGAATGAGAAAGAGAGAGAAAGAGAGAGAGAGAGAGAGAGAAATGTAGCCTGCTTGAGTCATTGCATTTGCACGCATTAGAGTTTGCAAGAGTAATGTTTTGGAAAACAAGAATAGGGAAAAGTAGAATGCTGCAAATGGCTCTGCGTGACTGGATTTGGCTTGAAAAGGATATGTACGCTTCTGAAGAAAGGTTGCCACTGATATATCCAACTGGAAATTTTTAATCTCACAGCTGAAAACTTTAAATACAAAAGCTGCTCCTCAGGTTCACTCACTCTGCCTGTGTTCACAATTGATACAGCTTAGTGTCTAAAACCTACCTTCTACCGATCACTGTGTAAACTTTGACAGAATGTAGCAGCCAGGTTCAAATATTCTATTGAAATTAACCATATATTTCAATTCTGCGATACCTGTGTTCTGAATTCCCCTTCTGTGTTTATAAAAACTGCCGTTAGCACAAGTCGCTGTAAGTCACTATTTTCCCCATAACATGAGACAATGGGTAAATATTGGCTGAGGATAAGTGCAGTCGGATTGTTGTTTTCCAAAGCTGCTGGGCAATGTTACAATACAGGGAGCACTTCACGGCCCCATCCAGCACAAATCTCCTCCAGTGTTTGTCATATACACCATTGTTGAAGTACTTACAAAGATTGAAGATTATCTCCCCCTCGCTGGGCAACTCGTGTTTGCAGCAGAGTCTCACATGTATAATTCATTGAGAAAATAAATTGTCAGGACTTTAAAAACAGAACAGTGCATTTTGTACTGGGCAACACTTTGCTTTTTACCCTCCAAATTATTTATTGTTTCCTCTGCTCCCTTGGGCCTCGGTCTGACCTTAAGCAACTTCTAATTGGCTCTGCTGCCACACTTCTCTCTGTTTACCCCTCCCACCGGTGTTTAGTGCTAAACGGGCTGCAGTGCTGTTTTCAAATGTAAGTGTGTAAAACAGAAATTCAACTAAAACTAAACGCTCTACTCTTATTGATCTATTATTAACTGATGTATCCCCCCCCCGCGCTGCTTAAGGGCACATCTAATCTTCAGATGAATGACGGGCCATGACTGACCAAGAAGAAATGTTAACATGTCTACTTTTTATTTTCCCTGGAAAACGTACGCTTCCCATATTAGACATATGTGCAACTGGTATTAAAATGTAAGACGAATAAGCATGATATTCTTATGATATTCATCTTAACTGCAACAACAAACCTGTCACCCTCAAGCCCATCTCTGGTTAGGCGTGCAGGTGAGGAAGTGAGCGTCTTACTGAGGATGTGGTTGACCTCACACTGATAACTGGAGAGTGAATAGTTTTTTTTTTTTTGTGGTGTGCCCATAGTCACGTTTGTGAAAGGTGTCGCATTTTCAGCACACAACCGTATTGGTTTAACATATCCAAGTAGACGAAATTAAAAACTCTACGACTTTCATCGAAACCCGCTGGAAACAACGCAGTCGGCTGATGTTCCGGAGATTAGCGGATCATTCTCTAAGAGGGAAATCTCTAAATAAATTGGTTGCACGCATATCTTTAAAACTTTTTAGGCTAATAGAATTATCTGGATTGTGCTCCATCTATTGTTTGATGTGAGAACTCATCAGTCATGCTGCCTTTATACTATTACACACACAAGAAGAGCAGAGGGAGATGGGAGGGCTGTTGCTCACACAGTGTAATTACATAAACAATAGTATGTGATATGTTATTAGGAGTGGAGAGGGGAGTTTAGGGAAGGGGAGGTGGTGGTTGGGGTAGACTCCTCTGAGGTCTTTGTAATTCCCTTTTTGATAGCGAGGCTTACAGCAATTAAGATGTTTAATTTAAGGATTTAAGCACTAAGGATTCAGACAAGAAGTGAAAAAAAAAAAATAATCACGGGTGGTGGCTGAAGTTTGGGGTGGATTTGACTACATTTGAATGCTGATAATTCTCTTTCTCCCTCTTCATCGCCTTCACTCATTCTCCTGTTTCGCCCCCCGCCACCAGCCCCTCTGTCATAGTCCTATTCTCTCCCCCCCAGTCCCTCTTGAAGTCTCCTAGGGACTGAGAGGATGTGAGGAGAGTTGATCGTTGCATTGCACTGATAAGCAAAAATGTTTCCAGAGCGTAAAAGAACTCTGTGGTGTGTGAGAGGGATAAACTATAATCTGCAACCACACACTGAACTTGACTGCTAATATTTGCATTGGAAATCAGACGAAAGTTATGCTAAGCTTTCCCCATTAAAGCTTGGCGTGTGTGTGAAAGGTCTTCCCCTCCTTCATTTGAATATGGCCTCTCATGCATTAGAAAAATACACATTTGGACGAGTGGAGGATGGGATAACAATTTATGAGGATGCATTTTTGAAATGATCTCTTCGCAAGGTGGATTCCCCCACCACCCACTGCAGCTTCATATAGGGTACTGTATATAAACCCATTTAGAGGAGTAAGTGAAGTGTTTTATTGGGTTCAACGTGACTGAATTTCTTATTTTTCTTTCCTCATGTCCGCTCAAAAAAGTAAATACTGTCGTCTCACGCTGAAGCTCACTGTTCTGTTAATGTGTGGCAATATGATAATAATATGTATAATGTTATAAATAATATAAATGACTGGGGTTTTTACACTTAAGAACTTTTGTTTAAAACTTAAGTGAGCAGAGATCAGATGTCAGATCAGACTGGGCACCCCAATGGGAAATCTCAACCCCCTTTGTTGTTCTTTCTTAAATTAGAGCTTTTTGTCTCACTTTCATGTCACTGTTAACTTTCACATTTCCACAAACTGCTTTTTTTTCCTTTTTTTTCTCTCTCAAGACCTACCACAGGAAATGTGTTCATTTGATCTATTCAGTGTTGTGCAGAATTGATAAGATTGGCAATCAAAAGCATTAGTGATTCAAAGCGGTACAATTAATGCTCTCATTATTACAAATCGGTGAATGAAAGGGCTGTTTTTTCTACAGGGGAAATTTGCCGTCATGCGTATCTGTTAATATGAAGAACCACACAGCAGAGGGTGACGCTGAAGGCGGGTACTTCAGTGGAAAATTCTATTCTGATAATGATTTGAGATGAGAACATTTTACTTCTGTACATTTCATAACCTTAAGTCATTCACATTTTCTTCAGTCAGCTGCTTTGATTGAGAACACTCACACCTGCACATCTAATGACTGTTTATACCACTTCTCCAAACTGTCATTGTGCCTTTTGTCAGAAGCTCTAATGGGGACATTAGACTCAGTGTCTTTTGACCACACATGCAGTTTCCTATATGCTATAGTAATTTTCTCTCCGACGTACCTTATAATGATTGCTTTTAGTCCTCTGCCCACAGGATGTCTTACAACAACAATGTACACTGAATGTAATTATACAGCAACACCTTTATCAGCAACATAACTGTATTTAGGCTCAATTCAGACAGGCTCATAAATGTCCAACACAATGTTAAAGAGTCGCACATTAGTGCAATCCCCAGTCCATTTTGTAATAATGGATTTGGATCGGTATCAATGAGTGTTTTTCAATCACTATGATGTTTTAAGCCATTCAAAATAAATAAATTAATTAATTAAATGCTATAGAGTCCCTGAACAAAGATTTAAGTATCCAGTTAAACACTCACAGTCAAGGACTCACAAGCTCAAGCTTACTCTTTTAAAGCAAAAAATAAATAATCATCATATCACATGAGTAAATAAAATTGGAATCAATGAAATGAGAAAACTACTCACATGCTATAACGCTGTGGTTAAAGACTAGGGCACCGTGGGACATAATTATGTGCAGTCAAGTTGACATTGACTTGGTATTTAGAGCATTTTTACACGATTAGGACAAATACCGTGTGAACATACACTGCACTGAGCTCAGCTCTGAAAAGTGAATTATTTAATGTAATGTCATCTAGAATCATAGTAAAAAAATGGTGTGAAATTGTGCAGATAATCAGCTAAATCTCTCAACATGAAAAGATAATTGCTCCAGAAATTAGCACTACCTGAGGTCCATTTGTTTGGTCATGGCTAGTTTCATATATGGCAATGATCGGATATTAGCACTAATTCAAGCTGGGTCAGAGTTCTTGAAGGTCGGACATTAATGTGTAGGATCATTGAAATGCTAATTATACACAGATTAGAAAGATACGGTTCTTTATGGGGGGCGATTTAATCATTTAACCAGTGAATTTTTGTGTAATAAAGGATTACACATGAGCTGAGGAAATTCTTCTTCTTCTTTTGTTTTGTATTATAATAGATTTTCTTTTTCTCAGTTTAAAAGTACTATTGTTTGCTAGGCACTGGACACAAGTTAACAAAATGCAAATAAAAAGGTACTTTTCAGTATAAAGACATCTCTTTTTTTAAATTTCTCAAGTCCATCATTTCTTCCAAGGTCAGTTCAGAAAAAAACAAAATCAACACCCAACCAAAAATGTCTATTGTTTTCCCAGTTATCTGCATCTTGAAGTGCCTTTCTGACTTGATCTCGGTGGTGTTGTTTCTTGTCATAGAAACACGAGAGTTACTCAACTGTTACTTTGGTGGAAACCCAGAGTGGCCCCAATTCAATACTCTCTCTCTCTTTCTCTCACCTGCTCTTTCTCTCAGACCTCTGGCTCTCCTTATCAGTAAAGGAACTTCCCATTTAGCACTAACTGAAAACCGTTTATTCACTGCTTCACCCAATACCTTGCTTTTACAGCAGAGGAAACCGCACTCTGTGTTCCTTTGTCTAATGTGAGCGACCACATACACAGAGATAGATCGCTACACGCATTTACAATCTAAGGTCACATACTCTAACCTCCTTTTCAAACAGCCCCAACCTCAGTTTGAATAGTAGGCACATCAAACACAACAACTCAGTCTTTAATTTGACATCCTTTATGTTCTGTTTCGTTTGTGGGGGAAGCACATATGTGACTGTAATGCACTCCCTAAGACCTGCAAGAAGAAAAAAACTTTTAACTTGTACATTCCTTCATAATACCAACAGTACAACAGCACTCTTCCTCTACACAACTTGACATGCGAAAAGTAAAACTGAATGGACAAAATCCTAATGTCAAAGGAGGCCTACGCAACACACTACAAATCCGGTGTCAAGGCAGTGGCCTCCATTCTTCTCTTTCCCAGCCAAGTGATTTCTTACTGGTGTGACTACAAGGCTCTGTGGATTGACCCCAAACTGTATCTTCTCTTCTGCACCCTCTCTCTCTTTACCATCATATTCTCCCCTTCTACTCTCTCTCACGCTCTCTCTCTCTCTCTGATATCTATGAACAGAGATGCAAGCAGTCTTAAGGGGCTTGGGCTGACTCAGCAGATCAGAAGGGAGAAAAGCACTACTGCTAGCTGGGAGGCTGTCTGTGTCTACGTGTGTGTGTGTGTGTGTGTGTTGGTCTGTGGTGGAGGTAGGGTGGCAGCATGTTTTTTTTTTTTTTTTTGCGTATGTCTGTGCGCTTGTAGCCAGGAGGTTTGAACCATGCTGCCTCCCTCCTTCTCCATGAAATAGTCATCAGAACATGAAAGCATGACAACATCAAAAGGGACCTTTAATTGTGCTCACGTGTGTGCATGTGTGTATCTATGTGTCTGGAGAGGTGGTACTTTGTAGCATTTGCACACGCTCGTCTGTGAGCCGGTGATTATTGGTACACACGACTCTGTGATAATCAGTTTGTTGAGAAATATGGTAGTTAAAATGGTAAAGACAGCGTAAGACATGTCCGTGCTGAGGAGAAATCAGCACAGTGGTAGCAACATATTGTATTAAAATTAAAGAATGACTGGCGTAAAGTCATATTTCTGCCAATATTAAACAATTTCCTTTAAAACAGACATTAAGTGACAAGTCCGCAACCATTTGCCTCTTTTTCTGTCTGTGTCTGTCAGTCACTGCCGACTCATCTTGGCTGCTTGTCTTCTTTAATGCCTCTGTCTGCCCATCATTTGTTCCTTCTGTCCCTCCATCCCTCTGTCTTTGCATCCATTTGTCTGCTCGTCAGTCCGTCTGTCTGCGACAAAGACAGACAAGCCTGTGCATCTCTGATCGCGCCCCTCCCACACACGCTCGCCCCCCCCCCCAACCCACCCACTATTTCTGCCGAGGCGAGATTAAACAACAAAGTGGCTCGATTAATCCATTTGAAGTGATGTGGCATTAGGGCTTGGAAGGAGATGGGCTGAGCAACGCACAGTGTCGCAGCTGTGTGGGCTGCAGATAGAGAGAGGGGGGAGTGAAATTAATTGACCTCCACCGTAGCAATTAAAAACAAAGAGGGGCGAAAACAAAACAAAACATGGGCTTGTGCCTGTGAACAACATGCTACTGCTTGGATGAAGAGATGGCGAGAGAAATGGGAATGAGTCTGAAGTGTGGTTGATTGGCTGTGGGCTGGAAAAGGAATTCAGAATTGGCACGTGTAGCTGGACTATTTCTGTTCAGCGCTATATGGACACACACTTTTCCCAGCATAAATGTGAACAAACGATGAACGCAAAAACTATTTTATTCAGTTTTACTCACAAGAGATTGAATCACTTTTAAACAGCTCAGCTTTCAGTGGGTCGACTTAACGAGGGATTACCAACAACACAGGCTATATTAAGTCATTAATATAGTGACGTGACTCTAGTTACTATCGATGAACACCAGGTTCCACACCACCAAACACCTGTCTCAACACCATACCTTGTTTCGTCACCTAGCGTCACATCTCTGCAGGCTTTTAGGAATCCGGGTTGAAAAGTGCTCTTTGATTGCATCGAATGCTTCTCCTCAGACCTTCTCCCTCTGACTGAGTATTCAAATTGAAATACAGAAGGCCTCCCACATATCCAGCTTGTTGTTTCTTGTGTAAATGATGTTGTGTGTTCAAGCATTCGTTTATTCCTAATCCTTACTTTATCCTCCCTGATATAAACCCAGTGATTTTTTGGCAGCAGGGCCTGCAGCACAGCAGAGGCATGCCAGTGGCAAAGGCTGCCTTTGATCCTCCGTCTCAACCACACACCTGAGTGATGATGGCTCTGCTTGTAGCGTTATCCCTCTGTACTCAAAGTCTTTCATTACATACCCCTCCCATGAATGCTGTCATTGATGGCCAGTGGAGACACCCATGTTTAATGTGCTTATGGGAGATCATTTTGGGAGCTGATGTTTTGTCTTGCAAAGTTGAGCTGTGATGGGCTCCAGGGGCTTTTTCAACTCTTTAATAGCTTATGTTTAGTAAACAAGCATCCTGTTTTCTGAGTACATATGACTACATATAATATACTTTTAAACATTGCTTGATGTGTTTCATCCCTTTACATACCCACCCTGAGTGCCCATGGAAACTACACTGTTTATTATCTGTCTGCGTGAAGCTCTGTAATTAAACCAGTTCTTTGTGTAATGAGAAATGTTAGGTTTGAAATAATTAATGATGGATTTTTAAAGGATGATCTCAGCTTCCATAGTATTAAATCACGTTTTTGTATAAAAGGAATATAACTTTTACGGTAATAAGTTATTTATAACCCTAAACACGTCATGACAACATTACAACATGCTACTTAGTAGAAGCCGGCAAGCAATTCAATCTCCATGTGTCACCAATTTGGTTGCCTCGAAATAAACTAGGTGTTAACTTCTTTTTTAAATGTTTCTTTACATTATTACTGGAGTCTCTAAAAAAAGTTTTCATTACCGTGGTTTGCCAGAAAAAATCGCTTTTTGAAGTAAATAGCCGAACAACATCTGGGTTTTATTCACATTCCTAATGCTGTTAAGCCAGCCGTATATTGCACCCCTTGGCTTCTCAGCTGACTCAAATGGAGAAATATGCACTGAGCATTCATTTCTGTTTCCTCCCATTTAAGATTATGTCATTTTGATGTACGCACAGTGAAATATGGAAAATATCAGCACTTCCCCAACAATTTAAACATTTTTCAAGTCGTATGCTTCCTAATCCATCTCTATTGGAGCATCAGATTACTATATTACAGACATATGTCTTTAGTCTCCCCTCTGCAGAGAGGGGGAAATTGGATTCATGATGGACAAAATACTGCAGGGAATCATATGTTCAGCAGAAACTTGTAAAAATTTGTTCACTTGTTACTGTAACACTGTAAGTGTTTTATCGGTGTAGTCTCTACAGAGAAGCACATTTCTGAGGTCAGACAGGTACTGAATAATGAAGCTTTTTGGAGTATGTGGTTTCATCTGAATAACTTTTTGTTTCTAACTTTCTTTGTTAATTTAGTAAAATTCTTACAATGTGATTTGTCTGCCCAACACTGCATTTCATTAGAGTCTCTTCTGAAAGCTTTTCAGCAGGACACGTTTTATATGTAAGTTAACATTCATGACCTGCTGCCATGCTGCGAATTTTACTCTGCATAGTTCCTGCTTTGGGAAACAGGATCCTCTAGATTCCATCCAAACAAGTGCTTCTGTTACCAAATGGCATGTGCAAACATTTATTATTTCAACACTTAATAACAGACAACCTCAATGGGTCCCTGGTGAATAAAATGTCTACGTGTGCATGCGAGTAAGTGGGTGGGTGGGGATATGGAATGGGTAACCAACAACAGTAAAAGAGGGGGAAAAAATAAAAAGGGGTTAATTTGGTTTGGCTCAGGTGAGGTAATTATTCCTTTCCCCCACTTCACTGCACACCCATAATGATTATTAACAAGCTTAAAGTACTTGAGGAGCACTGGGAGCTGGTGGCTAACAACACAGGCCCAGGAAAGGAGGGAGGAAAATGGCGGGATGGAGGGAGAGAATAGGGAGGATGGGAAATCATTATGTTAATGAAGCTGGCCTTAATCACACGGTGCCCATGATAATCTGCTGGGAGGAACCCAGGTTACTTGGGTCACTGGTTTGTTCCACAGCAGGCAGATTTTTTTTGTTTTCTCTCCTACTGATTTCTCACCCTTCTGCTTTTTTTCCTATACTGAAATGTTCTCACTTACTTGCTCTATCTCTTCTTATGTGTATGTGCTATTGGATTTGGGATGCATAACCCTAACCCTAACTGCTACCACAGACCCACAGCGTGCATGGATTTTAAAATAAGGCTAACAGCAGTAAAGCCATTTATTTTCACACAAACAGCACACATACAGTTTATTACTGTCCGAGAACCTGCTTTACCACAACAAAGGTCTGCAATTGTTGGACCAATATGACCTGAAAAAAGGGATATGAGACAAAAGTGGATTAGAAAACATGCAGGAAAGGGAAGTCTCCTATGGACCATAGGTTTAATGCTCAATGGTTTGCTGCTCACACCTGTGAAGCTCATGAATAAAACAGGTCTAAATATCCGGAGTATTACCTAAACAGTAGCCAGCTTAATCTAACACTGTCATGTTTGACTATGGGAAGTATGGAAGTTTTTACTTTAATTGTATCCCATTACTCTGAACTTTAACAATATTTGATGATGGAAACAAGCAGCAAGAGACTGAAGAACTGATATTACAACAACAAAATAAAGTGGCTGGCTCCAAACGAAGTTCCAAAATGGTGCAGCAGTGGGCATTTATATCCAATCTCCTAATATTATATATATA
>JAUMTR010000008.1:13442025-13491521 GCA_032270685.1 Microctenopoma stevenorrisi
TATATATATATAACCGCATTTGTTTTTTCATAGGCATTGGCTGGTTTTTACCAACTTTTTGCTTTTTTGTGATTTTTAAATCTTCATTTAAGTTTAAGAAGCAACTTTTTGATTTTTAACCTTTTGTATTTAAGACTTTGTTTGTGAAAATAATAATAATAATCCCAAATGTTGTAGGAACACAAAAACCATAAGCTTATCAACACAGGTTTTGCAAATCTCTGAATGGAATCCCACATTTCCAGACGGGATAGACAGATCTTACGGTTCACCTAATCTGCCTCCATGTGCTTCCCTCTCTTTCCCTTCCTCTCTCTGTCTCAGTCTTTTTCACTCACTGGGCTGCTATTTCTTGGACATCTGTTCTTGGCAAGCATAGCAGCAGCACTAGCGCTGCACCCTCTCCCTGGAGAACAAGGAGGAATAGGCAAGGAGGTTGGAGGGAAGAGAGGGAGGGAATCAAGAACAGAAAACAAGAGAGTGAAACAGAAAGAGAAAGAGAAAAACGAACTCACACACAGCGTGAACCACACAGCCATTAAAACTGTGTAAAAAATTACAGCAATATGGAAATGACGAGGCAAGTTTTAAGTCTGTTAACGGTAATTATGAGAAGAAGGACCACCACAAGGGACGAGCCCTCTGGGTCACACAACAGCACCGTACAGGCTGTCTGGGCCCAGCGCAGAGGCTGCAAGGTCTGCTATGACTGAGATTAGTCCACTTCTCCAGACGAAAATGTTTCTGCTGGAAAGGTGGAGAGGAAATGATCATTTAAAACATGTAAATCTCAGCTCTTCAGTGAAACTAGCAACGTTAACGCTTTCAGTCTCACAGCAGCTGTGTGGCATTTGGTAAACAGTGTATGCAAATACTTTTTTAGAATGTGTACAACATGACTAATCTCTTTGATTCATTTTCTACTGTTCTGTGCTTGTACCATATTTTTGGTCTTACAAAATCCTTTCCTTCACAGCTACACGTCTTCCGAACTTCCAACGTGAAGCTTGCTTGAACAGTCAACAGTCAAGAATGTTGAACCGTGGAAGGTTCAAAGTAACACTTTTAAGCAATTACAGATGGTAGTTTGAAGCGATCGAGAGCCCGAAAAACAGAGTGAGAGGTTGTCGAATTGTCTGGACACATAATTGACAGGGAGATCAGCAAAGGGAGTGAGACAGAGTGAGTGGTATCTTGACAGGCTTCAGGTTAAAATGATTAATTACCTCCATGGCTTCTGTGGGCCTGGCAACTTCCTCTGGTTGCTGCTGTGTTGTGTGCTACAGGGGCCTGGGGCCCGGTGCCCAAGGAGATGCTGTCACAGTTGCTTCTTTTTCCAATCATAGCAGAAAATCTGTCTTTATTTGCTTTTTTCTCTCTCTATTTCTCCTTGCACTGCTTTTGTATCACCAGGCATTGGCAAACATCTAATTGTGACTGTCACAACAGTTTCTCTCTCCTTCTTCCTCTTCCATTTTTTTTTCTTGCATGTTTTTTTCTAGATTGGTTGAAGCAGTCGGTGAGAGTTCATTTCTTTTTTTTTTAAAGACACAGATGAGCAAGTCGTTAAAAAATAGAATTCCTTGATCTTATACTAAATGCTACCTTTGACGTGAACCAAAATTAGGACCATTCAGTCACTCGTGAGGGAAATTCAAAAGCCACAGGTTTGATTTTACAGCATCAGGGATCAAATTACTGGTTCTTTTGTACGTTTTTTGGACAAAGAGTAGGGACATGACTTGATAGGAAAAGCACAGGCGGACTCTAAAGAGGGCAAAAGGAAAAATGAGAGAGAAATGAGAGAAAGTATCACATGTTCTTTATTATAGTAGCTCTTCTGCTATATCTTTCTCTATCTTTCCACCCCCCTCTTTTATCACTTTCTACCCCTTTCTCTCGCAGTCTCACTCTCTACCACGTTTTTCCTGTACCCTCATACTTCTTTTCTATATTTCCCTGAAGAATTTACGGTTTGTAATTTATTATTTGCAAGAGAAACTGTTATCAGTCAGTTTGCTATCGTGGGCCACTTCATTAATCACCAAGCCCTCTCTCTTCATTTGTTCCCAGATAGGCTGTGGTTCGCTGGGTTCCAGGTACTGATATAAATATGGAGGTAAGAAACACTCCCTTCCTCTGTTTATCGGCAAATAGAAAAATACAGAAAGTTCAGAGATATATACAGAAGAAAGGTACTTTTTTGGTGTTTTATTAAACAATAGAAAAGTATTTTTTCTGGAACAATAACATTTCTGTCGAGGTGACAACAAAGTTAATTTGTGTTTTAGAGATTGTTTAATTTACCCAAGACACCTTGTTAAGAACGTGGTAACATAACTACTTTTGGAGGGCATGGCATGTGACCCTAGCATATGGGACTGATCAGGATCCTGAGGGGTGTTTTACAAAGATGTAGAACAAACAGAACAGAAATCCCTTTTCAAGTTACCCTTCAGAGAGATGTGGCATCCAAACCAAAATAGAAAATAGGAGAAAAACCCTTGTGACCGCCAGGGATACAATTTTATTTTATTCTCTTAAAATATAATAAATATTTACAACATATTCTTTTATAGGTGGTTTTAAATGTTTTCAACAAACCGCTGCCAACATTTGGAAATTTTGCAGTTGCAACTAGGAAGAATTTGTCAGTACGTTTGCAAGCTGTCCAATCTAATTCTATGTTTGTGTGTCTCCAGTGACCCACAAGGGATTATGGGAAAGTGAGTGAAAGGTGGCCTTGAACTGTAAGTGGATAATCCTATTTTGATATCTCACAAAGAGCCCAAACCCAATTTACCATTCCAATAACGACCAGCTTGGCTGTTTAGTCAGGATGGGATAACCGGCATTGTGGGATTCTCTCATTATCTCATTCTCATTTTCCTGCTAATATAAATATTTTTTCTTTTTTTTTCTTCCTCTCATACCTTATCCTATTTGTTTCTACATGACTTATTGTTCTGTGTTTGATGACACAACCATATTGTGAGAGGTGGGTGAATAACAAGTAGCTTAGCAACGATACGTCAACTGCAGGATTTTTTCAGCTTATGGTGGATCAAACCCTGTATTCATTTGTAAAAATGCAATTATAGTTACATTTTTGTGTAAAATTGCATTTTCTTAACGTAATGGTTACTAGGAGAAAATGTAAAAGCCTTAAAAGTGAAACCAACATCTAACCCTAAACCAACCTATGTGTCATTCAGTAAGAAAAATACATTTCCACACAACATGATATTAACATTAACTGCAAAAATTTAATCAATATTGTTTATATACAACATGTCATGAAGTTCACTAAGTGCAAATCAGTGATATACGTGAAATGCTTTACACATGTTAAGACATTACTCACATGAAGTATATGCAAGGGATACAATACGAGACAAACTGAAACTGCTGAGAGAGCCTCAGCAAGTTTGTAGGTTCTTCAGCTCTAAGAGTCGTGTTAGCCAAATAAAAGGGCTTTGGTAGTTATTGTGGTTTAGTAATATAACCATATTAACTGTGAGGGCCACAGAATGTGGCCTAGAAAATAAAAAAAACTAGGAAGAAGAAATGAGCAGTAAAGAACTTTGAAAAGGTCCGATTTTTACACATCTGTAGACATGACGAGTTTATTAAACTTGCCACTTGGTTGATGAAGCATCTGTAACTGAACTCTAGTGCTGCTCAAACTCAAGGCATCTATAACTTTAAGGGACCTTTGAAATGACAGGGAGTATTGTGGTACTGGAATTAAAATAAAACTTTAATTCCCACAGCTAAGCCAATCTGTATGCTTCATTGTGCACTTGTTAAAAAGGAAGGATGATAGTGAGTAGACGGAAAGAGGGAGGGTGTGGGGTTGGCATGTTGATTGGTGGTGGTGGTGTCGGGATGGGTAGGAGTGGGAGTGTTTCATTGCAATTCCCAGGGCATTCAGCAGCTGTGATTATATGGTGAAAAAAAATCTGTTGCTTTCAGTTTGCAAAGGTAATGAGAATCTAATGAGGCTTGACTTTTTTTTTCCTCTCTCAGTGTTCACAGCCTTTTGAGTCCCTGCTCCACTACAGCTTCCCTAAGGAGAAACGCAGGATGCCAGAAATGGCTAGGTCTTTCTGCCCAGAGTGTTGATGGATAGACAGAGGGATAAATGGGTGGAGGGTGTGGATGAGAGGAAGAAGGAGGTGAGAACATGGTGAAGGAAAGTGGAGAATGCAGGGAAAGTTTGAGGGAGAGAAGTCACGATAATTTTGACTGGTATGCCGTTTTGACTGAAATGTACCCTTTTTGTTTTTTTTCAGGTTTCTGATGCAGCTCATCAATCACCACATTAGTGTAGTGTTTAGAGATGCAAAAATCAAAGAAGCCGTACAAATGGAGTCACACACACATAGTCTGGTGTTTATTTTTTGCTGATTAATGTTTTTAGGTAATATAATATATCATTTTTTAATTCAATCTGTTGGCATTTTTTAATTATTTGAATATTTCTTTTGGTCTCGTCACTAACAAATTTTAACCATGACTTCTATCAGAAAAGCTGCGTGCATAAACAAGTTGATTACAACTTATTACAACCATTAGCTTTCGTTCTATTGACTGAACAACAATAACAACTTTCAAGCACTGATACCAACCCCAAATTGTTTTGTTTTTTCTTTACAAAGTACCTAAAGTGTTGCCTTTTCATTTTTTGTTATTAGATCCTTGTGGATAATGTTAAGGTCATCTCAGCTCCACAAAGCACAGAGCACCACTGTCTTAGGTCTCTGTTTAACAATTCCCACACTTTTATCAATAATGTTTGGGCTTTTTGGGATAAGGACGCATTTCAGGGAGGGTGGAAGCCGTCATAACTTGGAATGGATGCAAACAGGACACAGCGATACTTTTACGTTAACGCATTGTTTTGGTCTTAACTATGTGTCATATACCTCAATGATTTATTGTTACTTTATGCAAAAGAAAAATTGTCATGAGTTTCAACTCAAACATTGAAAGTTTACACAAAGCGGATTCATTCTTGTTTATAGAAGCATCACTAGAAGTTTGAAATATTCTTCTGCGGTTTGAAGTTTAAGCGTACTCTGAACTTGTAACTTTTCTTTTGCAGCGTTTCAGAAGTTTTCCAAGTGGTATATGTGTTGAAAGCATTATCCACACAGAAGTTTTAAGTGAGACTTAATGAGCATGCAAAGCTCATAAACAGTTCTGGTATTTTGTTAGCATTTCACATGCAATGCAGAATTTATTCCTCACCGTTGAGAGGTAGGTTGTACCGGCACTGCATTTTCCGCTAACCAGCAAATCATAACAGTGCAGGTAATGAGTTGGGTCACATTGCAGTGCCTATTCAGTCACTGAAGCATCATTATAGTGCATCATTTGACATATTTCTTCCTACTTATGTGACAAATGGATGGGGGTTTTTGAAATATATCTGTGGCATTATCTTCCTTTGCTGTTGTTGTCTTTAAAAGATGTTTGATTCACAGTGCTGCAAACCTACATCTAAGGTCTAATGAACCTCTGACTTGCTGGCAATATTGCTGGCCATGCCCAGTCCTTCACAGTAACGATGAACTCTCAGGCAGAAACCATATCATATTCAGGGGAAGTTTTACCACTGAATTTCGAAAAATGGAACAAGAAATGCCATTAGTGCAGAGATCTAATTATATACACAGCTTATTATTAGCAATAGGACATTTGAAATTGAGTTGGATTGCTGGAGAGCTAATTTAAATGTCAATCTATAACACAACGTTTGCTCCTTTCAAAATGGAAACAAAGTAAGGCGCACGTTTTCTAAACTAATAATTTCAGCTTTACAACCACAAAGGTCGTCTCCACCCTCAATCACTAACATCTCAGCTTTTCTTGCTACTTAGTTGATAGTGTTAGATTTCGACTTATTAGCCTAATGAAAAGATACATATCTGTGAAGGTTCTCAGTCATCCAGGTCATGGTTATCTCAAAAAGGTTTATCCAATAGCAACTGGACTTAGTAGGTTTCTTGACGACGTTTCCTTGACGACCTAATGAAAAGATCTGATTCCTGTTGTTGACCTTGGGTTGCACTACCAGGCCAGGATGACGCCTCAGTCTTTATGTCTCTCCCCACCACCACCTGCTCCTGCTTTAGTTTGACTTTTAAAGTCAGAGGTAACTTGTGCTTTCAGGCTGCCTTAATGAGTCCTAGTGGTCCACGGGTGATGGGACTGTTAATGAGAGAGATGTTTGAAAGCGAGGGGATTCTGGGTGGTGGAACTGGATCGAGAGAGGGTCGGCTATAGACGGAGGATTAGATGAGAAAAACAAAGAGTTGAAAGCTGTGCCAGGTAAGCATTAACACTGCTTTAGATCTCAGTAGAGGCTTTTTTTCTTCCACAAAATGTTTGAGTTGCTGGGTTAGTGCGTACATGTGTGTGCACGTGTGTGGAAGAGACCTTGGGCCCTTTCAAGAGCATTTTTCTGGCGTCCTCGTTGAGAATTGATTGTCTTTGTTGTGGTAATCTGAAATTAATTTGCACTTGAACCCATCTTTCTTCTGGGCTCAATTTTAAAACGCTGTCATAATTACGTGCCCCCCACATGAAAACCAAGAACTAAGACACTGATATGATGAGCCGGAATATTTTAATTCCCCAGGTACTTAAGAGCCCCCTTTCTCTCTCGGTTTTCCTCTCTCTTCTCTACCCCTCCTTCTGTCTTCACTCACGACTTATCTTACAAGGTAATAAAACAAAATGTTCCCATGCGTGGGGCTTAAGCAAAAGGTATTTGCCTGAGGGGGAACAGTAATAAGTGCTGTACTGCTACACATTTACTCATGTACTTTCTCAGTAGGTCATCTCATGATCTGGAATGATGTTAAACTTTGGTTAATGCAAGCTGATGCTTGGCTGAGGGCTGCCAACGAAAAGCTGCTCTGTGATGATGAGCACACAACATGCACAATGCAAACACAGGGATACTGAGTGACTTAGGCACACAGTCAATCACCTTCTCCTTCTCTTTGATTTGAATGCATTTCATTTACTGTGGTCATGTATAGAGCCATATCTAGTTTCAGAAAATTTCCCAGCGGGGGTGGGCACACACACGTATATTGTGGTTGTTAACAAGATTTGTTTTGCATTAGTCAGTTCTGACAGGGGGTATTTGTAATATAAAACAGTTTAAGACTACCTGCTAACATCTGCTATTGATCTTAGCTGTGTGTCTCCCCCTTTGTTCCCAGCGTGAGCTGCTTATAACCTTATCAGTAATCTTTTTTTAGTTTTAGCTCAGTTTGCTGTTTGTTTTGGGGGATTTTTCCTTTTTTTTGTAATGGGAGGGGGGAGTTTTGGCTCACTAAATGCTGCAGGAACCATCTTCAGTGATTTCCTGCAGTGTTGCCTTGTGCTAAAAGGGCCTCAGAGGTCACTGGCCTTGGGCAGAAATTCTTTCAGTGTGACACCTCAGAGAGATAAGCAAACATGGAGCTAAACCCACAACGTAATTAGTAAGAACAAACAATTTCAAAGAGCTGTATTATTTTCTGTAGTGATTTGGGAATAGGATTAAATGAGTGATTAATTGTACTGTTTTTTTGCTGTAATATGAAGGCTTCTTGAAAACCTGACAAGAAAAGAAAAGGCAGTACTGTGTGTACTGTGGATTATTGCTAAGCAGCACATTATTATTATCAGCATTGTTATTATTATTTGTCTTTTTTCCAAGTACATTCATCACAAACTGTCACAAGTCATCTCCTCCTTTTGCTTCTCCCATTTTGCCCGTCTTCTGTCACTGTAAATGATTTAACACAATGACAAAACCACCATGCAAATTATGGCAAAGTCTACTAATTGTCTGTCTTTCCGTTGACTGAAGACAAAGTGTGTGTATCTGGAGTTTCCCCTACAGCGAGAGCTGCTGTCTGCTGACAGACATGGCCTGCTGCTAAAGTCATTGCAATAATCATAAAGATTAGGTTAACAGTGGGAAACGGCTGGGGAAGACAGGAGTTCACAGTGAGCTGTTATTTTTGCAGAGGTACTCGCAAAAATAACAACGTGCAACTGTAGGATTGCATGCTGTTTTTGACATAACCCTGGAGCTTATTCGTGTGCGCGTGTGAGTATTTGCCCGGTTTCAGTCTATGTAGATGGTGGTGCTTATTTCCTAGTATGCATGCATTAAATGTATGTTATACTGCTATTACTGCCATTAGAACTCTTTGTAGGTGTACTAGTAAAACGGCATAATATTCAAATACAAAGTTAATAAAAGATAGATAATAGTAATAATCAACTATGTCTCTCCTACACGCTGCTTATTACCTGGATCAGGTGTGTTCAGCCAATCAGAAGCTGTAAATGCAAAGGTTGTTGGAAACCAAGCAGGACACTGCGCCTTGATGACCAGTTTTGGGACACACTGGACCAGACAATAGATCTTAACTGTCAAACACATTGTTTTTGCAGTTGTGAATGTAAAAACATCTGATACACAGTTCTCTCAGATTAATGGCATACCATACACAGTCCAAGGATGACTGTATACTGCTGTAGCAAAGTGCTCTCAAAGCTCTACACTGAGAAACTTGTCATGCAAATGTGTGTGACAGATCTCTTCATGGAAAGAGAAGAACAAAGTAATAAACAAAACAATGCTTACCAGAAACAAAACTTGTGAAGATGACATTCTGTCACTAATTGAATCTGATGGCAGGACAGAAATAGAAAAAGACTCTTCATTTGTTATACAAAAACAAAATTTATTATACATTATTCACTTTATGCACATTTTGTTATTGCAATTCACACTTTATTACTCTCTGAATAATCATTCTGAATATGCAAGAGCTTTTAATTATTTAACACTTCAGTGTATATTTTCAACATGCTGTAGTTGAAATGAATTTGTTTGAATTTTGTCTCAGTTTTGTTTATTTCCTCTTTTGATATTGCGTGTTTTCTTTCCCCTTCAGAAAGTGTGTCATAGGAAGAAACAGTTTTCCGATCCTCAAATAGATCATCATTCCTCTTGAGTTAGAATCAGAACACATTTGGCTCACAAATGTTAAGCTTCTCTCTTCATTATATACAAACAAATTGTACTGCCTTCAAAGCGTTGCTGCAAGATATGTACTGAATCCCTTTAAAAGTGGCTACATGGTGTTGCCTCATCTAAAGACATGCTCGTGTCTTTTTAGTCGCTCCTAATTTTTCTGGAAACTTTATCTCTTGATCCCTGCCTGTTCTGTGCTTTGGGTCCTGCATGTGGCCAGCAGCTTTTGACTGTTATGTATCTGACACAAACCTCAGCGAGGCGCCAAACAACAGGAGCCATATTATTTTTCCACTTTCCACTGCCTGATTTCAGTGATAACATCTAGCGCTCAGTGTTTGACTTGTACGTTACTGACACCAACCTCAAAAGAGGCTTGCCACACTTTACACTCACACACATGTGCTATAGTCAAAGTACTTACTATCACCGTGTTTTTTTTCTTTCAAAAGACAACGCAGTCACTCTAGATAGCATCTACCAGCCACAGCTGGGCTTGCTCATGTTAGCAAAAGGCCACATTTGTTTCCTAAGGAGCCTGAAACAGAAACAGGAGGTACCACAATACTGATACTTGGACTGTGTCAGCGTGTGTGTGTGTGTGTGCGCAAGGAAGTATCCATGTGTGTATGATTCTGCATGTGAATGTTTGCACTGATAGGTTACGTGGACAAAAAAAAACAGCAACATGCTTAATATTTTCCCTCTCTCGCTTCAGAATCATTTTGCAGGCCATTTTCCATTCCTACATATTTTTATAGTTAGATTATAGATTATAGATTATATCCCAAAACCTAAAGCAGCTTCTTCCATTCCACAGCACACAAAGATATAAACTATAACTATAAAAGTCATAACTGGTATTATTTCCTTCATTTAAGGCCTCTTTGTATGGACAAGTCTCTTAGAATTTCAGAATAATATTCGTCAATGTAAAATTGTGAAAACTTTAAATTTAAAAACATTAGTAAATATCATCTAACGAATCTGGAGAAATACCTGTTGGCATGTGGTAATGCCAAAATGGAATTACTGTATGGGCTCAGCAATAGCTCCACAAATCACTGCTACACTAACAAAAATGCAAGTTTAAAGTCTACCATACAAAGGACAAGCTATATATGGATATGTTCAGGAAACTTAGCTGTCTTCCAAGGTTCAGGGTTCGTTTTATGTGGTCCGTGGCAAAGTATAGAAAGTATGGGTGCCATGGATGCTGTGGCCTCCAGACTAAAGAGGACCTCCTAGCTTGAAAGGCTGCATTGCTGGGAGGATGATAGCTCAGTGGGTAGCGCAGTCGTCTTCCAACCTAAGGATCAGAGGTTCGTTTCTCAGTCCTTCCTCAAAGCTACATGTCGAGGTGTCCTTAGACAAAACACCAAAACCCTGTGGTAACGCTGACACAGGTGTAGTAGCTGTCCAAACAACATTTCTCCAAGGGGATCAATAAAGTATTTATTCATTATTATTATTATTGGGTGCATTAGTGCCCGTAGAATGGGCAGCTTGAATATCTGAAAAGGCACCATCAATTAGTGATGGGACTTCTCGTGCTGAGGCTTCGGAGCCTGTCTCCAGTAATCGATAGAATTTTTTGCAAAGAGTGTATACGTCTTCGATGACAAATGTGATGACGTATGAAGCCTCGTTTGTTGGGCGTACCATGTGAGTTGTTCAGGAGCTGGTTTGTGGTTTTGCGCGCCGTCCAGAGTATATTGGGTAATGAAATGCAACGGAGTTTCCCCTAACCCTTCCCCAAGTTGTATGGTGTCGGTCTCAAAGACACACATAAACATTAAGTGGATTAATTCAGTTCAGTTTAGAAACTACAGACATAAAACTAATGTCATGATAGCTTGACACACAAAGACAATACTTAGTTCCCTGGCACTTTATTCCTATGCCAACCTGTGGCAAGACAATTTCAAGAACAGGAACACATCTGCCTGCCTTATTGTCTTTGACCAGCAGGGGGGTTGTGAGCACAAGAAGTCAGAAATGACGACTCGAGAAATTAACCATTTTGCGAACCAACTGGCTGTGAGGCTTCAAAGGGTAACAAGGCTTCATCTGGCCATCACTACCATCAATGCCGCAAAATCTATCCAGGTTGTCAAGTAGTCTGTTCTGAAATTGCGGCCTGGTAGCTGAATGGGATAAGCATCAGAGTGGGAAGCAAAAGGCGGCCTGATCGAATCCCAGCCCAGACTCCAAAAATGTAATTCATGACAATAAAGATTCTTCTTCTTTCTAAATCGAGGACCCAAATGCAAATGCAAGGCAAAACTACATGACTGAAAGAAACACTAAGACAGGGGGGTTGACCGGATCCAAAGTAGAAAAACAAAACAGAGAGACCAAGAAGGTGTGAAAGGGATGAGACAAAACAGAAACTAAACCCAAAGCAACTTGGAGAAATTATGACGAGCTGCATAAAAGGCAGGATGAAGCCCAGGTAACTGGCAGAAAAAATAAGGTGGCATAACAGTATGAACTGACAACGGAAAGGAGAACGTGAAAGGGCTTAAATAGTGAGTGGACTGATTCGAAATGAGGAGCAGCTGGAAACAGTCAGAAAGTGAGAGTGGAGAAAGGGGCGTGGCTAAAGTGAGGGAGAGAGAAATGCATGGAAGAAGACACGAGGGCCAGAGGAGGACATGACACTGACACAGGTTAGAGAACAGCGCATGTGACTGCAGAATATAGCGAAGTACAGATGTACTGCTTGTTACACCTACCGTGATATTGAAGGCGATGGAACTACAGCGTGGTGAAATCATCCTGATGGTATAGATTTACTGTCGGTTGGCCATGCACTTCTCCTGACTGTGACAGAAGGTAAGAGGCCTCAGGTAGAAAAAGCAGGGATACAGTGTTGAGTTGAGGGCTGCTTAGTGTCTTACTGGGCAGGGTCTCCCTCTGTCTTAGGTGTATGTATCTTAGCGTCTCCTTCCCTCTGTGAAGCTTTTACTCACCTTACAACAGCTGTATACTCACAGATGCTCATACCATAAGCATGTGCACATGAGAGGTTGGGGAAAAGTATGTGTGCCTTAGACCCGACTGCAAACATACATTATACACACACACGCACAAATAAACCAGACCTTCCATACCTACCACCAATCCCCTGTTTTTACAGTATGAGTACTACACTTTGTACTGTTAATGTGTCTGTGTGTACACATTGCTTCATGTAAAGTAAAGACACACACATGCAGTTCATCGCTTCCTGAAAGAATGGTTTGGCCTGACATCGGGCTGAATTGAGTACCTGCAACAGCTTGCCACCTGTCTTTTGTTATCCATCACCCGAAGTGA
This sequence comes from Microctenopoma stevenorrisi, assembly GCA_032270685.1. Classification (NCBI taxonomy): domain Eukaryota; kingdom Metazoa; phylum Chordata; class Actinopteri; order Anabantiformes; family Anabantidae; genus Microctenopoma; species Microctenopoma stevenorrisi. The sequence continues at coordinate 13,454,399 of JAUMTR010000008.1, forward strand.
CACCTCAGCCTCAGTTATTTATAGCGTCTATGGTAATTCTACTTTTATCACTTTAGCGATGGGAAGCTGATATTGTGAATGAGAAAATGTGGATCCTGTCAAATCTACTCAATTACCTTTCTAAATAGTTTCTTCAAACTCTCCTGAATTGACCATCAGTCTTTCCTGATGGGCTTGACAGAGAAGTCATATGCATGGCTGAATACTTGCTCGTGGCCGTTGAATGAACTGAGAACATTCAATATTGCTTATGCAGTTGAAGTTGTGCATGAGAAGTATTATCTTTTACACTGCCGGATTCTGGAAAGCCTGGATAATTAAATAAATTTTAAGATAAGCTAGTTCTTCAGCTGTGTCGTACGAGTTCAAATAGGGACACCTCTGTAAACAAAGCAAGTGAGCTTGTTTGGTATTGTGTTCTCATTTGCCCAATTAGACCAGCAACACTGCGCTCTCCCTAGGTGCTAACCCGCTAAATGGGAAATTACACCATAAAGATAAGGGAGTGTCAGAGAATGTTTAGGGTCTCAGAGTAGTGCTTTCAGCACGACTGCTCAGCACAGCCTGAGTAGAATTAATGAACCCTCTGTGGCGGGTTCCTGATGCATTTTTAAACAGCTCTTTTTCATTCCTGCAATGACATTTTGATTGCATTTGTTTCAGCAATAACTGTAAGAGAGTGAGTGAGAAAGACAGACGGGGGGAGAGAGAGAGAGAGAGAGAGAGAGAGAGAGAGAGAGAGAGCACTTCTCCTAAAAATAAATACTGTTCCACCAAAGTAACTCTGACATGGGTTGTACAGACAGATATCACATTTAATATGAGGACATAAATAATAGGTTCTGCAGCAAACTGTAATTTGATAGCAACTGATTCTTAATACCGTGAATGTGATATTGTGAATTTTAAGAGCTGATGCAATTTTTAGTAACAATGAATTACTTAATTCATTGTTTTTAACAGGAAGTCATATGCAAGTTTAACTTATGAAGATTAAACTATTTCTTTTGTATGTGTACATGTGTAGACATGCAATGCACTTTAATGACATATACCATTAGTAACCATACTGGATGAAAAATATTTAGAATACATTTGCAACCATGTGAAAGTGTTACTCTGATATTATAACAAATAGGTTCCTTGGGAAAGACAAGAGGGAGAAAGAAACGGGAAAAAAAGCAAATGTCTGTGCTATCGCTAAGTACAATTGGATAATAAGCACCACAGTCTCTAGTTGCACATTGTTTTTTAAATAATTTTAATTGCATCTTCCCAGCTATCATCAGGGGTGTCGACCCTAGAAGTGGGGTACGAGGTCATTCTCTAGCAGCAGCCTTTGAAGCTCAGGCACCTACCTCTCTCTCCCTTTCCCATCCACTTTGTGTGGCCTTGAATTGCAAATTGTTTTAAAATACGCATAATGAGCACAGTGGCAAAATGTTGAGGCTCTTTGTCTTCCCCTCACAAAGCCTTTAGCACAACTAAATGAGTTAAGATTGCTCCATTGAATTACAAACGATTATTTTACTTACTCCTACCCAGCGCATGCATAATGAAAGAGAAGAAGATGGAGCAGAAACTCCAGTGATTGTGACTGCGTGGACTGTGAACCTGAGGCATGTTCATCTAGATACAAATGATGATTTTAATGATGCTACCTGAGGTTACTGTTAAGTAAACTGTCAGAGAATAAGTGTAATTATATGCAGAAGGAAAGTTTTCATATTGGAAGATGGTCACTTTGATAGGCAACTTCCATGCATACAAATTCTTCGTCTTTGTACTTAAAATGAAATACAGCCATCCAGACGGGCTGCTTCAGGTTCTGTGACATGTTGAGTAACAATATGTTTTACAAGCACATTTAAGCTGATTTATACTTAAAGCAAATCAAATGTTTCAGCATGCATCATATGCCACAAAACAAGACTAAACAGGTCTTAGTTCAGGGCCGAGAGTGGTAGAAACTGCTCTGAGCATATGTTTCAGTAACTGCTGGAGCACTCCATTATTAAAACATGTCCTGCCACTTTCAGATCAGTGGTGACTCGACAGGTTCAGCCTTCAACACAGGCCACCGGCGATCGTGGTCTTTTGATTGTCCGCGATATTGCGATATATTATATGTGCACTTACAGCTTGTGGCAGAAAAGTAACAATAATTTCATGGTTGTCTTCCGTCTGGGAAAACTGTGCACCACCAAGCTGTTGGTCACCTGCCAAATTCAAGTAGTTGCTTGCAGCGTGTGTGATTGCTGTAATTTAAGGCGTTGTGCAATATTAACGAGATCAATGAGACCTTTGTTCAAACTACGCGTTAAAAAAAAAAAAAAAAGGAAAACCACACAGTAAATAATGATCAAATAATAATGAAATTCTAATATGATTTATTGTGTACTTTAACAAGTCGTGGGATCCCGTTTGCCTCTAATCAAAATCATCATCAATCAAAACTCATAACCTTACGAGTGCCACAGGGCTCTGACTGCACATTTATATAACGTTAACTATAATGTAAAAAGTCTCCAGATGTCCAAGCAAACCCAATGCAACTAATCTTGCAACTATTGCAATATTTTACTCCATGACCACTTTATCCAGGTATCTTAAATACGCGTGAATCCAATAACGTCTTATGCCTTCAGTGCTTAACCAATCATTTCAATTCACCCAAACAAATCACTCAGGTAATCACTTATTAACGAAGCCTGCAGATTCATCAATAGCAGCTTAATACTGCTACACAAGCTAAAGGGTCAAACTTCTGTCACTGCAAGCTTATTGTCTCCTCTTCAATTTCCTAAATTTAAGTCGCTGTTATCAATAACTGACTCGACACTCCCTTTGACACCTTCACAGTGGACAAGATGGCTACATGCTATTCTCAGAAATGATTAAGCTCGTCTTAGGAAGAGCCAAGGTGACATCATTGGTGGCTCAAAAGCTGCCTCTAAACTCAAAAAGAGCATTAGAATGCATTTCATGCTCGGCTCGCTGAAAAGTGCAGAGCTGAAATTTACACCTTATTTGATGTCCGTCTCCCTGCTGTTAATTGGTAAAAGGATCCCTGACCCTTTTGATCTCCTCTACAATCCCTTAAATGCCCAAGTCTGCTAAACTGTTCGTCAGGAGATATACCCTGCAGTTGCCCAGCGATGTAAAGTCTCTCTCTATCTGTCCCTCTTGCTTTTTTTTTGGTACTCCATCCTTTTCGGCTTTCTTGCCTTTGGTTTACGTCCAGGCTGTGGAGAAATAAGAGATGACAGTTGTTACAGATATGCCGGTTTAATTACTTGTCAGCTTATAGCCCATATCTCTGCTGCCCAACGCTGAAGCTTAACTTTTTCTAGTAGCTTAAAGCATGACCAGCCTCCAGTGCTTTAGTATTTAGCCATAAAACCCAGGAAATCTGAAAGATAAAAAACCACGAACAGATTTTCTAATTTTATGGGGAAAGAGTGGGCAGTTTTCTGTCACTGTTGGAATTGGCTTTCTCTCTCTGTTCCCCTTAGTGCAACAGTGACAGAAGAAGAGGGGCAGAAAGAGAGAATCTTGTAGAGAATGAAATTACATCACGTGAAGGGGTGCATTGGTGTAGGATAAGCAGAACATTTCTTATGGCTTGTGTGCCACTGTTGACACTTTTAAGTCTGTTTGCAAATTGATAGATGTGCTGGAGCCTTTTTTTATTCTTTTGGAGGAGGGCCATCCCAGACTCTCAAATCCAGTTAAGGGTATTTGGAAAACACAGCTGCTTATTTTGCAAGCTTTTGCTATAGTGCCTGTTGGTGGCGGGTGTCTCTAGGTGTATAAAGAGCATACTTATGAAATTTAACACCTCATCGGTTATTGAATTTGGGGATTTATACATGTTACAATAACCCAGATAGGTTTTACAACAGCAAAAAAAAGTCTTTATCCTGAAGGTACAGATACATTCAGTTGCTAGTGTATCAGATTATAGATTAGCTCTAAGTCATGCAATAAATCATTTTTCATGAAGACAGTGGTGTTTTTGTGTTGATTCAGCTGTGGGGTCATTTTGTTCTTGATGTTACCTAGTCTCACTGATACTAGTGGGATGCTTGCCAATAAAACAGCAACTGACCATTATCGCTTTCATTAAGGGGGGATTTATTTTATGGTTGTTGACTGCAGATTCAAATGAAAATATCTGCTGTCTTAACATGCCATTACCTTATTAATAATATCAATGCAGTGATTGGATCATGGATTAAATTTTAATGCATACAGTGGAAAGCAGAGTCAATCAGTGGAGTAAAAACTGTGATTAACAGCTCCTCCTAAAGCCATGTGTGGAGCTATATTATTAATATCCAGACTCAGAATGCATTGCCTTACTCATCACACATTCATAACAACTCAATAGCAGTTAATCCTTTCAGTGAATCATATTCTTTTCTGTTGTTCAATGGCGCAACTGACTGTGCGATGTCTTTTAGAAAAAGACATAAATACTGAAATCTCAAGCCAATTTGAATTTAAAGAAGCATCATATAATGCAAGCTGTTTATCACATAGACCATCAATATTTTGTATATGTATGATGACAGGAGTGGAATATCTGTCACAATGTGATGAGAAGTATCTCAGACTCTCTTCTCACACTGTAAGAAGTCTGGTAAAGGCCTGACTCAGCACCTGTGAGCTTCATCTAAATGCCATGTTGGTTCTTCTCTAGTTTAAAGAAAGTTGAACAGGATTTGTCTTTGTGGAAGTACGGCAGCCAACAGTCCACTCTTTGTGTAGTTTCTAATGTAAAAACTTAGTTTAGTCTGAAATTTAGTTACAAATGAAGGCACAGTAAACACGATTTTTGCAGAGCCAAAAGGGGGATGAATGGCAGTGAGCAAAAAGAACAGAAGAGCTTTGGACCCGTGCCTGTTTAGGTCCCATTGTTCAGGGTTCTCTCGTGTTTATCCCCGGCTTTGTCTCCCACCATGATACATACTTTTCATCGAAGCAAAACAGATTATTTGTCACCATAGATTCACCATCAATCAGTTTTACAGCAAAGCATAATATGTTTAAAGGCGAGAGAGACGTAAAAGCTTGATCCTGAGAAGAAATAATAAAGAAAATATATAAAATATTATTATGTTATTGTCATTAGTGATAATCACATTGTCCATACATATTTACACACACATATTTTCCATACAGTTATGATGCACTTGTATTATTTATCATGAAGTTGTGAAGCACAACAAAGAACTGAAATGTATGGAAGCAGGAAAATGGTGCAATGAACATTTTTAAAGAAATATGTAATCAAACCAATTATTGGACAACATATCCTGACTTGAATCTACCCAGCAGTTTCCACTGTCCTACAAATACCTCTGTCACACAATATATATTATTAATATATGAAAGCGTAATGGTCATATTGCCCTCATGCCTCATGCTACTGTTCCTTCAGTGTGCTGTAGCTAGTCCTGTGTTAGTCTACAAATGCTGCTGATGATCATAATGCATCGCTGAGCAGTAAGGTTTTATACATACTAGTAATAGCATTATTTTATGGCCATCATTTCAATGGCTTTTAGAATGGATCATAAAGCAAAACAGTTTGCAGTTCTTCTACAGACCCTCCACCCAATAATGAAAAGCCAGGATCAGCTGACTGCTAACTCTATTTACAAGCTCACATAATTCCATTGTGGCAGCAATATCAGAGTAAATACGCTTAGGCCAGTGATGCATACGCCCATAGAAGAAGGAAGCGAGATGAGATAGAGGTCACATGACTGCAGAAACACCTTTTAAAACACTTAATGTGCCTTAGCTGATGTCCGAAGCATGTATGTTATTACGACAGTTGTGTGAAAGCTAATTAATGGATAATTTGAATGATATCCAAGATGTGTCGCTTACACAGTTGGTGGCATTGACCTTCGCAAGCCTAATCATTTCTCACCCGGAGCTTCTTATTGCCAAGGGAGAGCATCATCAGTATGATGTCTGTTTATTTTGTGTGATCACACTTAAATTGAATTTTTTCCTTGAAGGGCAATATTATAAGAGGTAGTCATCTGTGAAGATTGGTTAACTATAAATCTTAAATTACAGCTGAATGTTGAGGCGTTCTCATTCCTTTCATGCTTTATGAAAATGAAGATGTAAAGGGGAAAAAGTGAAATAACACAAAGTCATTTACTACTTATCACCCTCAAATACTGACAACTGGATTCAACTGATTCATCCATTTAATTATTCATGTACCTACTGCACATGTGTGTAGTAGGTACACATATTTGAACATCATAGATGCACAGTAGGTAAAATATGTTATAATATAAACAATAAATCTGATGGAAAAATGAGGAAATCTGTGCCCAAGACACTGAAACACACATTTGAGGTGCTTTCTTCCTCTTTCCGGTGAGTGAGTGAGGAAGGGGACCTGCAGGAGAATCTTTTAATATCGCTTCAAGGAAAGATATCTCATTTAGACATGGTTCAAACAATTATTAACAGTATTGATTTATGTTTGAGTGATTGGAAGCCAGGGGAGGGAGACGAAGTCAACCGTCATGACCTCTTGCCTGGAGACGGAAACTGCCTGACACAGATCATGGCTGTCTCACATGTGAAACTGCACCTGCCTGTGACATCTTAGATTACTGGATATGGGCTACAGTGTGATAACGCTCAGTGTATGATATTGGAGTAGTCATCAAAACACATTGCTCAAAACACATTGCTCCTTGTTGAAAAATGTCTGCTGTCACAGCATCCAGGGAGAAAGGACGTATTCAGTTTGCCCTTGTTTCTACTGTATTTGTCTGTTGTTTTTCATGATCCATGCTGTGAGTAGGATTTTTCACATTTCCCCGCAGAAATTTCAAGTTGACATTGGCAGAATATTTGCTACATGAATAACAGCGCACTGTTTTCTCCATACGTAAACAGCTAAAAAAACACAGCTGACGCAAACATCCAAAATTTTTATGTATTTACCCCATCTCTCCTGTTTTTTTTAGCTGGAGAAGCTTAGTGTACCAAATGCTTTACTTTACTTTACTTTACTTTGCTTGGCAGACGCTTTTATCCAAAGCGACTTACAGGGAGCTAGCGCTGGGTGTCTGGCTCAGGGACACACCTGGTAGGGGATGGACTAGGAGCCAGACTGGGATTCGAACCTGTGACCTTCTGCTTCCCAGTCTTGCGCTTAACCCACTGAGCTACCAGGCCACAAATGCGTTGTAAATAATTTCTTATACATTCCTCAGAACCTCCCCTGGATTTGCAATCATGGCCACCCTCAATATTAGTAGAGGTTGTGCAAAAGTACAATAGAAAATTGTCTATTTCAAAGGTGCAACTGAGCTGTTAGAGATCATAAAACAATAGTGTGGCATGTCATTAGGTTATTACAGGCTTATCCAGTAATTATATTAAGTATATTACCATGCAACCACTTAAAAAATTTCCAGAAATATGATTTCACAGCCCTCTTATGACATCCCCTCAGCAACCAGCCCCAGGACCGCATGTCAGTAAAATAGCTGCTGAACTAGACGAAGATGAAAAGGCCTTACTTGTCGTGACTGTCATGACTTTTGAAAATGATACTTCATACATATTATATAATTATAATTATTCAGACCTCTTTCATATATATATGATTAATTATGGGCTTTACTGTATATATATGTATATATGTGTGTATATATATGTGTATATATATATATATATATATATACACACACACACACACAGTAAAGCCCATAATTAATCATACCCCTGGCAAGTTTTGACTTAAAGTCAAAAACCAGCAAGTTATTTTGTGACAGGATATGACTGTCCACAAACCAACTACCCGTTCAGTTGATTAAAACAGCTGTTCCCAATTAATCAGGGTAATCAGGATGCTTTAGAACAGCTTGGACTATTTGGAATAGTATAGAACTTTGGATTTTCCCAGTGACTGTGACAGTTTGTGAAGGGTATGAATAATTCTGGACATGACACTTTTTGCTCAAATGTAAATAAAAGCTGAGAATTTTTTTTTTACCTCAATATTGGCTCTTGTACATCGTCATATTATCTTTTGTCAAAAAATAACATGCTGGTTAAATACAAAGAACTTTAAGTCAAAATTTGCCAGGGGTATGATTAATTATGGACTTGATTGTGTGTGTGTATATATATGTATATATATCTATATGCTGTTTACTGTGTGACTGTGTATATATACGCACCTTTGTTTTGCGTTGTTCATTTTGCTCAACATGAATTACTTGAACTAATTGGCAGATTGGAATAACTACCACCTTTTTCATTCCGTGTCTTCATTCATCGAGTTAAAATAAATGAGACGCCGCAACAGAATTCTTCACGATCCAAAAGTTAAGCTTTTGATCCAAGAAGAGACGTGCTTTGAGTGGAGAAAAATAAATATTTTTAAATATATACAAGTTTGCATTTAGCTTCACCTTTCTTTAGAGCATGCACCCTTTGAAGTCTTATTTGTTCGGAAACACTCCCATCTCATCGAGTCCAGGAAATTCCCCACTGTCCTAGTTCCTAGATTAGAAAAAGTAATCCAAACTAACCCCTAAAATTCAAAGAAGAGGCTCAAAACTAATATTTGAGCTGATGTCTCACAAGTGAGCCTATTGTTAGTTTGTGACTCATAAAACGTGTGCTGTCAACCTGGATCTGCTTATGATAGATTGAGTGATTTAAGCATAACTCATGACCTTGTACAAACTTGAGGCAAACTCTGCCTCTAAGAAACCACACATAATACGCAACATTGTTGTGGCTGGGTGCTTTGGCCAGCCGTGACTCCTGGTGCATGTTTTAATAATGTGCTTATTTATATGTTATATGTTAACCTCACATGAACAATACAGACATGTATGCAGTCATGTACTCTCGGACCACACAGTTCTTCCTGTGTATGTTTCTGCCTGTGTGTTACATGGCCGGCCTCCGTTTCGGGGTTGGGAAGGAGAGTGAAGAGGCAGCTCACATTCACCTGAACCCACAGAAGATGATTCCAGATTACTCCTCAGCACATTGCTGTCAGAGGAGGCCATGATAAATGAACAGGCTCCGGTAGACCTCACTGTTTATTTAGACCTCTTGTTTCTGACACAGTTCCCACACAGAAAAAAAGAGTGCTGAAGTGTGTCAGTATTAAAACATAACCTTACCAGACAACAATCAGCCTCCAGGGACTTTTTGCTCTCTTTTTCCTAATCCAGAGAAAAGCCTGATTGTTCTTCATTGTGGAACTTGGGACTGAGACCTGTTCAGGACCAGCAGTGAGCGGCAGCCGACCGTGGAAGGCTTTCCAGTACATTAAGAGTATATGAAAGAGCAACTGACCAGGCTTAGATTGATATGGCTATGTCTGCACAGGACAACATATGGGAAAGCAGTAATCCTCTCTCTCTGCTGGAACTGTGGGTATTTTTCTTGGGGATTTGAGCATAGGAGAGACAAATATGGATGGCCCCGCAGTTGTGGAAAATTGTGCACACAGCTGCTGGTACTTTGTGGATGTGTGTCTTGATAAATAATTGTTTCCTATCTGTCACAGCCTCTTTTCACATCCTCGCTGGCTGAGAAATGTATAAAAATACAGCCTTTGAAATGTACTGCACATGCAATGTAACACAGCGCTGCTTTTATTTTGTACGTAGCATGCATGTAAAACATTGCTTCTTTTCCTGCTATGCTGCTGTTTTCCTCTTTGTAAACAACATGGACATTTAAAGCAGTTTTCATCTTTTACGCAAACCATTCTAGGTTATTGTTGTCGTGGCTCCTTCCAAGCATATGTCGAACCTTAAATGTTTCATTGTCTGCTGAGATCATGACAAATCAGCATTTTGGACTAGTACGGAGATCCTAAACAAAGTAAACAACATGTCTATTCAAGATCAGCACCATGCTAAAACTGACTTAACACGAGATACACATAGTGTTCGTAGAGATATTGAGTTTGTGCTTTGTTTTTGCTCCAGAAACACAAATATGATGCAGACACTGTGGAAGGACTAAAGATCCTTTCTGCGTGAAAGAAAAAAAATTGTCTGAATAGAATGTGATGCAACGCTGTGTGCTTTGAATGCTTCGGAGATGCCTTTTATTGAAAAAGGTTTTGTTGACAAGCTCCATTCCCTTGCAGAAAAAATGATGGGAATAGACTATAGCCAAAAAACAGATCAACTAACTATGAATATGCATATTCAAACAGCCAGAACTGACTCCAAATCTCTTTTCATGGGGGAGAATATGCACATTTTCCTTCCATTTATTAATTCCAAATCCTATTCACGGCCAAAGAATGGAGGTGAGCATAATTGCGTATTTTGTCAAATGTGGTCAAATTAAACTGGAAGCCGAATGAATTTTGTGTTTTTGTGTGCTATTTTTTCAGAAGTGGTGTCCTGGTTTTAAATCCCCAAGTCTCAAGTGGGCACATCACAAAACCAACACAGTTTGGCAGCAAGCTGGCAGTCTTTGCTCGTATGAGGCCCAGAATTTAATGAGCATGAATAATGAATACTACTCAACATGCCGGTGACTGAGTAGGCTGCCAGTTATTAGGTCAATGAAGTCGTTGTTTAGCAGGGAACACTCACTGTCTCGCTGAATGATGGACTCCCACCATCCGCTGATCCTACACTCTGGAAATAACTTTTCAAATGCAGCAAATCAGCAAGTGCCGACAGACACCAAATTTCAACAGTCCTGCCCATGATGTGTGTTAAGGCATCCTGGTACTAATGGTATGCGCTGTAGATTGATACAGTTGAGAGTTCTTGTGTCATTGTAAGCTGAATTAAAGCTGTAAACTTATTATTATTAATATTATTGTCCCATTTTGCTCACCTTCATGGTTTTTACAGCTGGCTTTTCACAGGCGTGTTACTTTTTTTGTTCCAAATCTTTCACACATTGAAAAGCGTTAGTTCACCATCACCTGTTTGTTGGTACAATAATAAGTGTATTGCCTTGTAAAGTACACGTCACCTAAAACAACCTACTAAATACCAGATTCCAATGCAGGGAGGTGCTTTTTTTTTTTTTGCCCCGCAGCTACAACTCCCATGCAATAGACGCCATGCTACTTGCAGAGGATTTAAAGGATAAAAGAGCGGGGTGAGAGGAGGAGAGGAATACAGCAGAGGGAGCGAGAGATTGAGCATCCAGCGGTAGCACAGTGGCAAGAGCCAAAGTATGCAGATCAAATGCTCCAAATCTGTCAGTCAAAACATCTGTCATTTCAACAACCACAACGCTGAAGTCTGACGGTTAATTATTGACAAGTTTTTCTTGATTTCTTACACCTTCTCTCTCACCGTCTGTCTCGGTGTCTCTGCGTTCTCTCACTCCATTTCTTTCCTTAAAAATTTGACACAGGCTCCAACATGAAAGCTGCTGACCTGTGTTTGGGTCTGTCACAAGTGATTTTGCTGCCATGCCTCCGCCGCCCTCCACCCACCCCTTTACCGGGATATCCTCTCTCGCTCACTCTCTCATCCTGTCTGTCCTCCCTATCTCCCCACCCTCTGTTGCTATGGCACCTGCTAGGTCGCCACAGGGACCCTTATATCTCCACTCATCCGACTGCTCAACCTTGGTGTCGATTCTATCCAGCCCAGCTTCATGTCAGAGAAAAGCAGGAGTAAGACCCCTTGCTGTTTAACACTCCAGAAGTTAACTGAGGTCTCTCTCCCTCCTCTGCTTTTCTTCTCTATCCTTTTTTCAGAAAGAAAACAGCATTTTCAAATGTGAAAGTAAAATATTCCTTTTTAATAAAAGCAATACAACTAATGGGTCATAATAATGTTTTTTTTACTCAATCGTCCCGACATTAGACTCCTATAGTGAAAAAGAACCAAGCAAGTGCTGTGCAACATTATTATCCTATTAACAAGGTTCATTTTCTATTTTTGTATAATAAATGTAGTCTGCGTGGTTTGTTTTTGGCGCTGATGCATTGCTACCTATACACAAAGCATAAAGTAAAGGGATAAATACTTCATTCAGCCACCACGCAAGATACTTAGGATGAGAATTACCATTAAACTTACAATCATTTTTTCTGATGTTGGTTAAACGTTTTCTCTGAATGAAGAGGAGGCGAATTTGTCACGTGTGATGGAGTTGTGTTGTTAGTCAGGTAGTATTTTATTTAATAACAGAAAAAAAGGGCATCTGCATAGCTGGGGCTGTCGCGTCTCACACCGTCACTGACATTCTGTCACAAACATGCCGCTGTAGGCCCTGGCGGAACCACATCCCATACAGGTATGAGCCCCTTTTTCCTGTCTCAGGCCATATGTTTCTGCTATTTCTGTCAGTAAAATCACATCTACAACAACCACTGCTTGTTGTTTACAGAAGTTTAAGCTCCTCTGATACGTTCCTGCTTATGTTTGCATGCTTTTTAGCCCCATAGATAATACATGAGCTTGCTTGCTTTTTTTTTAACAAAGGGGAGATGCTGCCATATGCATGGAGGAATAAACGAAGACCTAAACTGACAGCACCATCTGCCAAACACAGTTGACGTCAAGACAATGGCCCCCACTCAACATTTTGCCCAGCTCTCAGGAGGATGCCACATTGTCATCAGTGCTAATACTAAATATTAATAATTTGTTGACCCCAAAGTGTTTAAAAATCACTGATGCAGACACATATTGCCCTTCTGAATGGCATATGCAGATGTCAGGTGAGCACCACCGGACTGCGCTGCTCAGTGTGTGAACACGTGTGTGTGTGTGTGTGTGTGTGTGTGTGTGGTGTTTTCCAGGAGCACAGGGCCTAGACAACTTCCACCAGGACTGTCATGAATATTACATTGTTCCAGATACCCGCCTAACTCCTCCTCTATGTCTCAATTTCACAAACACTTTTACACACACCCAGGCACAAGCTTTAGGTGTAAACCATTTATTTCAGCTAAATTATCCCATTCATTAGTAACAAGTGAGTAAAAATAATAATAATAAAAACAAAACACATAAATAAATTGTACATATACTAATTCTGTACATTATAATAGCTGATGGCTAACAATTAAACTGTCTCAGTTATCAAAAGGTTCAAACCATAATCATTCTTAAGTAAAAAATATTAAATTTTTATTTGAATGACACGACAACATATCTTACACCACATATACATCAGGGGAATTTAGGAGGTTACATGAGTTAATCTAGTGTCTTTCCCTCGCATATTAACCATATCCTTGAGCTTGCTCCATATCAAAACACTTGACTGTCCAGACAGTAATTTTATAATTGTGTCAAAGCTGCACTTGGTTGTGAGTTAGATTCTTTACAAATGCTAATGTCTCTAAAGTTATTACAAATAGAAATGTTTCTATGCTGTAGTAAAAATGTTTCTGATGGACTTCTCAGACCTGACATATTTCTCCAGACACTGGATACATTTCACCTTGGCATCTGCTGTGATCGCTTCTGTTTTCCTCCCATACGTCTTTATTAGTTCATAACTGATGAGGACACCGCGGGATGTCACTTGATGAGAGGCACCATGTCAGTGAGACTGATTTATTCTCAGCATTTGCTCTGCGGTGGTGCCAACTGACCCAGTAAACCCGCTCTTTAAGCCAGCCGTACACACACAGGGCCCCTTACATCTCGGGGTGCTCTGCTTACCCTCAGAATAGTGTCCAACCCGAGGTACAGTAACTTTATATGTGAGACGTCCCTCGATTCATTTCACAGATAGGCTTGAATTTCACCAGAGATGCGAGTTGATGCAATGAGTGTTTTCACATACTGTCAGCATAAGCAAGTTTCTGCTGATGTTTTGACCATGATTTATAGCCGTACTAACAACCAGACACTTTTGCATTAATCCTCTGATCACATGCGGACAGCGAGTTTTACATGTTTGACAGAATATGGTGGATAGCAAGGCTACCATCTCTGGCATAATGTGGAGCGGACGGATGGCATCAGGCCTGGATCATCCTTCTAAAATCTGTTGAGTGCTGTTCTAGCCTTTAAACAGAGAGTATGCGGTGCCAGCACACCAATATTAATTCTTACTGACAGAAAGCACGACAGGAAAAGGTCTTTGTTTTATTTGACTGATTTGTATTTCTTTACACCCTAGGCCCCTGTGCCATTTCATTAATTAATTTCATAAATACCCCAACGTTTAAAATCAGCATTAAATATTTCATCAAACTTTACAGTTTTACTATGACAGTTCAAATACTTCTTGTCTGTGAGTCTTATTCTTTTCTCCACAGGTTAATTTCAAGAGGATATCAGTGCCACAAAAGTCTTGGTGGATGAGTTTTGTTTGGCAGGAAACCTTGGCTGTCACTGTTCAGGAAGCAACAGCTCTATTACCCTGCTAACATAAGCTTTCTGGGCGTTTATACAGTCCCCCCCCCCCCATTGATTGAAGTGAGTCACAAGGCTGAAATGCATTTGTTGGCAGGCGGCAGTGGCAGACACAAAAGCATGGGTGGGTGTCAGCTTTTAATTGTAACTGTCTTGCAGAATGGGTGTTGTTTTAATATCCTGTATAGATTTTTATGTAATACACTTACTTGTGAAAGGCAGCCCGGAGCAAGAATCAATTCAGCCCAAAGGATCCCATCCTCCTCCCCTTTTGTTAAAAGCCAATCTTGTTTTAATGATGCATGAAGAAATATTCAAGCATTGACATTTCACTGTCAGGTTTCTTTAGAAAAATCAATTAAGATAATACAGCTTTGACCCAGTTATCCAGTTAATGCTTATTAGGGATGTAATATGATTTACTGTCAGCATTTATAATTCTTTGCATCTCATCCCATTAGCCCTATGACTGTTTCATAGAGTGCCGTACAACGGTCACTTCTAGGAAGCTACAGTCGCTAGGAGCTGATAAAATGGAGTGGAAAGGAGTAATGACATTGATTGGGATTGGTGGGCAGGTTAAATGCAAGCCCCTGAGGCATTCTCTCTTTCTCTGTAGCTTTCACCCTGTCTGTCTCCTTCTGTCTTTCCCTTTTCCACCAACCATGACATGATGGAGTACCAAATACTGCCCAGCTGCAAAATTACACATTTGTCCGTATCATAGAAATTCAACAGGGACATTTATTGTCATTTATCTAAGTTAACGTAATTATCTGTGTTGGCTACCTGTCATGCCAAGGTGTTGAACTAAGGAGTTTATCAGAGTTAGTACAGATGCTAGTTTTGTCTGCTGCACACTTATTCTGAATGGGATATGCAAAAATTAGCTTAGAGTAACGTTCAGCATTAGCTTATCAGCTAAATTGTCATGACTTCTTGTGAAGAAGTGCACATTTACTATCCCTCCGAGAATAAATCTACATGCAAAGAACTGAAAGAAGACAAAAGATAACGTAAATCAAACTGCACAAAAACTTTCATCCAAACATGAACTTATCCCTGGGAAAAGAAAAACTCTACTAAATGAATACTGCTGTGCACAGCATGAACAAAACGCACTGTGTCCCCGGGGGAAATGTTGAAAATCACTGATGTCTCTATATGAGAAAATGTAAAACCTGTTTTACAGTGACGCATTTTTTTTTTTTTTTGTCACTTGAAGTTCTTCTGTGTTGTAGGAACTAATTGTCATGTTAGAATGAGAAAGTCAGACTTATGTGACTGTGTGTTTCTGAACCCTGTTCAACTTTATGGCACTTCAAAGCTGACAGCAGTGAAGTGAGAGACCTGCAACATCCCTGCTCAACTCAACTATAAAGGAATGACACTGTTCCAAAAGCCATCTTGGGCTATTGGAACAAGAAATGTCTCCACTGTATTTTACCCAGATCGTTTTTCTGTTAAGTATTTAATTCAATTGTTGTTAGTAACACATAAGGCCATATATATAATTTGTGTTTTAAAATATGTTTAACATTGCACGGTACATGTTAGATATTTTGTCTCACTGTTTTAAACTATGTCTACTGCACCCTATGTGTTTCACAATGTTCACACGCAGTCTGTTCTTGTGCTAAAATGCAGTGTTACTAATACCTGAACCGCCAGGCGCTTGCTATCATCTTTCAGAAAGGTCAGGGGTTAAGTGTCAGAAAACGTGACATGGTCTAAATCTGCCCTTTAAAATATTTTGTGCAAGGCACGAAACACTAAATGAGGGCTGATTACTGTCAGCGTAAAGCTAAAAAGTGCCCCAGAGGAATTTTCATTTAGCTAACTTTTGGTGTAGGAGATTGTACAATCAAAAGAAATGTAAGCCACTTTGTCCTTTATAATATGTGCTTACCCTTTATATAATCCACAAAATTGCTACAGTATGGCACAAAGTAAGTGAATTTGTAAATACTAACAACATATATACAGTAAAGAACTATACACTCTACAAAGCTGATGCTAATTGTGGTGTTTTAGAGACAACACAAAGCAGAAAAAGCTGTGCAAAGGTGTACAAAAGGTGTCTGTTGTTTTCATTTAAGATACACAAACTCAATTACAATGCTTACAACCGAGGAATATGAAACCTGCATATTTAACCAATCTGTGTGAATGAATCTCTAAACACATTTGCTTTAAACCAACTCCTGTTTCACTGCTGCTTTGTCTTTTGCTTTACTTCTGCAGTCATAAGCCAAAAAGCCCACTTCCCTCCTTACCTTCCTAAATGCATATCGGCAATCCACTGACACAAAGGCATCATCTGTCTGTGTGTACAGAGCAGCAGCAGCCACTTTGGATCCTGAATCTCAATGGGCTCATAGTGCCTCCGACGCCCATCTGTTCCAAGCCAGCCAGCGAGCCACTAAGCAACAAACTTTGATCCCCATGTAGATTTTTTCCAAACCCATCCGGATTTGCCTGCCCCTTAAGAGCCATTGTGAGGCCGCCCTGAAGTACAAATTTTAGATTCATTATGAGTGTGGGCGGCAACCTTTGTATTCCCCAAAGCACAGATGTATGCAGACAACATATTGCTATTTGGTAGCATAAAAGCTTAAGTCCATTGTTCATTGTTGGTTCATATATCACAAGTGCCTCACTAATACAAAAAGAGCAAAACACTTGTCATGAAATACTTGTGATTAACATTAGCGATTATAGATGCTTGTTGTTTGTTTGCTGTTGTTGTGTTTTTTTTTCAACAGCACTTATACTTGACCTAATCACCCATTTGTAATCTTTTCATGTTAGTTTATTGGAGAAAATGCCTACACAGTATTTAACAACTGTTAGGGCAGGTCTAATAATGTTTCTATTGTGCATTTAAGTTTTTCATAAACTCTAGTGCTAAATGTGATTTTTTTATTACATGTAAGCAGTACTCATAATTACATAAACACTTGGTAAAAAAAATTACCAACAACGCAAATATACTTGCATCTAACTTCATGATTTATGAGATCTTAGAGTTTAAATGTTACACCCAACCACTGATTTGGTTGAGTATGTGCATATGTGTGTCTGAAGAAGGTGTTTGTGGACCTGCCTTTTCAAACAAATGAATAAATAATGTGGGTGGCCAAAAGGTGACAGTTAGGCATTAATTCTAAAATACATAATTATGTAGAAAAGGTTGACTGATGAAAAAAAAAAAAAGAAAAAAATGCGCGGTGACACCTCCACATTTTTTTCCTTTCATTTTTAGAGACATGGCAGCAACATTAGCATTGGTCATTAGTGGCAGACACATCCGAGGAGTATCGAATACAGAGGCTCATGCGCAGACCCTATTTGGTTACCTGTGTGACAGGCTTGTACAGGACACCAGAAACAGCTGTCCTGGCCTGTGTGAGCCGAAATAATTAGGCCTGTCATCTCAGTGCTCTGATTTCCCCTTCAGCCCGCTCCACAAAATGCTAATATTTTGCTTTCATTGTCACATTCACCTTGACACGGATATTGCCTTGGCGCATAACTGGATGAGATGACTCTAAATTTGCATTGTTCGTTCTAATAAATTTGCTTCCTCTGTACCTCATGGCAGGACCCATCAGATAAAGTCTCCCGGAGTGTCATCAATCATGGCCCAGGCTGACAGACGGCTTTCGCCTTCATTTGTTACATAGAGGAACATGCTTAATTATTTGTACTGTAATTAGTTGGGAAAATGTCAGGAAATGTCAACTCTCTGTTTGCTGTGGAAGGGCTCTGCTTGAAAGCCACAATGACTGAAGTGTCATTAATGCCACGTAACAAGACGAGGATCAGCTGGGGGAAGAGCGGAGGGGGGGTGGGGTAGGGGCCTTCTTAGGCTGTAATCATGGAGAGAGTTAGAGGGAGACACAAATCAGCAGTGCTAGCTAGCATGATAGGCATCTTATTAGCCAAGCAGCCAGCCTGCCGCATTTTTCAACCACATCTTGTTTCCCTCCGCTTTTCTCACACTGGCACGAAATAAAGGCAGCAAGTGGGGAAAAGAAATGAAGTCAAGTAAACAATTCCGGCTTCCCACTCGCTGTCAAACCGGTCGTACTTTGCTATGTTATATTGCCTGTCATAAACAGGCATAATGCCAAATACATAAACAATGGAGAGGCTTCTCGCATGAGCCATCCGTGCTAAAGCAGAACTTTTACAATACAATTAATAGCAAGTCAAACTGTTCCCGCACAAATGTTATCGCTCGAGTGGTTAACAGGGTGATTATCTGTCAACACAAATACAGCTTTGGTCTTTTCTCCCTGAAGCCAAGCTCATATTATCCTCACATTTCCTTCTTTTAATTATACAAAATAATTATTTATTGCAAAATTAGAGGACAAAGTCATTAAATAACTTTCACAGCCTATTACTGTATATGACCAGTAATTATTGCATTCGGCTGCTAGCATCTGTGAAATACATATTTTAGTGCCTAGTTGTTGAAGCGACAATTGGCTAATGTGTGTGGACAGGCCACTTGAACGCTTATCCAAAAGGCAAGGTAATTTACACTTGTTTGAAAAGGGGGGGAGGAGACAAAGGCAAAAGGGAAATAGAAATCCCATAAGAGACAGCTTTTGTTTTGGAGGAAAATATGTAGCATTATGAGCTCTCAAGGGGGTTTCAGTGGCCATTCGTCTTTTCAAGGCCTCGCAGTGGGAGCGTGGTGGAGCAAGGCTCAGCCTGCTACCTTGCCCACCGACAGGCACTGATGGTCATCCAAGAAGCTCCTTAATTAGCCTGCAATCTGGCAACGACCCGTGTTCCTGAGATGTGGCAGCCCTGTTTAAATATGATGCCAGATGCAGTCCCACCTTCAGCATGTCATCTCATTGTCCTAGGAAGCCAGGGGGAGAGAGAGAAAAAGACAGAGAAACAGCACAACATCCCACAACGCAGCATGGGTTGTGGGATGTTGTGCATTTTGTGTTGTGCTCATTCTCCTTTCCCTTGCTTCTGTTTTGCTGTCTTTCCGTAGGTGCGCTTCTTCTTGTTCGGGTACACCCAGCTGAGAGGGAGATATCGCAGGAGACCTGAGGTGACCTCAACTTTGAGAAGTGATACAATTTAGGTGTGGAGACTTTTCCCAAGCATGCCACAGTCTTTTTTTTTCAATTTTGTGGTGGTTTGAATGCCACTTATGCATGTACACGAACACATACATCACCAGAGCATGTGGTTGTGCATGAGTTACAGTACTTCTAAGTGTTTTTTGTCTCTCCGATGATGTATAAAATTTGGCTTCTGTAAAATGACTTGACACATTTAAATTATTAAAGATTATATATGCATATGCAAGGCGGTTCACAGAGTAGCAGTCAATCTAACCCTGTATGCATGTTTTTCTACTACTACTACTACATAGCAACGACACAATGTGCACAAACTTAAAAAACCATATTCAGAAAAACCCATTAAATCCAACTGAGTTTGACCTGCTTTTATACAGACACACTGTAATACTTGATATTAGACTAATCTGTGATTCAGTATGTAGAGCAAGAGGAAGTATTATCTAAAATGGTGTAAACATGTCCCAGAGCCGTCTAAGATTCCCTGCTTATAATAGTTTTATTTCAGAATACTGGATATGCTGTAATACTAACAGCAGCCTCTTTTTAGCTTGTTTGCTCATGTACTTCCTCTAGGATTTAGGCCGTCACAGCATACAACTTTGTGTTGCTGTGCTCATAGTAAATGTGGATAAGCTTAGAAGACCAGGGACTTTTTATAGACTAGTCAGTAGAGCTCTTTCATGCCATATCTACAGCTTTTCCTCAAGTACAATGGTATCACTGAAGTCCACCCAAACTGCATCTGCCTTGCAAATCTCAGCTTTAGATTTAATAACTAATTCCTTTTAGAGATTAAGTGAGGATGCAGTTGTAGGACAGAAAACGTGAATATGTGCCCACATAGTGCATATAATTGGCCAATGTCTCGGTAATTACCTCAGCTGTGAAGTGAACATGAGCTGCAGAATGGTCATTTAGGAGACACGGGTCTATAAGTATTTTTATTTAAAACTGTTATTTCAAAATAAAAGATACTACGTATTATTTATTCACCATATTACCTTTTCTTGGATTTGGATATCTATGTACAAATAAATCACCCATGTGTCACACAGATTTATCAACATGAACAAATGGCATCAACTTGAATGCAAAGTTTGTATCTGGAAACCTCATTCATTTGTTGCTGCCTGTATGGAGGGGGGAGATAATCTAATCAATTTTCAGAGGAAAAAAGATGCAAAAAAAAAAAAAGAGAAAAGAGGGGGACAGAATATAACATTCAGCAATGCTGAGAAATACCCAATTGTCTGAGCAAATGTAAAATGCCAAAGCCTCTTAGAACATTGTACATCTTTATTCTGTAATACATTATCATGCATATTTCATACAGGGAGATTACTAAAACGGAATTGTGTGTCTTTCTGTTGTATGTCTTCATAATTACACCTTGAAGCCATAGTCGAAAATTTTCCTCCCTTATTCCTCCATATTCATGAAAAGCAGACTTGTATTTTGATAAAGAGAAGCTTGTGTTCTCAACTTCATTCAAACGGCATCATGGCGCTGTATTAAAGTGGGCATCTGTGTTCTTGCGGCATTAATCTCTTCAAGCACATTCCAGCTGCTGTGATGTGCAAGAGGGAGATAAGTCTTAAACAGTCTAAAGCTAAGCAAACCAGACAACTCTATTATTGGCTTCATAATTGCTTAATTAAACTTTTGTCACTAATCATTATGAGGGCAATAGAGCTGTTATACAGGCTTTCTGTTGAGCAGGAAAAAAAAAATCAATAAACTGTGTTGGGGAGCTAACACCCCCCCACACACACACACGTCTCTCTCTTTCTTTCACTCCATTTCTCTCTCTCTCTCCCTTCTTCCCTCTTTTTGTCCTCCGCAAATGAAATTCATTGCTGCCGGTTAGTGATCTGTAGGTCTGGAGCTCGACTGATATGAGCTGCCATCACCATTTGAATTGAGGGGTATTCAGTAGCACATGAATATGAACAAATGGCAAACATAAATCTCTTGCATGAAGTACACCTTCTATCCCTTTATTATGGAACAATTGACCCATCTAAAATGAATTCTAATGCTAGGGGAAAGCATTTAGATTTAAATTACACCGTTGGTCCTCTGGACCTGAGAGATGACAGCATAAAAAAGATTAATATGCTAATTATTTTTTCCTCTCCTCTCTTTATTCCTCTTTTCGACATTTGCGTAGGGTTATTGTGGTCCTTGTAAATAAGATGACTGTTTTGTCAAGGAATGACTGCAAGGTTCCTTCCTGTAAAGTATGCTTTAGATCACTGACATGCATCTAGCTGTGGCATTATCTTTATTGTTTTTTTATTAGCCAGTGATTTTTTTTTTCACCTTCTTGAAGCGCGAGCTCATAAATGTGTGTTCAGATGTGTATGCTCAGTATGCAAATAAATATTGTCTCACCGCTGACCCAGAAAGTCCATCAGCTGCAAATAGAACATAATGCAGATTTCATATTCATCTCTCCCTCTCTTTCTGAAATGTTTGTGTCCCTCCAGAGTAGTCAGAAGCACCCTTAGATGGGCCATTACAGGGGCCACTGATCATTCCAAGGTTCTGCCAAATGATCACAGTTTAAATTATGTTGTTTTTTATTTCCTTTAATTGGCCCGGCTTTGAAAAACCAACTTTTAGCTTTGAATGCGTTGCCATAGGCAGCCAATTGGCAAGAGCACAATAGGGGCAAAAGCCTCATTTCATAATTTGTAGGCACTTTAAAGTTGGCTAAGCCTCTGTGACAAATTGAAAAGTGTCCAAAATGTAAGAAGGGAAAAGGGCTTTTTGACTGTGCATCACCATGAGAATACTTCACGACATGGTGCAATATGTGCCTTATCTTGCAATTATTGTAAGCATTATGTGTTGGGAAACCTCATGTTACTTGTCTTTGTATATATGACCCGTTGGCTGCTTTGAACCAACTTGTAATATACACCACTCAACAAGATTCAACCACAGTTTCACGAGAAGTTATTTATAAGTAGTAGGAGCAGCAGCAGCTACATGTACACTCATATAAATATCACTTATGCAGAAGATAAGTTTCTCCCGAGTGTAGTTGACTGGGTATATTGGCAATGGTCTAAAACAGAGTGTAGTCATTTAAAATGAACACAATTTGTGCTCTGGTGGCAGAAAATCTTTCTGGGGAAAGAAACACTGTCAGCGAGCGAGCTATTCTCTAGAAGTGCGCCTAAATTCAAATATGACGTTTCACATGGTACAGAGCTGTAGCCAGTAGAGGCCAGTCTGACGTCTACAGTTATAGACCCTTCTGAAAAGCTAGCTTCCTAAAAAACCCTGCTAACCTTGATCTCGAACGAAAACAAAAACAGGGGACAACAACTGAATTGCCAAAAAGCACAAAATCTCAAAATATGTGTTCCCTTGTATGTACAATAAAAAATCACGAGTTTATTGAAGAAATTGAGCTATCATTTCAAATGCTCTGGAAAACAATCATAAACTAATAGTGAAATAAATCATGTTGTATATTGTATATGTACATTTTAATGACTTTACTATGGAACACCAATTACTGCATTGCAAAACACATAATGAGAAATATTAATTATAACAAACTGGAGGGGAAAGTTATCCTTGGTTAGTCTAAAAACTTAAAAATTAAATAAATTTACTTCTGTCATGTAATGAATTGCATTACTTTCTGCATCTGAGTGAGAGTAAGAGACTGTGTTAATGAATTGCTTCAAAAACATCTGAAGACAGACTTAATTACAGAGCCCAACAGTTCTTGCATTATTATGCCATATATCCCCAGCTGAATACAATTCAGCAGCTAGATAAACAAATTTCATGGCAGCCTTTATGGCACTACTTTCTGGCCAACCATTGATACCAGTGTTTATTTGCAAGGCTGCGTGAAGCGTGGCAGGCATGAAAATGTGGCATTAAAAGTAAAATCCTTCATTTTCATCTCATTAAAAAATGAAAAAAAAAGAGGAGTAGGATGCACATAGAGAATCGTGGCTGTGTACAATACCTACAGCTCTTTCTAATTCCTAGCAGGGGTTTATTATGTGATGAAGTGAAGGGATCAGGAAAGAAAGATGTGGTGTGATGGAACGATGTAGCCTACATGGTGACTCATTTCAATTGCTGGTTTCTGGAGACAGTGATCTAGAAAAAACCAAAATAATGTTCCAGACACCTCTGGATAATGCTGTTCCTCAAGGCAAAATGGCCTCACTTATAGCATTTTCCTCTTAAAGCAGTTCACTCATTATCTTTTATTGGTGAATAAACCACAGGTATTTTTCAGAAATATGTGTCTCACATGAAATATACATTTTTGCATACCTCTCTCTGCCTCGTACCATGATGACAACTACAACACAACAACACGGGCACTGTGAGTTACACGTGTTTGTGAGTGCATGTTGTTTGCAGCTGCAGTCCATTGTAGAGAACATGCTAGCCATCGCCACCACACACACACTTCCTATCCATTTAGTGTGTGTAGGTTTACGAGTGTGTAACCTGGGTAATGCTGAGAACAGTGGCGACAGTGCCCACGCCCTGAGGCCCCGCCATGCCTTCTTACACCACTCATTTTCAGTCTGGGGAGTTCAGCCTTTGTGCAAATATCTGTTTTTGACTCAAATAATACAACAAGTCTGCGGACAGCTATAGTTTACACAAATCCTATAAAATTATAGGGGAACAAAGGTCCAGAGGAAGGACAGGATTCTTTTTTTTATATGTTATATTTATACAGCAGACACTATCAGTTAAAGTTTCTTTTTGTGTGCTTACTTAAAAAAAAAAAAAAAAAACATTTCTGTATTTTTTGCTATATTCCTCGATTAATTTATATAGGGTCGTCTGAGATATGCAATTTCTACCGACATACATATGCTACACTTTTTTCTTTACAAGATAACCATCTGAAGTGTGTTACCTTAAAATGTAAAGGAAAGCACTAAAGTTCCTCTTTCAAGTACAATACACAAGCGGAAATCATTTAATAGCATGTTCGTCTCTCCCCTAATCCTCTTTAAAAAACTACTCACTCCACAGTGAAACATATAATTGCTAGCTTGCCAGCTCACAAAGGTATAACCAGGTTTTCCGCGTGATAGAAGTAGCCTGGTCAATTAAAATAATTATAGTATTTCTGTGATAACTGCAAGGTCTGGGTATTTTAGAACATTTACGGATTTGCAGTTGCACATAATTGGCCTGTGAAGTCCAACTCACTATTTTCCTCACAAAGCAACTGATTATATAGGAAAGCATGCATTTATTTGGTTAGGGTTAGCTTTACTGCAGTGTTTCTTAATCTGCAGGTCAGGACCAAACATGGATCACAGGTCTGCCTGCGCTAGTCCCTACAAGCCATGTGGATGTATCAGGGTGACATTACATTTAGGTGTTATAATAGCTTCACATCACCGTGGAACAGTCCATTTGTTTTGTTTGTATGTTGATTAGTTTTTAATGCCAAATTGTAGTTGTACAGTTGGCAAAAACACAAGAATTTTTAATTATACCAAATGTTTATTAGCTTTAATCATTGCATGTTCTTGCGATTCTCGTGATGCAATAGTTATGTCCTGTACTGCAATAATTGTCATCATCATCATGACATCACCACCTAAGTCAGTTATCACCACCACCACTGTGATCCTCATCAGTCATCATCTCATCTATGTAAATCAAGCAGTCAACAAAGCCGACTTGTTCTGCCTCAGATTGTGTGATTTCACATTCCTCAACAACCAAATACAAGCCTGCATCCCATCATAACCAGCTCAATCCAAGACCTGGCTCACCGTTGGGTTATTAGCACCAGTGGCAAGCCAACCATAACACTAGCCCCATTTCAGTGTGGGGTCAGCGACTCAGCCATATTGTTAAGATGATTGTTCTGCCAGCCTTCTGTCATGGCTGATGTGGCTGGGGCGCTTGGCTTGGTAGCGGCTGCCTGGCTCCTCACTGCCTGGAAAGCGGCTTTGCTGTAGGCAGCTCCTAGGCTTTAAAACCCTTATTGTCTATCTTTCCCCCGGCCAGCCCCTTTCCTCCCTCTGCTCTCTCCGTGGGACGGTCTGGAGTCAGAGGGAGAAAGAGAGAGGGAGGCAGAGAGAGATGGAAGGAGGAAGGCGCCAAGCTAATTCAAGGACCTGGTCCAATGTATCATGATCAGCAAAGGCTTTCACGGCAGCTATTGCCTGCATCCCGCAGCATTGTTCAGCCCCTTTCTCCCTGGCAGCACTTTCGTTTGAACAGAATTTTGACACTGCAGTGGGGAATTCTGCAGATTAAAGGGGACATATTTGGTACACTTCCTTCTTGGCACTTTATAGTGTTTGGGGAAGGAGCAAATTTTTAATCAAGGCATTAAGTAGAATTGGGCAGCAGTGGCATTCTCTGCCTTCATTCTTTGATTCAAGATAGTGGTCTTCACAAAAACATATATATGACTATACTACCAATCCAACAATCACTGCATTTATGAGTATGTTAACACTGGAAGTGAGCTCCTAAGCTAAAAAGAAAGTTTAATTATTGGTCCATTTTTTAATCTGGTAATACTCTCTTCTAATTCTCTTTTTAAAGGGACCATAAACTGTATAATTTCAGGTTAATATTTTCAGTCCAAATGTACTGAATTTGTTGACAATTTACAGTTCCAAACAGCGTATTGCTCCTACCACAGGCCTTTATGCTGTACCTCTTATAAACCCCGTGTGTTTCTCTTAGCCTATGCCTCCTTTCATTTTGGGCTGAGCTATGGTCCAAACACGCAGTAACTGACATCACCCTATTCTTCCTCCAGCTTCAGGAGGCTGCATAATAAATAAAATGTGGTATTCTGTTATGGCTGGAGAGAGTTTACACCTGAGACATATTCTTACTTATTGGACCTTCACCAAAATAAATAAATAACCTTCACCAAAATGTATTGTACAAAACTTTAAACCAACAACAGTGAGCTGTCACATTACAGCCTGACAAGCTATGCCTCCTCATTGCCCAGTAAAGTGATGCTTTCTGAGTCTGTGCCTGTGTTCCCTCTCATCACCATGGGTTTCCAGTTGTTAAATCCTTCTTATAGTTTTGAGGCATTCATTTTTTTTGTCAGAGCATTTCTCCTTTGTCTGCCATTAATAAAAGTACAACCAAGTTTAACATATTAGGCGTTAAACTTCTTTCTGGAGATAAGTAGCCATTTCTGTCAATTAGCTGGCCGTAAGTCACAATTCAACAGGAAACAACTTGAATGTTTACCTCATTGTTTAATCATGTACCACGTGAAGAGCACCAACTTCTTCTGCAGATAAGACAATTAAGGCAAGAATGAGATCATTGGCTGACTAACAGCAGTAGGACTTCGCCTGAGCATCTTGTTTTATCATCTAACACGACTACTGTTCAACCCCTTTTCACTCCCACCTACTTTCGCTCTCTTTTCTACGCCCTCTCCTGTCTATGTCCTCGGTGGTAAAACACACATCTCAGAGCATCATTCTTATAGGTATAGTTAACTCTTTCACATGTCTCACAGAATACCCACACTCCTGATACCTCCTCTTTGTGCATAGTGGAGTACCTAGCCTGGCAGGAAGGATTTCTTATTTCCCAAATATTTGCATGTCACTAAAAGTGTGTGCACATGTATATTATATATATATATGTGTGTGTGTGTGTGTGTGTTACATGCGTAGATTCTTGGAGAGAGTGATTCATTTAAGAGACCCTCTTCTCTCCTCAGCTGCTCCCTGCCTTCCCCAGTAATTAGCCTAGCGTGGCAGCCACCTCTCGCTGCTCAGTCTGGGAGAGACACTTGACACGGCAGACATCAGAGAGATTTTTCAGGAGCCTCTCCCGGCGCCCCAACAGCTCTTAATTAACCACTTAGGTATCCCCACTTGTTCCCCCGGCCGGCACTTTCCAAATGGTAAGGAGGTACTGTGCCACGGATCTAAACACCGGGGGAAGCGTGCTATCAAAAGATCTGGGTAAATGAAGGCTTGTGTAAATTATTTTTAATGATTCCCTCCTGGCACATCATTATGTTTGTAGTTACACACAGGCACTTCTGAGACGGCTCATCTTCACTAAGGTCATCAGCAGGACCAACTGTAACTAGCTGCTAGTCTGTAAATGGCTTATTAATTAGTGCTGTGGTTTTACATAGCTGTGAGCTCTGATATATAGTGCTGGGATCGTAATTGTGCAGAATCGAAAATGATGATGATGATGATGACGACGATAACCCATCTCCGAGCTATTTATGCAAATTGCCTTCTCATATTAGAAAATCATTACCTATCCAAACACTGCAACACTCAGCCTGTGTGAATTACGATGATGGATTTTATGATAATTGCGATTTAATTTTTTCACTCACTCTCTCTCTCTCTCTCTCTCTCTCTCTCTCTCTTATGTCTGTCTGTAGTCTGAAAATAATTTGGTCACTGTGAGTGCTATTATTTCTGTATTAGTTAAAGCTGAGTGGATGAGTTTATTCATTTTCTCTGAATTGAGTAAATGATCATCACTTTGTGAAACTGAAGATCACTTGTTACTGTTTTTTTTTTCTGTCTACATCTCAGGAATATTTACATGGACAGTTTAGCCTCTAGGAGATTTTCTTCCTCATTTAATGATGGTTTTGCCTTCCACTTATAAACCTCCAATAGCTGTTCAAATTTAAATGTATACTAAGAACTTATATTTAAAAATATTCTAATGCATTTTAACATGTACAGTTAATATAATATTCCTATATTTATTTATATAGTTACTATATATATTTTTTTTATTTTAACAAGATTCATAAAAATGTGTTTAATGAATGTCACAAGACGGTTAGCTAAAATCTGAAATATTATTCATTCAGTCATTACTTAATTATTAATATTAATTAAGTATCTGTTATTCTGTTCAGTACTGAATACCTGAAGTTTACAAAACTCACAAGAGGAAAGAACAAAACTGATGTAAATAAGCAAACAGAGTAAAGCTACAATAAGTGTGATCAACAAGTTCTGGAAGCCAGCAGATAATTTTTGGAAATATCTGCTTTCCTGTCCAGAGCTGCAATATAGTGAAAGGGTTGAATTTAATTATCGGCAGAGCTCTGCTCTAACAAGTGCTTTGTAGTTGATCATTCAAATCTCACTGGACGTCTTCAGAGACGCAGAGCCAACTTTGCATTCATGAGAGGAGCAAATACTACAGCAGCCTTCCATAACCTTGATGAAATGTGTATTTCACCTTAGGCTATGAGAGGATAACATAAAAACCCAGAATCATAACATTAAAACAGGCTTCTCCCCTGACAACTTTAAAACATCGCAATAGCAGATCAAGACTGTTGATTTTTTTTTTCTTCATTCTTTTTTGACCTCAAAGTTCAAGGTTTATACAGACAGGTCAGTCTGTGGAACACAAAGGCTATGATGGAGTAAACTCAAGAACACGGTCTCTGAAACATGTGGTTGTGCTTTTACACATGCCGTGAGCAGGGGTCTCCCTGGCTACATGTATCAGTTCACCCCATCCAGCCCAGCCACCCTCTGTTGTCTCTCTGAGAACGTGTTGGTATGCCTACAGTACCCAAGCTGCAATCAACATCTGCTAATTTTTGTCTATTAACCACATTGTCGTAACACATGATCATCATGTTTTGTTTATACGGCTGAACTGAGACTTATGACCTTAATCCATCATCTGCTTGTCATATTTTTATGTGTTGTCTGTGCAGTTCCCTGCTGCCCAAAGCAAGCATATTACAAGGCCCTCTTTAAGTTATTGGCCAGCTGCTAGAGCTGTGCCCAGCTGAAGAGGTCATTGTGTTTCTCTCTTTTTTTTTTTTTTCTCCACTTTCCCCTCAGAATATCACACTGTAGCACAGTCAATGCCAAGCATAATACAAACCGTATGTCCTTAGAAGCTATCGTTTGCAGGCGCATAAACTGCGCCTGACTATTTCAGCAGGCCCTACATCTTGAAAAAAAAACACAATAGTGGATCCAATGAGAACATTTTTATTTTTTGCTACCTTAACAACTTGCTTGCAGTGTTAAGTGTACAGGTTTTATATATATATCACAAGAAAGTTTTGAGAAGCGTTAAAAAGTAAGAAACCAGTATTTCAATATCGTAGCTTATTACAAATCAAAACTAAATCAGTACAATCCATAATTCCAAATGTGTTCAATGCACCTGCTTCAATTCCTGTGCAAAGATTGTTCAGTGTTTGACAATGATTGCATCTGTTTAGTTCTTCAATTATAGTTCAACTGAAGTATCACATTGCAACATACAAAATTAGCAAAGTGATACCTCATTGTTCTACACCATACAAATTAGTTCTACACTGTGTACAAACTCATTATGTACTCCTATTTATTATTATACATATTCAACACGTACATTTACCATTATTATATCCTACAAAGACCTAAAGTCTTCTTTAAAGATATGTAATGCTCAATACATTTCCCAACGCATAGCCAAAATGTGAAACTAAGTAAAAGCCATATTTTACCAGCTATGATAAATGTTATTGTTACGGGGTTTCTGTCCATTGCTTAGAGCATTTGCCCATTATAAAATGAATGGGTTTAGAGTAAATGTCCTCTTGAGAACAGTCGATGCATATCACCACAGTTTGGAGAGCCTTTCCTTTTCCGTGCTCAACACTGTGTTGATAGACACGGGCAGTATTTTTCCTTGTTAAGAAAGGGCCTTGTTTATTCTGCAGGTAACGATCCAAATCCAGCAGACATTTGCCCCACAGGAAGGGGTGCGCTCACTCAAGTTTGTCATTTCATTTCTACTGTGAAATCCATTAAGTCCACACACTGAGGTTCCCTTTTTTTTATGCTTGTACAATATTTGTCTTCTTTTTTTTTGATTACCTGCAAACTGGGTTTTTTATCCAAGAAATAAAGTTTGCACTACTATCAAAATATATTTAAAAAACAACCGATGAGGTCATCCAAACTTTATTCAGGTAATATACACCTATCCCTTTTCTGGAATAAACACTCAAAGTATTTCTCTTGATAGTATTTCTCTAGGTAGGAAAGAGGAGATAGATGTTTTACACATTTTCTCCCAGTTGGACTGTTGTTTTGTGTTTGTTTTGTGTCTGTTTCCCCCTCTCTGGCAGATTATTGGTCAGACATGTGAAATTAATCTGAGAGAAAATAAACAGCGGAGCCCAACAACTAATACAGTTAATTGTCTTAGTGCTTTTCTGGCTGGCCGCGTGCTAACAGCTGGTCATACTGGCACATGGCACCACTTCAGCCAGCCTTTGAGATAATAACTTTTGCATCTGCCAAAGAAGTGGCTGTTACTGCCCACAGAATTTACAACTCACAAGTGGAAACACAGACTCCGACAGAATTTTCTATGCATGGGTCTTTGAATTTTATTAATGTAATGCAAACACAGTCCTTCCAACACATTAAATTGTTGATGTTATGCGAATACACTCCGGAATTGCAGATCCTCATTAACATTATTTGCATGTTAATCTGCATCTTTTTAATTAGTGATATTATTTATGCACATAATTTTCGCCCGGTGATGCCAAGTCGCAGGCACATTAATTAATCTACAGAGATGCCAAACTGTTTTTCCTCCACTTTTATTTGTTTACACCATGTTCTGGATTCAGGGGAAAGTTGGGAAGGGAAGAAAAAAATAACGAAAATGCCTGCAGATAAAAAAGTATAAAGACAAGATTAACTAAAAGTCCTTTTTGTTTTCATAATTCATATTGTAATATTAGCCAAATGTCACGTGTGTATTTTTTCTCTCCTCTTTCCTCTGAGATCGGTTATTCAGTTACACTACCTTGATGTATTATTAAAATTCATAATGGACTCCTGAGGCTTCTCTTGCTTCTCTTCTTCATTTACAGAATATAGTGAGTGTTATTCTAATCTCCCTACAACACTGTCATGCATAGGTAATGAGCACCCCAACCCCACCAACTACCCAGCAGTCCTCGTGAGATCATACACCTCTACACAGCCACCAGACAAACACTCCAGCATGGCTCACAAAAAAAGTCTGAAGATTAGACTTCGATCATGATACTTTATGCAAAGCAGAGACAGCAGTCACTGTTTTTACTACCAAACTACTACAGACCATTTAATGAGGGAATTAAAAGCCGTGCAAAACAACTATTTGAATGAAGACGCAACTAAGTGTACAAAAAAATGTAACATAAAAATAAGCACATAACACACAACATGCTATTTTGAAACGTGCACAACTTAGTTCTGTGTTCTTATTTATTCATTATTATTTTTAAGTGCTGAGCTCAAGTCAATTCATTTCAAGAGAAATTGTATCTTTGACCTGGTAATGCTGTCATTATGAAACAATAGAGAAACATATGCAATCCACCAATATGCTGCAATGAGCAGCAAGCAGTAGTTGTCCTTTTCTTTGCTTTGTCATCATGACTGTGATGTCCTGATTGCACTGGAGTGGGAGAATAGGTGCAGCTTCAGCAATGTTTAAACAAATTAAGTGATAGAGTAATTTTTGTGCTCATTTTGGACCAAAACAATAAAGCATTTGCAATAGAACCTACTCAGACCCCCTCTTATTGCAGCTCCAATGAAATTTCGCCAACACACACACACAAGGACCCTTCAAGAAATCTTTCTGTGATCCGCTGTACTTTTCATCAAATTCTGCCTAATATCTATGAAAGTAATTTCAACTACACACTTAAAAATACCAATATTATCATAGTTGATGATTGTAACCACGTGACCACAGAACCACGTTCTGCAGAAACATCAGTACAGCTGTTCTGTGTGATCACTGAGCTGCTCATAGCGACTCATAGAATGTTGGATCTTCCCTGTGTAGTAAAACATTTTATATCACCCTTTATCACACAGTAAAATAATTATATATTGGAAATATACTGTGTCTTGTCTCATCTCCAGTATCTGATTTGGTCAAAGTCGTGCGTAATTTTGG
The DNA here is from genome assembly GCA_032270685.1 of Microctenopoma stevenorrisi. Lineage (NCBI taxonomy): Eukaryota > Metazoa > Chordata > Actinopteri > Anabantiformes > Anabantidae > Microctenopoma > Microctenopoma stevenorrisi. The sequence goes on from JAUMTR010000008.1 coordinate 13,486,872, forward strand.
CACAGTAGCGTGACCTCGTTAATTATTTATAACTCAGCACATAGCAACAGGATTGCTCTGGATTTAAAATATCACCAGATTCTTTAAACATGACTCAGGAAAGGTTTTACTGAAATGATGGAGCTACAATCCTGCAGAGCATTCCAGCTGTCCTCACAGGATATTGAGCTCCATTGGAACTTTAAGGATATTTTTATTGGAATAAAAAATTAAAATGCCATGCAGTGATCTGAAATATGCAGTTAAATATTTTAGAAAGAAATCCAGAGCAGAATCCTACATGCATACCGTTTTCTGTCACTGTGGTAATGGACAAAAATCAACAGACCTTATAACTATATTAATATACTGATGCAATATAATACTCTATTTTATTCAGATGCTCCATCAGTCTATTATTCACAAATGCATTTTGAAAGTATGTTATTCTAATTCTATTTAGTTTTTTATGCATTCACTGGCCTCTGAAGTCATCATAGAACCTATAAAAAAAGCCTACACTGGCCTGTGTTCTTTTCTATTAGAAATAAAAACTAATTAACACTTAATTTCCTTGAGTGTTTCAGCAAGGGAGTTTTGTTAAGCAGCTTTGTATACTGATATAGCAAAGGATATTCGCCTCATCCTCATGGTGAGCATAAATGCTGAATAGTAACACTAGGGTGCAATTATATAATGCAGGCCCCTAGTCTTGCTGCTTTGTTATCCTTCTATTGGAGACTATCCAAAAGGGAAACAATACATCCAACACTAATAAACTGAAATCACAACCACAATTAATGATACATACAACACAGACAATTCCTTAAAGTGAAAAATGTGCAATGTGAATCCCAGTACATACATATTTTAAACCAGGCACACACTTGTTAATGCAGAGATCTAGCATTCCGAGTAAGTTTTTTTTTCGCTAAACAATGATTTATTGCCCATTCTTCAGCGTAAATCTGCTGACAGCCACAACTGCCCAAGTTAAAATTTTCCATCCCACAACTATTTGGCATTCTCTAAAAATACATATCTCCAGTTATAGAGTGGTTATTTTAGTGCTTTGTCATTTAGTCACTGACCAGTAAAATTGAGTTTTTACTAACGTCATCTTTTGCACAAAGAACAAATGTGTAGGATCTTTTGAGGAAGTTAATGCAGAAATGTCCTGAAACAAGAATTTACACATTATATAGCATGTGCGAGCTGAGATACTGTATCGGAGGATGTGAAGACCTGTCATCCACAGTTGGATCAGTTTCACTGTGACCATTAAATTAAGAGCTTCGTAGCTAAAACATTAAATGCCTTCTGAGTCTTGCACAAAAACAACACGCTGTTCTAACTTTGTGAATTAGTGTATCTATGGTTTGGGAAATATAAAAAGTTAGCTCATGTAAAAGTCTAAAAAATGACTAGTTTGAGTCTTAGACATGAATAATTACAATGCTCAAATTTCATCCGAGACCCTCAATTCGTAACAGCTCCTCATCTTGCCAGTGCATGTAGTTATTCTGTTATTATAATACCAGGCCTAAGCTCTCAACTTCAGAAGTTGTCTCTTTTGTACTACCACTTTCCAAAGACAATGAAGTTAGTGACAGCAGTGAAGCAAATCCTTCTGAGGGTTTTGTGTGGAATTTGCAGGCTTACAATGCATTGGCAGTAGCACAACTGATACCACAGGTAATTTGGCATATCATGTCCAGGAACTAGATCCTTAGAAGGGAATGATGAACAAATTAAAAAAAAAACAGAGAGAAAGAAAGAAATCTGGTGGGAAAGGGGCAGACTAAAATCTTGGCATTCCAGTGGCCATTCACATGAAACTGATAAGTCTGAAAAGCCAAGAGGCTCCCATTTTTCTTCCCCTTGTCTCCACCTCCGAGAGGCTGATGAAAGTGCTTTTTGTATCATGAAGGTCTGTTTGTAATGTTAAATTGTGGAATAATTGATATGTGATGAGGATGTCTTATAGTTAACTATGATCTTACCAAAGATTAAACATCAAAACAAAGTTGTGAGATGAGTCTCTCGTGGCTACTGTACATGCGAGAAAAAGCAAATGTGCTTTCTTTATCTAAAATTTCACTCTAAAAGATTTTTTCCAATAACAAACTTTTCTTAAACCATGTCCCTGGTATACAGTTGATACAAACAGTTAAAGAAAAGAAAATCACAGCTGTTTAAAAATCAAGGAAATTACATTCCACAGACTATAGTGAGCCCAGTCCTGCAGTGACCCAAAAGACAATTTGTAATTTTTGCACACAAAGTATGTGAAGAAGGGATATCTTTCTCTTTGAGCAAAGCAGGGCGGTTTAAGATTTCTGCAGCCACTTGTGCTGCAGTGATTATGGCACTACACATCAAGATGTTCTTTCGACCTCAGTGACAGACCGACGACTAGTCTTCGCACTGCAATGGACAGGGTTGATTTCCAATGTCAGGGGAGGAACCTAAATGGATCTTTAATCCTAAACTAACCACGTTGCACATTGCATATAGTGTTCAGGTGAAAAGTTCTTTCCACCACTCTATTATACTGAGGCAAGTTGGGTCTGTAACCTGAATCACTGGAAAAATAATGCGCTAAGCCCCCAGTACTGTATAGGCGTTACACCACAACAATGTGTTTCTTTCTTTCTGTTGATGCCACGGACTCCTCTTTGATGCAGGTCTGAAATGACTGAGCGCCATGGGCTATTTTCTCCTGTTGAGGCAACTCAATAGCCGGTCTGTCTGGCCTGTTTGTTTTCAGCTAATTGCCTCAAGATCTAATAAGTTAGTGATGATGTATGTCGAGTCACCCGTGACCCTTGCCAAAAGAAATATTATGTCGCACTAAAAGTTGCCCAGGCAAGGAGTAGGATCTGTCTTTATCAGTCTAAATATTTTTAGCCTCCTGAGCCCGTGGTTTAAATGCGTGGGTCAGTACATGTTCAATTAAGGTCACAGGAGCCCTGTAATTATGATTATGCAAGGCATTTAAGACAAAAATGGGGGAAGTCAAGTCCTGCAGGCTTGGAACAGAGCTAGAGACAACGGCACAATTTGCAGTTTAAGGAGACATTGTACCAGCAGCAGTTTTATTAATCAGTCAAAGGTTCTTATATGTATGTATGCTTTATATAGACTGCATGGTGTATAACTCTGGGTAGCCCTGGCAGATCCTGGTACACTACATTTCAGCAATGGCCCTGTGAAATTACTAAAATATTACTTTATGGGGACCAAAACAACTTATGACACACCTCAAGATTGCAGAAAAACAAAATAAGAATAAGTCAGTACACTACTTATGTGTTTAAATGTTTAGAAAATGTTCTACAAAGCTGCCTAAATATTTAGTGAAATAAGTGGTAGACAAATAAATCTGACAATATGATCAATAAAATCAGACGAAATTCATACAAACCCACACGCTAAACTGTCAAAAGTCCGTGAATGTGACCACAGAACTGCAGGATGTAAACACAAGGTGAATATTGGTAGCTACAGCTGTCCAGGATGTTGCACATTATTGCATTATTAACTTGTACATACATTACATATTCTATTCGATTCTATTGGTAAATAGCCGGTTGTTTCACAAGTTTGAGTCCACCACTAAGCCGGGTGTCTTTATGTTTAACTTTTATAATCTCCCTTTGTCTGTGTGGGCTTTTTCTGGGTACCTCCACAAATGATGTACGTTAGGGTAAGTGATGCCTTCAAAATTGCCCAAAGCTGTGAATGTAGATGGATGTTTGTTTCTATATGTTAGCACCATGATCAGGGCTTTTCTGGGAAAAGGATGCATGTCTTGAAAAAGGTCTAGAATTAATAATATGGATGAATTGGTTTAGCATCAGTGTGACTTATATTATTGGAGTTAGTGATGCACTTTTAAATTAATTCCCCCACACCTGAGGAGACCTGATTGAGATGCTATACCCAACCATCCACCCCATCTAGTAGCCTACTTATCAATGCCCGTTCGGGCAGGTCCTGACCGGCTCACAAAGTAGAGTTAGAGCACGTAATCCAACAAGGTTAATTAGGAAGAAAAGGAAATCACCACTGTTCACAATGTAATTGTGAAGACGGGCAATGCCAACCCACGCGATATGCTGATCTGGGAGGCTGCCCATAGCTAAAGCCACAGTAATGCCACAGATCTATAACCACATCAACGTGACGGTGGGGAGTCTGAATCGTCTGATTTTTTTTTTCTAGCAAATTGTCTGATTCAATTTCTACTACGTAACCCCTAGGGGGCTCCGTACGTTTTGAACACTCCAATAAAACAAATGGCTGAGTACAACAATGATTACTATTATTTTAGATTTAGAGAATTTTTTACTGTCACAAACATGATTGTGTATAAACCCTCTATATACACATAAAAGACAGAAATGCCCAGATTAAACACCGCATCTGAGTTGATGCATTACATCCACTTCTGTCAAAGGACAGAAGTTTTACATATAATAATATACATATAATACATTACACATAAATTTACATTATAATATATTAAATTAAATATATATATTCATCAGTTGTTGTGTTGCATTTTACCTAAATACAATACAGCTATCCTCTTCTGGGATCGAGGCCTTGACGTGGCAGAAGGGCTTGCGTGGTCTAGTGATCCTCAGAGCTATGTTGTCGGGAGCT
>JAUMTR010000008.1:13491621-13569663 GCA_032270685.1 Microctenopoma stevenorrisi
CCGTGGGACACTGGACCAGCTCTACACCCTGGCCAGGATCTTGGAGGGGGCATGGGAGTTTTCCCAACCGATTCACATGTGCTTTGTGGATTTGGAGAAGGCATTTGACTGTGTCCCTCGAGGGATCCTGTGGGGTGTGCTCCAAGAGTACAGGGTATGGGGCTCGCTGCTATGAGCCACTAAGTCCCTGTACAGGAGGAGCAGGAGCTTGGTTCGCATTGCCGGCAAGCAGTCGGACTCGTTTCCTGTTGAGGTTGGACTCCGCCAGGGCTTCCCTTTGTCACAGATTCTGTTCATAACTTTTGGATGGATGGATGGACAATACAGCTATTTTCTAAATTGGCTATTGTGTAGGCCCTTTCTCACTTTCGATTGGCTGGAATGGCTCTGGATAGGCTCTAGGCTCTAAGACTTCCGCTGGAGTCCTAGAGCCTGTTGGGAGAGTGGGCAAGCCTAAACTTTTTACACTAGCTGATTATTCTAAATCTTTTCATTTTATGTGGTTCTCTGAGAGTGATTAACAGTAGAAGGATTGAAAAGAAGCAAGATAGCTCAATGGGTTAAGCCTCAGACTGGGATGCAGAAGGTCGCAGGTTCGAAACCACGTCTGACTCTTAGTCCATCTCTACCAGGTGTGTCCCTGAGCCAGACACCCAACGCTAGCTCCCTGTAAGTTGCTTTGGATAAAACCATCTGCCAAGCAAAGTAAAGTAAAGAAGTTCCTGATACCACACATACATATAGATAATGATTTTTGTGTTTATGCTAAACAGGTGACTGCAGTCGAACCCAGACCCAACACTGTCTTCTGATTCTGATACATTATGTGTAATACAACAGAATGCTAAATACCAGTTACATTAGTTTATTAGATTCCAGTACTTATGCATTTAGTTCTTATGTGTCAGTTTCTTTATTGTGGTGCAGTTATAATGCATTTAATCTTTAATGATTTTTTAATGTCATATTAACATGAACTTCAGTAGAAACAGGTAGTTCTGCATATCACAGCACTGTTTAGCATGTGTGTTTTCAGGTAGCTTTTGGTCCTTGTATTCCATATTAATGCCCATATGACATGATACTATTAACTGGATATGCCCATTGCTCATACTAATCTGTTACTTGGTTATTACAATGATAATTGACATGATATCTTTGTAAAAATGCAATTTAGATATTTACCCACTTACATTGGTATTATGTAAATATGATCAACCTTGTGATTATCAAACTAATACATCATGTCTCATGTAATTACCAGGGCATTGCTACTACTATTGCAATGTTATTACCTTTATAATTTCCTACTATTGTTATTTCCATATTATACCCCAAACTGTAATATCTATCTATTTATCTATCTATCGATTGATCACATATCTACATATATTTTAATGCACAATGACTTCATGGTGCATTATTGTAAGACTACCACAGTAGTTGCTGCGCTGACCATGCATGGCTCATGCATTTTGATGGGACATATTTCTGTGGGGGTATTTATTTTTCCCCGGTGAAGTATCTATGATACCCCACCTCCTCCTCTTTTATTTTCTGAACGACAGACAGCAGTCCAAGCCAAAAAGCCATTTCACCTGCATTAATACACAATGAATAATTTATAAATCCCAATTATTTGGTATCATTTATGCAAAGAGTGTCACACAAGGCATACATAAAGCATTAAGGATGGTTAACCCATAAAGGAATGGGAGACTAGGATAGGAGTGGAAGGTCACACCTGAAAGTCAGGTTGATTTCTGTATTTTTCTCCCTTACTGTCTGTGTTCATGTTATTTTACACTAGGAAAACTAGTTCAGTGACCTGCAGATACTATTCTCCACAATACCTAATACTTGTAGTAAGGGCATAACATCAGAGTTATTACATTTCTAAACTGAACTAGTATTTTGTATGATACAGTTGATAGATTTACATGGCCATAGAGAAGTCAAAGACGACAGACGACAACAGTATGGAATAAGTGGTATAAGTATTGTGATGCCATGAAGTCATAGTCACATTTCACTGCCGGACTAACATAGTACCCAATTTTGCTGTGATCTACTTATCTAAACAAATGCAATTATGATTGGGTTAGCAGTGGTGCTTCCCGTGAGATGGACTGTCCCCCCTTGTCGCTGACTATTTCCCCGACTAATCCTGTCTTAGAAGGCTCTCTGTTAACAGGGATAAGGCATTGGCTTGGTATCCTAGACTAGTAAGCTAAAGCTTATATACAAAATGCTATTGAAGAGGCGCTGCCTGCAGCTATTGGAACTGCGTAGATGTCCGTATCATTCAGCCTGCAAAAATATGGAGGAATTTAGCCATGGCTAAATCTTGGAGACTGACGTGGACATGTTCACTGATAAGGAATGGGAGCCTATATGGAGGTCTTATTTGGTATCAAATTGATGCTTTATAGAGTCTGGAACGAGGAGATCTGGTTTCCAATGACAAATTCATCAACTCTCCAGCAAACATCCTGCTATTGTTGAAGTCCCCTCTGATTTGCCATATCTTACTATGCAACCAATCATGAGGCTTATTCAAGCAATGGACAACACTGCATCAACCTAGCTTACATGACTCACACACACACACTCCCAACAATTTGTGATCATTGACAGTCGAGCTTTGCTTTTGCTTCAAAGTAATAGTAATTTGTTTACAGTGGTAGTTGTAGTCTGGTACAGCAGGTTATATTTGTACTTCACTTAACAGTTGGCTGAAAGTTAAATCATTATGAAGGGTCACGTTATTGACCCCAACCTCTTATGGCAAGGCTTGACACAAAACCTCAGTCAATTTACTCCTTCTGGTGTGAACAAAATACTTCTCAGTTTCACACATTTGGATGGATTAAGCTTTTAACACTTGGTGAAATCCAGCACTTATCCTCCAAACACTTGTGAAGTGTAAGTGACAGTGGATCTATATTGAGTGTGACTGGGCAAGCTCCACGAGACCGGAAAGGGCGGCACATCTGTTCCCTGGTGTAATAACTTTGAACAATACTCACACACCAGTATGTGAGGCCAGTAAGCAAGTTCTAAGAATGTTTGTCTTTCCCTCAACACAGAAAAACGTGGGGTAGAGCAATAGATCAGCAGACTACATAAAACTTAGTGATCTGGTCAGTTTGATTTCAGAGGGTCGGTGAATAACACCATAAAGGAATGAGGAATTTCATGTGCTCTTTGGTATCACTACTGTAGTCACCTGATGAAACAGTACATGCAACCCTGCCCTTCAGGAAATAAGAGATGTCACTCAGTGCTTCTTGTTGTTAGCTCAAGATACATATATACACATACACACATCAACTAGATTACAATTAGGGAATGACTTTACACAAAATGTTTATTACCTATAAGCACTCTTTGTCTGAATTTTCTGCTTTTCTTGCCTAAACTTAACAACAAACAGGACTCTGGAGTTGAAGTCTAATCGTTGGTGTAACTTTGTACTCCTGTCATCCAGCCCATGCACCTTCATGCACCTTCATCAATACATAAAACACTTCGTTCATTCAGTATGTGTTGGAACATACTGCCGTGCATTCTGTAAATTCTGTAAAACTGAAAAATCAAATCTCAATCTCATATGTAATGACATTTGTTCAACAATAGTTTATTTCCACTAGCTCTTCAAGACATCTTCAAGATAGGTTCAAAACCCAGATTTACTCTAAGCAACTTAATCCACTGGAAGACTAAGGACCACAATTTGTCTGAGATTAGCCAAAGGGGTTCCAACTTCGCTGCTAGTCCGAAAAGGTCCTCTTCACCTCTCTCTTCCCTCTTGTCTGTCTCTCCCCCATTATGCTGTATGTGTATCCTGCATCAAACTGAATTATTGCCTAGCTGTTAGTCTTTTGGCTGCCGTTCCTATTTGTGCTACAAAAAGACATGAGATTTGCATTACACTCATTTCAGGCGCTTGCCAAAATATTTCACATTAGTTTCAGCTGGATGTGTGAATTATTGTTCAAATTTGATGAGCTTAGTAATGCAAATAAAGGTCACATCAGAAATTCCAGATGTGGTTGTGTCAGTGGACGTGAGCGCATTTGGAAAACAAGGATACCATTCAAACAGCAATGTGTTATGATTCTGTCATACTAAACTCACCCGTCAAAGTGCATGTTTTGAAATGGCCAGTGAGGGAGACCAGGATTTGAATTGGAAGAGCCTCTGTCAAACCGTAGTTTATCCCTTGTGTTTACAACCAACAAAAAAAGGTCATTGATATAAAAAAGCAAAACACTCGAACCTGCTCAGAGCGGGGGCCTTTTCTTTATCTCACCCCAGCATTCCAGCAGCGCTCGAGGGGTGTAGCAGACAGCAAACTCGCAAGCAAGAGCAAGAGGAAGAGAGGGAGGCAGGCATAAAATCTGCATGCTGGAAGAAACAAGATGGACATAAAAGATGGACTAAATTGCAGAGAGGACTTTACTTGTCAAAGGCTAATGGAAACATTTCCACACAACACAGAAAGGGGAATGGAGGCTCCATTATCACAGCCGAGCAGACGGAGCTGGCAGCCATTCCAGAGAAGCGCTGAGATGTGCACACTGGCCCGGCTTAGCGCCCTTAGCCAGCCCCTCAGGCCTCCACCTGAATAATCTGTGTCAACAGGTTCCAAAATGCCCAGAAGAATCATATAAACAGAGACAGAAAAACACTTACAAAATAATTGTCCCTGTGTTTTCTTTTTGTCTTCTCTATTTTTTTGCCATCACTTAAAGCTTCTAATTAAGTAACGCCATCCCCCAAACCCTAAGATTTCTGTTTTACCTTGAGCAATGAGGAGTTACGAGTTGTTTGCCAAAGGAGTCTATGGCAACTTTCAATCGTAAATTCATGGCTCTGAGAGTTTTCAGAAACTGGAACTTATATCATAAAAAAGACAGAAAATTACAAGCACAGATGTGGAGCGAACAAAAACTTAACCTAAATTATTTAGTATGTGAGGAGAACAGATGTACTGAAGATTACCCTTCAGAACAGCAGCTATTTTGTTGACAATACTGTCCATATAGTCAACTTAAAATTGCCCAACTTGTACAAAATACGTCAAAGCTGTCTAGTGTCATGAATTTCTTCACCATCTCTATTCTCATATCCCAACCAATAGCCCATGAGGCCCATGAGAGATTGATTTGGTGGTAGCGTTTTCACTGACAATTCCTCAAGGCAGGGCAGCATTTGTGTGCTCTCTGACACCCTACATGCCCCGAGGACAGCACCAAGCCTCACAGTCTGTTTGGGCCAAATCTGTATTTGTCGTTTACTGATAAGTAAACAGGGAAAGAAATGTGGCGATAAAAGCAGACGATGAAGGACAGGATGACTTTTCAAATCTCTGGCTGCCATTTTATGATGTCAGAAACCACCACAGTACCCCTGTTGATTAAACGGCAGTCTAATAAGACAAAAACAGCAAGCTATATAGGCCTCCATAATCAAAAACGATCTACACGCAAAATGGTAAACAACCAAGTTGAATAAGAGAAATTGAGAAGAATCTGATGACTTGTTCATCTCATCTGCCTGTCTTCCACTGGAAGTCATCCATTTATAATAAGTCTAGCTGATAAATGTTTTAATAAACTTATTGCATAATTTATTTTTGGTAGGCCTAGCTTTAATTGACTTATTGCAGAACTGTACTGAATATCAAAAGCCAGATTAAAGCATTGGATATGTTAGTGCCCCCTACTTTCCCCCCAACCCCATGTTTCACGAAAACATCAGAAAAGAGGTGTCTAGTGAAATGTGATCAATTATTCACCAAGATAATCAATTAAGTGATCGATTAGTGGATTACTTTTGACAACACGAATGTCAGAAATACTTTATGTTTGCTGATAAGGCATAGTGCAAAACCTACAGACCGATGTGATAATTTTATACTGCTTTCATAAAATCTTCAGCAAATTAATTTAGTTTGACTGTTTTATTGCAGGAATAGGATTGGTTTCTGAATGATTGTCTTCCAAAAATGTAATTCCCCAACTCTTTTAGGAAGCAGCAAAAGTGACAGATAAGACAGCATTCACACATCATGGCTATTTGACACCTAATTACACAGCTCCTAATAAGGGGTTCTCTCTGTGTGTGCCCTGAGTTCACACTGTCTCACAGCTATAATTATCTTGTCTCAGTAATTGACAGTGTATTGTTTAACCTAGATACAGTGGGGATTCCACATGGCTTCTGCCAGCTTAAACAGAAACCGGTAGCTGTGCTTTTCTTACGAATTGAACAAAATACCTGACATTATCTCATGTAGGTTCAGCTTTTCATGCTCCTCTGTCTTAAAGCCATTTAGACTGATCAAAAATCTTTATATAGCTCAGTGCTAGAGAGTGTATCAAGGAGATTTGTAAGAGGGTGTTTAGGGGTAAGGAAATGTTTGTCTGTAAGAACAAATAAAAATTACGTTTTTAGAATTTAATATACATTTATATTTATTTCATCACCATGTTAATTGTAAACAAATGTCTCATCACTGTTATTGTCATTGTATTGTGACTTTCTCTCTCGGTTGTGCTGCTCCAGAGCAGTGCCTATAACTTTTATCCAATAAAATTTCTCCCTTGTGCTATTTTTTGCTAAAGTCTTCAATGCTAAATGCAATGAGTAATAGCTATGACTTTTTGTTGTCAGTCAGGACAGCTTTGTCGATCAACCAATCAGATTTTAGGTTGCCGTGTTTGGCGTGATGTTTGACCCGCTTCTAGCTGCTGATGTCATGAGTTTTCATCATGACTGGCCCGTCAGTTTGCTGTCCTACTAACTGAGCCATCGGACTATTCAGTGCAAACTCATGGGAAATAATTGCATTCCCAAATTTCTATCATTAGTGGAGGTTACCCACGCCTCTTGGCAAAAGGCAAACAAAAGCCAGCGCTTCATGCAAATGGTTTGCTTGGAGCGCCGGACATGTATGGGCATTACAAATCTGCTATTGCCCAATCTCCTCTGGCTGAATGCCACTTGTTGGATACAGATTGCACCACACTGTTTATTTAACTTTTTTTTCTTTTTTTTACAGCGCCAGATTACAACAAAAGTCATCTCAAGGCACTTTAAACTGTAAGGTTTAAGACCTTTATGAGTTCAGATACTTGAAATAATAATTGTGCCAAAAGGGGCAGCAACTTTACTAATGTTAGGTCAGTTCTTTTCAGGTCAAATTATTTCATCCCACACATGACGTGACATTGACAATTTTTGTAGTTGCTTAGTTGCTATCAAAAAATGGCTCAAAGGGTTGGCATGCATTTTTTATCACAGTGTTAAAGAAAGAAACAGCTTGGAAGGTATTTTATTAGTTAGCTTTTTGTTAATTAAATGTCTAGTATCAGAATTGTAGTATAAATGCCGCGTTTTTAGGATTTCTGGAGGTAGAATGCTAAGCTAGCTGTTGATGATTAGTAAGTGTATACAAATCAAAGTAAAAGAAAATGTATAATGAATGAATAAGGCTAAAAAAAGCATTTTTGTTTGACTACCATGTAATGATTTGCACACCATTGAAAGAACTACATTTTCAGTCAAAGTTGCAACACAGAAATACAGTTAATGAAAGTCAGATTCCACATTCCACAATTAATCAATAATGAAATAAACAACTATTAGAATCAAATATATATTTGAAATACATAAAGATTTTTCTCTCTTTACTACTGTGGTGTAAAAGTAGGAAAACGTCATTCTGTATCCTCCAGATAAGATAGCCATTATTACCTATAATTTGCAATAAATGACTTTGATTAAAAGCAAACTATGAAAGTCTGCTACCTTGTAACAGATATAACACGCATAAAGAAACCTGGCCTACTATGTTTCCCTACTGCCTAAACACAATGGTTAATTCATGCTTGATAGCTGCATTAGAAAATACAGGATGGTCTTTCTCCATACCTGCACACAACATATACAATGTGACACATCAAAGTATGGGTTTCACCATCAAAGAGCAGCGAGAGTGCCACTTCTGCATGTCACTGTTTGACTAGCTATTATTCAGCTTTCGCTTATCATTGAATTATAGAATTAACGTTAAACATAATAAGTGTATCAGGTCAGAACAGTGACTCCTGTCTTATCCAGACTCTCCCTGCTTATCTTTAATACCAATCAAGAGAGAGGTCATTGCAGGGCCATTCTACTTCAGTTCATAGCTTTAACATTTTGCAAAGAGCTGTGAACAGCTGTGCATGACTGCAAGACCAGTGTTGCTGCCTCATACTTGTAGTAAGCTTATGTTTACTGACTTTTATTTTAGTTTCAATTGATTTTTCTTTTACTAACATTAAACTAAAGATAATGAAATAGTTTCTTGCCACAGGTCATTATAAAGTCAAATTATTATTTAGAATTTGTCAAATGTTTAGATGTTTTGCCCTTTCTATCTATGTAACTTGAACATTACAGCAGTTCAATAATAAAAGCATTTGGTCCAAGTTTGGTTACAGTGTCACTTGTTTATTTTGAAATATCGGTTTGATCCTGACATTAATATGTGCCGTGCAGTGGAGAGCAAAGAAGTAGCAGGTAAATACTAAAAGGAGAGTGAAACTACAGTGTAATAAAGCTGAGGAATTTCATGCAAAGCAGCAGTACAGTTTCTTGCGCTATGCAAATAAAATGTAATTGAAATATCTCTCAGATTATATTTGCTCTATAATTTAGAAACTATTGGGTAGTGTCTCTGATATCACTGCAGAACCAGCTGCACTAGAGTATTAATTTTCATTTCCTCTAAAGCAGACATGTCCAGTGGCACACAGTCCCTTTGATTGCTCAACTAATAAAGAAATGCTCTAGTGTGCGGGAGACCTGAGTTTGCTACCAAGCTTGACCAATGTATTTTTTAACTTTGTTTTTTCATTTAACCATTCCTGAGTGGCTTCATTGACATTTCAAAATGTTAATTGTCACAATTATAATACATTTGTAAGTCTGTGGATTTGTATATAACCTTTGTTGTCAAATGTTTTTTTAATTTTTTTAATTTTAAATATTTTATATATTTTATTACCGTTTAAAAAAAAAGATTTGGCCACTCCTGCTCTTTACATAGTTAGATTTATACTGTAATAAACCAAACTGTAGAAACAATGGATCTAATTTGAATTTTAGCTTATACTTTTTCCTGGCATTTAAAAAATCTTTGATTTGCAGGTGACGTTCTGAAGTTTGTAAGTTTCTGCAGTTTCTGCAATCTCAGTTTCAAAAACCTGCTATGAAGCATTACCACAGATGATCAAAAGATTTAAATTAGTTGTATCGATTCAAAAAAGGGCCTACCTAAAAAAGACCTAGACACGGCACTAATTCATAGTCCTTTTCCCCTTGACATTGTATTTAAACTTGGCTCCTGTTTTCCTAAATGTTGATAACTCTGCACAGATGTATTGGCCACTAACAGAAAAAAACTCTAAATAATGTGAACCATTTTGGTTTTATTTGCAGTTCCGGCTTGTAGATTTAAACAAGTCCATATAAAAAAATCACCAAAGCTGCGTCTTAAAAGAAGTGCGAGATTTTGCAACTGTAGAAATATGTGACTCCAAAGTGACCAAAAAGACATAGCACAATGTGATAAATGTTAATATTGACACCAAAACAGATATTTTATTTTGCTCCTCACACTCTATCTCTTCCTGTGTTTTTCTGTCCCCAACAAATTTTCCTCAGTGGTAAAATGAGTGTGTCAATTTTAAGCCCTAACCATAAACTAAATCCAACGAGTGCCAAGTAAATTGAGAGTAGCAACCGCCACAACAACAAACAAACATGAGTCAGCCAATAACACTCATTAGATACAGAAACGCACACAGACACTCACTTCACCACCTATTCACATAAACAGAGACCCAAACCAAATCACAAACATGCAATAATGATCTTTTTTTCAATGCAAATCACTTTTTCCTTCGTTTATTTTTAAATAGTTTTTACAGCACTTTTCTTACACAAAGAAAAAACAACAGGAGAAACAATAGGTCTGCTGTTAATTGTGTGAATATAATGACATTTTATTTGAGGCAAATTCGGGAGAAAAATGTTTTTCGCAATTTATAAAATAATATAATACATAAAAAATGTCTCACTTGCAAGCACACACACATAAACATAGAGAGAGAGTCTCTTGGTGTACTGTTCTGACCCCAGGCCATCCTCCCTACACTGTGGCTGACCTTTCAGTGCTGAAAGGAAAAACTGCCTGTGCCCTGAATAGTTCACACTACAACCTGCACAACATGCACATTCGCACACACCTCCAAACCATCGTCGTGCACCAATTTATGAGCACGCTCTGTGCACACACATACACCAGTACTGACTAAAAGGAGACTACGGGGTGCAGGAGGTCACTAGGTGGGAAATCGATGGCTGTAAAACCAAAGGTGATAAATTACTGGGTCTGGGGCCTTGAGACAAATTGCAAAACAGGAAAAAAAAAGTTTTATCCAGCTCTTCTGCGGCTGTGTCCTTTTGTTTTCTTATCGTGGATCTTAATACAGTTTCATTTGTGTGTGTAGGAACTGGAGTTCGCTGTCAGATACTAAAGTGTATGTTAAGTGGAGCGGTAAATTCCATCCGAGCTTTAATACCAGTCGCTGTTTTTTATTTTCCCTCTGTGATGACAATACAATAGATTAGAATGAAATGTATGCACCGTGTGGTTTTATGCCAGGTGTTGTTATTGTTATAGTCACAATTAAGATGATAATCACAAATTAATTTGTGTGATTTGAGGCTGTGTACTTCCCACACTCACTTGTGTTAAGACTGTAGATTCCTTCTTCCTCAGTTTGTGTATATATGTTTCTGTAGGCAACTTTCTTTGTGCGTGTGTACATATGGATCCCTATGAACCGTGGATGAGCTTAGTTGTGGTGAGTGAGTGATCCCATAATGAAGACAGGCTTTGCTGTTTGTCAGAAACTCTCACCTATACACACAGGCACAAGCACAGCTCTAGCTGACCGTCTTCCTCGCCCTCTGTTTCTCACCGTTATTTTATTTTTCTGTTTTCTCTTTTTTTTTACCCATGTATTTCCTGCATCTTTATCTTTATTTTTTTTTCTCTCTACTAGGCTGTGTATGAAAAAAAGATAATAAAAAGCCGCAGTCGTTGTCTTTTTCTTTTCCACAGCAGATAACTTACTGGCTTCCTCACTCAAACAAACTGCTTAATGGAATCATCTCTATTCAATTAGTGGTGTAGCAGTCTTCTGTCTCGGCAGTCCAAAACACACCCACACACACACACCATCACACACACACACCATCACACATGCTCCCCAGTCTTTTCTCTCTCCCAGCTTTAATGTAGCCAGACACCAGTAATGTTGATGATGGCAGTAAATGCTGATTGCTCCTCTTTCCCTTCCTCTTATTCTCTCTCTGCCATTAATCAGCAATGAAGGAGAGTCGAGAAGAGTGAAGGAGAGAGAGTGAGTGATACAGACAGAAAGAGTGAGAGAGAGAGAGCTGCAGGGTTTGGTCGGTCAGCCACACCAGAGTGAGTAATTAACTGGCATTAACTCATTTAACTGTCCCAGATGTGGCTGTGAATATCTAAGTGGTGGGGAGACATGGGAGAGGAGAGAGAGAGCGATAGAGAGACAGAGAGAGAGAGAGTAAAGGCCTCCCAACATCCTACTGACAGCAGAGGAAGACAAAATCTGTATAAGGAATAAAGGCAGTGTCTCTGCATTTGTATATGCATTCTTAGTTGTGCATGTATTTAGTAGGAATACTTGAGTGTGTGTAATGAGCAAAGGGATGATGTGTTTGTGTGCTATTTGGATCATCCTGACTTCTCCTGGGTGATTCAGATACTGTTTCAGTTCAGTGCCAGGCCAATGAAAACTAACATGTATAGTTTCCGTTGCTTTATTTTGATTTAATACTACTTCATACAAATATTTCTGCCTTATTTCTACCTTATAGGTCTGTGTTATCACTACACCGCCCTGCTGATTACACATCGGTCATGTGAAACAGAAGTTTGGATTTTGGGAACGGTTATTTGCATTTCTTACAGTTTGCAGCGGTTGGCAGGGTTTTTTTTCACGTCATTGAGATAGATTGTGGATTTTAGATTAGTTTTGACACGTTGCACATTGATTTGATGGAATTATAGAGGTCTGTTGAAAGAAAGACAAAAAACACTCTTACACTGACCCGACTTTCTTTAGTATGTGTTTGTGTATTCTTTTAGTCATTAGCATGTTTTTATTTGATCCACTATGTCTATCCCTCGAGGGTAAATATTTGAACTTCTTGAAGTTGAATTGATTTCACTTCCCGGAGTTTTATTGAAGCATACAAAGTGGACACACAACTTGCATGATAAGATAAGGAAGTTCTTATTTTTTTTTGCCAGCATTAAAAATATTTGAGTACTTCTTTGCTCAGGTGTTATGTTGCTAGGTTGCTTACTAGGTGATGAAATACTACAGCATTCACATGTACACACAGGAAACAGAGCCCTCATTTTGACTCACATGCCTATTTGGCACTGTCACACAGTGCTATGTGTAGAAGTGATTGAATTGAAATGACTCACATTAACTTTACAAATCTAACAACTGGTTGTTAGGTAGGGTGAAATATGTAAAACATGTGCTGGTGTAGGCGAAGGAACACCTTTGAAATCAGAGACAACTGCTTGATAAATTGTCTTTCACAGTAATTGCTTGGGAGGGTTTTTCACTGACAGTTTTTTTTTTTACTGGTGTTCAATTTCTCAGAAGTTATCTGCACATTTATACATGCATTTCTTCTCAGTGTAAAATGACTAACCTGGAAGTATTAATGTCCCATTTTTACATTCGTCACTTGTTCAGAGAGATCTAACTTGTTGGAAGTGCTTGTCTGGTTTACTTTAAGTAACAATCACTTATTTAATCAAGGTTGTCAATAAGGCAAAAAAGAAATAATTTTTACATAATTACAGTAACAAAGCTGTCTAGTCTGGGCCACTGTCTGTGAATAAAAAAAAATAAAACAAAACAAAGAAGCAGTATTCATTTTGCTGAATGGGATCTGCTCCAGAACAGATTCATTTGCATTTATCCAGTGTCAGGCACTGAGAGAGAGAGAGAGAGAGAAGAGCATTTATCTGAAATGATGCATGGCTGACACACTGTGAGTGATAAAAGTAATCACTCTAGATGCCATCTTTGGAGTGTGTGTGTGTGTGTGTGTATTCATGAATGCAGAATGACTTTATGCATGAGTGTATAAAATCTGTTTGCTTTTGCTGCAAGTTTATGATTTCTGTGTGTGTGTTTGTGCAGTTATGTGTCAATGCATTAGTGTGTGTGTGTGCATGCATTAGTGTGTGTGTGTGTGTGCATGCACAAATGTGCCTGTTTGTTTGCATGTGTCCATGTGTGCGTAACATGGCTGCCAGTGAGTCTGCAGTAGCATGTGCCTGCATGTGTGCCTGCACTTTTTGTGTGTTTGACGGCATCTTATTAAAGTGTCATTTAGACAGACACTTCTCAGAGTCTGGCCCGAGGCAGCCTGCGAGATTGTAATCACGGACAAAATTACTACTTTCCCAAGCTGTAATCATGTGCTATGTGTGTTTGAGTGAACGCGTATGTGTGAGTGAGAGAAATGTGAGCCTCATTATTGTTTGGCATGTGTCTGTTACGATTCAAGTGAATATAACAATCTGCCTGATTGTTTTACCACTCACTTTGTATCTCATCTGTACTCTCAAACTCACTTTTACAGAATTATATTTTACATCCTAAATGGGTCAACTTGTTTACAGGTTGGTAGAAATGTCAGAAATGATTTGAGTTATGGCTTTGCCTTAAAAAACTGTTTGTTTTGTCATTAAGGAAGTGTAGTTACTTTATTATCGAGGTCATGTTCTACCTATATAATGTCTGTATGGGGTATTTTAACTCTTTCTTTGTTTGGCATATTTGAAATCAAACTTTGTCAGAGACCACATTCAACAGAAAACCTAAAGAGGAACAAAGTATGACTCCAAATATTTCAATTTCTAGAAGTCTAGAAGTGTTACACTTGAGTTTACATTAGGTATGTAAGTACTATAGTTATCAGTGGATTTATCATACAAGATTCATCAAAGACTGCAGACTGACAGTCAGTGCTTTTTAAAAAACTCCACTCCTTTGATGTGACAGTGATGATGGCGCAGTCTGGCGACACTCGGCCTTGTTGAACTGTGACTCCAAACTGCTCAAGGTCTCTATCTCTCTCAAGCTTCCATCACTTGACTATTTTCAGATACTGAGCAGAGATGAGGACACACACACACACACACCTAGAACAGTTGTGAACATACACATTCACTTGTCTGTCACCTAAAAAGCATGTGCACACACATACACGGAGCTTCCACACATCCCTTGCCCTTTAGCAAAGCATATGATGACAAGAACTATCTTTCCTTTTAACCTTCTTGCCCCACTCTTATGCGGTTATCGCTTCCCTCTCAGACTTGCCCCAGATTATGTCTCCTCACAGCTTGGCTACTCTGAGCATGATGTCAACCGAAGTAAAGGAACTAAATGAACCAACGGGAGATGTCATGTTGTATTTCTGACTAGTGACTCATGGCCATTAAGATCGCTGGCTAGTGTAATGAGTTGTTAATAAAATAAAATAGGATATTTATAAGGGCACAGATGCCTGCTATTAGTAATCGGATACTTTTCTATTGCACTATTAAAGGCTAATGATAACCTGCAACTCTTTAGGGTGACACAGGACTTTATTTTAGGTATTATTGATGAGCAAATACATTAAGGCACACACATACATTCCCTCGTCCACTCCCCTGCTTTATACCCTACAGTATTTAATTTCCTCTGGCCTGTTTGGTCAGCGAGGTGGTAAGTGGATTGGTCAGCTGTGTGCTTTTCCTGCTTGATGATTGGATTTGATTCTTGTGTGTCCAGAGCACACCCCGGCACACTGGGATGAAGCAGATTAACTAGATTTTCTGTGCTCTTTCTTTCTCTCTCCATCCCTGGCACTGTTATTGGAAGAAAGCGATAATTCCCCTGCACTTCAAACACAGCCCCCTAACTAAGACTCTGCTTAACTCTTCTCCAAGGAAAAGCTGCCTGCCTGCGCACAGATGTCTCTGATTAAATTGTATCTCTGAGAGAGAAAACGAGATAGTCCTCCTTACAGCTTCCCCCCTCCTTCATGCTCCCTCTCTCTTTCTCTCACACCCCACTCTCATGTCTCTATCTGCCTCTCTGTTAGCTTGCTCAACTGGCTGTTGCCAAAAGAGCCTTGGGCGACGAATAAATTGCTTTGGTTTCAGCAGACAGAGAAGTTGGCCGAGACAAGCTGAATCAGTGCATTAGATGCGAAGGCCCCCTCATAGACTGGAAGTTAGCCTTTAGCGCAATCATTGACCGTGAGTGATGATTATGTCTAATTGAAGGAGACTTTCTCTACCTGTAACACAGCTGGGGGGCCTTGAACATATTGGACAGAGGAAAACAGCAAAGAAGAGTGTGTGTTACACCAGGTGAGAGAATGGGATAGGTTACAGAGGGATGGAAGAAGATGTGGGAAGTAAAGAAAATGTGCAAAGCAGGATAAATAATGTAGATAAAAGACATAGAAACAACTGGAAATGAAAGAGAGAATCACTATTAAATTTACAGCATACTAGCAATGTCAAATGGTGGGATTTGTATAAGGTAAATACATTTAAATAACGTTAGACTTGAAGCATAACCAACACGATTCTTTTGAGCAGGGCCTGGGGATTTTTAGCTTTTAGCATTTGGCTAGTAAACTATTTCAATTGCTAAATATGAATCAGCTTAAAATCTGAAAGGAACATGAAAAACGCGTGCAAAAATGTGTACTAACGAACTGATTTCCAGCCCATCTCATAGCGTTTCAAACTGTTCCCAATACCCACAAAAAGAATGCATTTTAATGTGGACTGGACTACAGTTCAATATACAATATGCAAAAGCTTCCAAGCAAATTAGAGGGAGGAAAATCAATATGTTCATTGTGCAACAGTGGGAAAAAAACACATTCTCTCCAAATTTAAACACTGGAGATAATACTGGATATTGTGCCATTTTCTTCAGGCTTCATTACAGTTACTGTGCCATTGTGACGTGTGTGTGTGTGTGTGTGTGTGTGTGTATGTGCAAGTAGGGGTGTACCTTTTTGAATGTGCAGGCCTGTGTTTGCTTGTAGGCCCCTGTGTGTGTGCAGGAATGAGCTGAGCAGGAATGAGCTAAGGAGTCTGGTGCAAAAGACAAAAACAGCCACAAACCACCCCCCCCCCACACACCACCACCACCTCACTCCATTTCCACATGGCACTGGGCTCCCTGGCATAAACGGTGGCCACGGGAGTCGCTTCAGATCATCTAGGAGGGTATTGGATGGCCGTGGCTGCCTTTTGCAATAAACTGGCAAGGTCTAAATTCATTAGGGTAAAATTTGGCCCTGGCTATAGCACTGTAGTGCCCACAGCATTTGGCCCTGCTGTGCTGTGCTGCGCTAGGCCGAGCTGCGGAGCGTTTTTGCCGGATCCAGAGAGAGCCATTAGCGTCTGCTTGTGATGATGGTTATGCTCCCCAGTGTCAAACACAGATAGTTGCCTTTGAATGATTTGAGCGATTACCCTTTTCACACAAGCAATGAAATAATGGGTTAGGTAAGAGAGCGGAGAGAAGAGTATGGTGTGGAGAGAGAGTAGAATAGAGAGTGTTGAAGGTAGGGTTAGAGAGAGAGAGCAACTAAGAAGAAATGTTGAGAAAATTTTAAGATCAGATGTTGCTGTTCTAAAACCACTGGTATGAAA
Source organism: Microctenopoma stevenorrisi (assembly GCA_032270685.1). Lineage (NCBI taxonomy): Eukaryota > Metazoa > Chordata > Actinopteri > Anabantiformes > Anabantidae > Microctenopoma > Microctenopoma stevenorrisi. The sequence continues at coordinate 13,508,492 of JAUMTR010000008.1, forward strand.
TCATCAAGCTAGATTCTAAGGTTTGCTGAAGAATGTAATTATCATTTAATTGTTTGCTTTGACTGCATTTCACCAGTCCATTAATTTAAACATTCGTAAACATCTATTAAATTACACTGGAGGTCATTGTGTCTGATGACCACTGAAATACCGGTTACTGACACCGAAGACCAAACTTTAATCAGTTTGTCAAAGAAAGCAAACCGAAGTGATGTGCTGCTGAAGATCTTCACACCAATCCCAGTTCCGTGCAGTTTTCTGTGCCTCTTTGAGAAGCTTCTCTGGGGGAGTCGGTGTGAAACCTACAGACTTTGCTTTAATCTTCCAGTCTGCTTTACAATGTGAAATGCAGTTTTTGGTGTTACTGTTGTCTTTGTTGTGCACATAGGAGTTTTGTTTTTTGTCTCAAATGCTTTTACCTAAATACAGTAGTGCTTGTTGCAGGCACAGTTGTCTACATGAGTACGTTGCTTACTTTTTCCACTTTCTCTTGATGTTCACAGCAAGTGGCTACACAGCTACTAATCTTTATCCACAGTTATTGTACTAACTGATCTGAGTCAAGCTGTGGAATGAAGTGTTTTTGTTCCAACATGCAATTATGCAGTTAAATCTGTAAAATCCTCACCATGGAGATGTCAGTATGCATACTATGCAAAATACCTGTGTACCTTCTATATGAGAGAAATAGATATACATCTAAAAATAAATCAATAAAATAAATAAATAAAACATTTATGTATTCATTTCTACTTTCTGCAAATCGCAATGCATATGTGTAAAACAATCACATAATTGTTCATTTTTAACATTGCTGTACAGTATTGTCTTTTGTAACATGAAAAGTTATGGTAATATTTTGTGTTGCATTATGGTGCAGTACAATCATGTAATTGCCTCACTTCAAAACATTTAGAAGTAAAATAATAACTAGAATAAGTGATTTCCCAAGAATCACGTGGAGATGATTTGTTGTTTTCCGGCAACCTGTTTACTTGTTTTTTCACAAAAAGGCTCTTACTGTGAAACTCAGACGTATATTGTGATGGTTGACTCTCAGGGTTTAGACAGATGTTTGTCATCATCGGTTAGGTCGTAGGTAAAGGTGCATGAAGAACTACACTGAACAGAAATGCTAAGTCGTGGTTTCAAACATGGTGACTGAGTTGTGTTTGTGTGTCTGTCTGTGTGTGTGTAGACTAGTGTGTCTGACACAAGTAGTATTGACAGAAGTACTAGTGAAGCCAGTCGAGATCACGATCACAGCTACTGGTCAAAATAAATGTAAAGGATTACAACATAGACAGACACAAAAACACACATTTGCACTTAACGAATGTGTTCAAAGCAGAAAACACTGAAGAAAGGAAAGTGACATAAAGAAGTAGAGAAAGAGAAAAGTCCTTTATAAGGCAAAAACAATTGTTCGTATTGGAAAAATCCTCACTTTAACAAGCTCTTTCATTTTATTTGGTGGTGTGAGAAATTGGAGATTAGGAGCAATTTACAAATATAGGCTATCTCTGATTTGGAGGAAACTTGGGAGAGAAATGTTCACAACAAAAGATGATACATTGAAAATGTAATAGCACACTATTTCGACTGTGGCCTTGGGTGTGTTTCTTTTACTCTTTTCTCTTTTTCTCTCTCTCTCTCTCTCGGTCGCTCCCTGTGTCGTGTCCTGCCGTATGCTCATACGCCTGTGTGGACGCCTGGACATGATTGGTGCTGCGGACGCTGGCGCTCGGCTCCAGTTGCTGATTGAGGTGGCATTGTCCCCTCCTTGCTCCACCTGGGCTTTGCTGAACGCTTAAAGCCACTGTGGAAACGACATACCGGACAGTAATGCGGACAGCTCGCCCTCGCCTCATGAACTCACTTGACTTGTGTGATTAAACTGCATATACCTTGTTATAGATGTTGGGCCCAGCGCTTTGTTTAGTTACATTGTAAATTGTGAGATGTACTGTAGAGATGTAGAAGATGTATGTTTGTAGGTTGAAGAAAATTTCTATGACAAAGTGTCTAGGACATAATAGATGTTGCATTATGATGTCTGTTTCCTTGTTTGTCTTTGGACATGAATGGCTTCCATCACCAAGGGAAATAACTTGTAATGGTGGTTTGGTGTAGTGGTTATTTGCTGACACTTTAGAAAGTATAAGGTAACGGGCACACAAAAACATCCTGTATACCACATGTAAGTGTTGTAAATCTTACATTCAGACACACACTGCAACTGTTGCATGTCTTTGCACAGAATGCCAACACATGTAACTCAGCCAACTCACACACACACACACACACAGACGCACATCAATATACCGTACACATTGAGTCCTCAGACAAACAGCTGGCACAGAGCTCCAGATGGACAACAGCTCACAGTGTTAACTGAATTATATATTTCATAACCCATGGTGCCTATACAGAGTAAGATGAGCTGATCAAGTTATGCATGCATAACAGTACATTATTTTGTATGTGTCAGGCACATATTGTATGTAGCCTTGTGTAGAAAAGCCTGTGTGAGTTATCATACAGTTGTGTGTACTTGCTAACACAATTCCATTCTGCAGTACAGTGGAGCAGCTCCATAAACAGGGGGCACCTCTCCTATTTGATAACAGATAGGCTCCCGCAGGATCAGCCATTATTTCTTTTGCATTTTGCCGAGCAAATGAACTTGACAGATGGCTGTGTCACCCAAACCCTTGACTACCAACCTGATTATGCAGAAAACAATACAATAGAATAGAGCAGGGGAATCATTACTGGAGGTAGGGATTGTGAGCTTGAGAGTACACCCCAACACCTCACCCACAGTCGAGGACAATGCAGCACAGTCCAACAAAATTACACTTGTGAAATTGAACAGCAAGAATGAGTTTAACATAAACTGGGTTACTGTCAGGCAATCTGTCATCAGACTAAAGCCATTGTCTGGGGCTGCTTGCATGGCATATGAACTCATCCGTCATCTCCAACTCTATTAATGGCCACAGCTCAGGTTTTAAACTGTCGAGGTTTACTGGCTGGGGCAAAGCTCCCCTGCTGTCTGTATATGCTTTATGAAGAATGTGTCATTTTGTGTAATGGGTGTGCAGTGGGGAAATTAGTTTTGTTTGCTGAGGCCTATTGTTAGGTGTTTGTTATTATTACTAGTTAAATCCAATGGCGTGAAAACCTAAAATCCCAATTTTAATTAAAAATCATCGAATCATTTTGCAGTTGCATTTAAAAATTTAACTGCTAACATTTCCCATGATAAATTACCCAACATAAAGTGGTCTATTTCAGCATCTTCTCTATTTTAAGGACCCTTCAGATATCTTCACAGTATGAGGAAATATGGACAGAGTACAGGATGTGATTCTTGTTCTCAGTGTGGTCAGACAAACATAATGTGCCTCATACCAGCCAACAGGTGCCGTACTTGGGCAGGTGGACATATCCTTATTCAGACATTATAGACACAACTGAGTGTATACTTCTGGACTTCAGAGAATAGCCGCCACAAGGGCGCTTTCCATTTCACCCCAACATCATGATCACATCTGGAAGTGGATTTTTGCACATTAACGCTGCCCACCTCCACTGTCCACAGAGGTCCTTTTTTTTGATTACATCTGTTCCACAGCCTGTATCAATTTACACTGGTCACTTTCATGCATTTTAACATCGTGTAGTCGTGCCATTATTGAAATTTTGTTAGCAGAAATGTCAGTTGTAATGTGTTTTTAATCTGTAATAGTAAACTGTATTGTAACTATTCTCACTGCAACATTCACACTCTGCTCATATGGTTTGAGAACATTATCCACTCTACTCTGTGTCAATGTTCCTTATATATATATATANNNGTTTTCTCATATATGACATATTACTTGCTAATTTATTCCAGTTTTTAAATCACTCTGTGAATAAAATTGCATGTTATATTTAAGAAAATACACATTTCTCTCTCTAGCAGGACCATGCAAATGAAATAAAAACACACATACCTGCTGTCCAGCATGCTTCTGCCCTGCCCCGAGGCATTTTTGACCCCATCCTCAACACTTGCATAAACACTAAGCCCAGATGAAACTGCATAGCACACATTCTCAGAGAGGGTCTGTGAGTTTCATTAAGTTTATGTTTGAACAGGCAAAATAAACATTTCCATCACTATAAACATCAAATAAGATAAGAGAAATATATGAATGTGCCTCTTCTTTCTCTGTAACATGACGTTTGCTAGTGTGGTAGTAAGAGTGTGCTTTAATACTTCAACCACATTTTCTGATGCAGATGGTTTGGTCAAATTATTTGTAAAGCACACGGTGTAAACTAAAATTCACAGGCTTCTAATGCCACAAACAAAAATCTCATGTCTGTGGTAGAAAGTTTATTTAACCTGTACCATTTCCCCTCCATTTTGGTTCCATGCACATGCTGCTGTCAGTGTGTCACGCTGTGTTGCCAACTCTCAAAGCAAACCAACAGTGGCCTTGCGTCAGTTTAGCAAGTCAAATCAAAGACCTTGTCTGTGCTTCAGCACAGTACATCTTTTTAGTGCAGAGAAATAAACCCTAAATAGGAAACCTCACACTATCTTGTAAGTGGGCTAAAGGAGGTGCAGCCTGAGAGGAGGCGAGCAAGTAAGGAGTGAGGGAAAAGAAAAAAACAACACTGTCTTTAAATGACTTCGATCTTTGGTGTGATGAATCACAGAGTTGCAAATCCCTTTTTAGTTAATTGCTACCAGCATGTGAGATTTCTCCCCTACTCCTCCTTTATGTTCAATATCAATTTTCAGAGCCAGCAGAGAGAGATAGCCCTGGTCTGTTCCCCTGAGTCTCAACAGTGGCCTCGCTGATAAAAACTGCACTAACAGCACTTAGCCATTTCAGAGAGTTGGGAAACAGACACACACACACGCACACACTCGCAGACTGTCGTATTCACAGCTGTGTGTGGTAATGAAGGAGAAAAGATGGGCCAATCGAAGTGAAACAGGGAACAGGCTGGTATCATCTGCTCTGTGACCTTCTGAGAGGACCGTGTGTATATGTGTGTGTGTGTGTGTGTGTGTGTGTGTGTGCTCTCCTCAAGAAGTCTGGAGGTCAGACCTGTGCTCACTGAAGGGAATTAACATTTGTCTGCTTTGCTAAAGACAGACGGTCCCCCATGCAGAATGCAGGAACTGTGTGCAGATTGGTTAGCCCTATAGCCTGTTTTCATTTCTGTGTAGTCAGTGGCTGTGCAACTAGTTCTATGATTATTTTCCTTAGCTATTGGTTTAAATATGGAGATGGGTCTTTTGATTTCCCCTTTAGAACTAAAGGGGAACATTTAAGTTCTGATTCTGGATACTGCTTATGTAAAAACAGGATTAATATATAGAATTAGCATATGTGTCTGTGGGTGTGTGGGTTTCCACTGCATGGCAACCTCACACATCAGCTTGCCCTTGACTGGACTGACGAGAAGAGGCGACACAGCACAACTCCCCTGACACCTTCTGCTCCACCCAGGCTGCTGCCGTCACAAATAAAGGACCACCTCAACCTCAGAATCCTTCATGGGGGAAAAAAATGAATCCAGTGTGCTTAGTCAATAACAATAGCCACTGAACAAGAGTGCGTATCTTTATTACGGAGAGTGTGCAGTATAAACTAGCAAAACTTTAAAATTGTCAATAGAAGAAGGAATTCCATTTATGGTTAAATACTACCTGAAGTGTAAATTGTTATTTCAAGAATGTAAGTTAACTCATTCTTATAGTAAACCTTTTGAGAGAGTCAACTCACTTCCATCATGCCAGGGATGCGAGCAAACTAGCTTGATTAGTTGCTAACGAAAGTATGTTTTATGTATTATCAACAATTTTTAAAACAGTTTAACGTGTTTGCAAAGTTTCACGTAAAAGAGAAACGACACTACCCAGACATTCATTAAATTACAACCATAGCAATAACTGTTCAGTTTTACAACTTCACTGTAGACCAAAAAACCTGGAATAGGTTCCATAGGACAAATTACTTTAAAATACAGCTGCAATTCCTAATGAACATTTTGTTTCTCACTACCTCTCCTTCAGTCCCATACAGTTTTTGTTTCATCTCTGGCTAAGACGTTTTTTGGGGGCTAAAGTCACTTACCTCCCTACCTGATTATGCATAAAGTCTTTCAAAGAAGAAAAGAGTAGGGTGTTTTAAAGATCTGTGGCCTCCACGCCCTGCTCCTACTCACTCTCCTCTACTTCTTCACTCTAATCTGATTTCTACCAGGCATCTTTGATCTAGGCCTGGGCCAGAGGAAAATAAACAACTGGGGCCTTGCTTCTACAGATGAAGCAAGTATGGAGATTAGCAGCCTTCCCTTACAGCTTTAGTGGCTAATACCTGATTAGGGCCCCAAGTCAGCCAATTGTCTCAATGCTGGCTATCAATGCTAGCACTGCCTCTAGAGGGAGAGTGGGGGTTGAATGGATGGAGGAAGAAGGGATGGCGTAGTAGTGGTGCTAATATAGGGGAGAAGGGGTTGGGATGAAGGTTGATTCCGTAATGGATATCCCAGCCCACTAAGAAGATTAGGCCTCTGGGTGTCATATTAGCTGTGCTCTGTCGGCCTTTGGTGGTCCATACTGCTTTCTAATGGTACTAGTTCTGTCCATGTTGTGGAGTATTGACTTGCATTACACTATACTTCACTACTGCTTCACAAAGGCTCTGAGTATTGAATGTCCTCCTTTTTTAAATAAAAGAGGCAAGGTATGATCTGCTGTAATACTTAACATCTGCTTCAAGTTAGACAGAAATCCCCTCATCTTTGAAGCAATTAGCTGCTGCATGCATAGTTTTTCTAATTTGATGTATGAGGTGAGATACATTGCAAATGCAATTTAAATCTGATGGTGCTTGCCAATATATGACACAACACTTTGTTCATTTTCCAGGGCCTGTTTGTTTTCTTCTCAGATGTAAACTATGTTTAGGGAGTGTCGTGCCTTAATTAATTAATGTCATTTAATTAATTCAAGACCAACACAATCTTGAGTGTTCTCTTACGCTGGCAGTAGAGTGCTTTGAGACATAGCTTGCAAAGAGGCCAAAAAAGAGGCCATGAAAGTTTAAAAAATGTGTTGAGATAGACTCTAGACATCTCGTTCTGGTGGAGGGCTGCTGCACTCCCACCGCCTTGCACTCTCTGGCTCTCTATCTCTTTAAATCTGTCAGTTTAACAAAGACAGCGTGAACCTCTGAGAACAACCAGCTTGGCCAATTACAGCACTTGAGACAGGGAAATGCCCCTTTCCTCTATTACTTGGGTTTACATTTATGCTACAACTGATGCAAATAATTGGTTAGTAAAACAATGGACAACTAGCAATGACAGATTTGTAAGTATTTCAGCATGTATGAGATTTATCTAATTTACAGCTGGGAATAAGCATTTTATCCTACAGAGCAGCCATATCTTGTTTTTATGTTAAATGTATAACAACTAAAACATAACATTACAACACATATGTTTATTCTACAGACAAATATTGTGCATGTTATTTACTTTAAATCAAAGCATTACTAATGCAATTGCAGGCTTGCGTACAGACAAATGTTATATAAACACTATGGAGGCATTGTACATTGTTTCAAGTCAATTTAAGTTCAACTCAGTTTATTTATATAGCAGTTAATTACAACAAAGGTAATTGCAGTTCACTTTACAGTACATAATATAAATATGTAGATATTTATGTAGGAAATCCAACAAATCCCACTCCAGCAAGCAGTAGACAAGAGCGGAGAGGAAAAAGATTCTCTTTAACGGAAAAAATCTTCAGCAGAACCAGGCTCAAGGTGGGCGACCATCTGCCTCGGCTGGTTGGGATGAGTAAAGAGTAGAGGCAGAAGAACACCAGGCAACAAGAGAACAAGCAGCAGGTGATACGCTGAGAGCAATGTTTTCTACTGGGATAATATGGTACTATAAGGTCTTTAAGATAAGATGAAGCTTGATTATTAAGTGCTTTACGTGTATGTAAGGAGAAGGATTATAAACTCTATTCTTGATTTTACATGGAGCCAGTGGAGAGAAGAAGAAGAAGTATGAGCTCTCTCTTACTATTGCATTTTTGGTTAAATAAAGACTCTCGGGCTGACAATTACCAGTGGGTTCCTTAACTGATGTGTTGCTGAGAGGGATAATTTGTTGGAAACGTTAACCAGCTGGTGGAGAACCTTGAGCGAGTGTTGAGGGCTATGTTTTCGTCTGGACCATCACCCAGCTGGCCGGGCCTCCCAGCTGCTCGGAATCTGCCAGATGACAACTAACTAGCTAAACTAGTGGCTTCGCATTGTTTACCGATGCCTGACTACCTGGTTTCTTTTCTATAGTGTGGAGCCGAGTTTCCAATTCCATCAGCTTCCTCTTTAATGCTGCAAATAAGAGGGAGACAGAGACGCCATGGCTGAATGAGTCAGTTCAATTGCGTCACGGGGCAGCATGTAGCTCATTTGGCAGTCACTAGAGCAGTTGCCTGTGAACCTCAGGGTCAGTGGTTTGACTCCCGGTTCTTCCTGGCCACATGTTGAAGTGTCCTTCGACAAGACCCCAAAACCCCACAGTAGTGCCGTCATCTACTGCAGCTGTCCAAAGAACGTCTTCCCCAAAGAGATCAATAGAGTATATAATTACTAGGTTAACTCAATGCTAAGCTAGCAGACCTTAGAAAATAAGTTAATCAAAATTAGATGGATATTTTCTAAACAGGTGGGTTAGTAAGACAGGCTTATGCTATAAAACATTCACTGTCCAGTAAAATCAGTTTTCTGGAGCTAAAGGTTTAAGTGAATATGACACACCACAACAAGCATCGGTAACAGGAAGTGACAAAAAACACCTACTATAGGAGGAAATCAAGAGTTTACAATTCAGAAAGAGATGAAGATACAATATGAGTATGAAGGTGGAGGAATAATAAGAAGACTAAAAGGAAGCTCCTTGAGTAAAGCTTGGCAGCCTCATTATCCTTAGAGATGCAACTCTTTCAGAGTATACTCTTTATCTACTTCCTCTTTGTTCTGCAGTCCATGGCTCATAACACTGTTTAATCTGTGTGTGTCTGTGCATGTAAGTGTGTGTGGGTGTGTGTGTGAAGAAGAAGGGGGCTAGGTTGCACGCTTGCATGGCTCTGTGAAAATACCTTATTAGTGTGATGCTGAACCTCTGGGTGGGAAATTAATTAATAAAAAGGTGGAGATTAACTCCATATGTACACTTTTGGGGGAAAATTAGGCCTGATGGACTTAACTGATGCCAATGATTAGTTCCTCATTATCTGAACCCTTTATTTCAAGCTACCTTGTCAAAGCACCCCATTTGTCTACTAACAGTTTAGAACTATCTGGTAGTTTAATGACAGAGTGCCTGAGATTAATTAACTAAAGTGCATAGTCTCATTTACCAAGCTACTGTGATGTGTTTTTCTTAAAGAGGTGTAGTTATTGTGTTCTTTTTTTGTGTGTGCATGCTAATTTGCATACCTACAGTGTTTGTTCGCCGTCTCACCACTCTGTTTCCCTGTCTCTTTTGCATGTGGTACTTAGCAGCTCAGCCGCTGTAATGAAAAAAAACAAAGTTAGCTTAACTCAATATTGAACCAAGTTTTGTGGTTGTGAGCTTCCCCCTCATCAGCGGTGGCCCTCGACCCATTTAGAGTCCCACAGGAGAAGCCAAGTTAACGCCTACACTCCCCCACGGTCAGCTAATGAGAAGGGGCAAGCATTGCCACAATCCTCCTTTCTCTCTCCCTCGCTGTGCCCTCTCAGAGTGGGATCGATCCTTGATGTCAAAGGCCTAACATCTCTGGCCTACTCAGCCAGGAGTTCCGCACCCACTCTCCCAACCCACCCCCCATCTCCCTCTCAGTAGAGTCAAATTAGCAGACCTTCAACACACAAGAGCCTGAATTAGATAAGACCATTTCCAAGTACTTTGACTCCTGTATGTTTTGGTCAGATCACATATTTACTACCTTCTAAAAGATAAAAACTGCAACAAGTACCTGGCGTTAAACCTGCAGCTTATGTCAAGAAAACATTTTGTGCCATTCAGTGACTGAGTGCCATTGACACCATGCTACAGGATGCAGCTGATGCAGCCTTTGTTATTTTCAAACTTCATTAATAATCTATGATCTCCTTGTGCTCCTCGCCCATAGAATGGTTGCAGGCTATTTACATAAATTGACAAGGATGCCAAAAGGCATGCTTAGATTTTTCAAAAGTATTTTAGCCCCCAAAAGACACAAAAATGGGATTTATTAATTGGATGGCATCCGGGCTGTGTTTATGTATTTCATATTCATTTATTATGTTTTCTTTGCCTAGCTATGGAAAGGCATTTGACTGACACAAATACATTATTCTATTTGTGTGTTATGTCCCGTGGGGCTGTTAATTATTTGTTTTTCTTGAGTGGGAAAATTTAAAGGAAATACATCACAAGTAACACCCGAGGTTGATCTGTCTGTTTTTCTCGTCTTTTTTCTTGCCTTATTTTGTGCTTCTCTTCCCTTATGTTTCTTAACTTTGTGTTCAAAGGATATCAAACCATAGTACAGTTGAATACATTAATTAAATACAAACATGATAAACAAGACTTATAACAGTAAAGACTCACTTTTTGGTCAGACTACAGCTTAATCATTTGTCAACAACGACAACTCTGAGTTTTGTCAACAGCCTTCATATTGAAATTCATCATTTTGAAAGCACAACATAGAGCAAGAAATTGCTATCGTTAAACAAGCTATTTTACAATTTATTATTCAGAAGTAATGAAAGATCTGAATGAAAATTGAGATCTGTATTTAGCTGCCAGGACCATTTTGAGTGAGGGATGATTGACATTTTGCTCTGGCGCATGCACCGATTGACCATTAGTCATATTTACTCAATCTTTTGGCAGAGTGTCGACTAGATTATTCTTTATGTAGAATATGGAAACACGCTCCCAAGTTACAAAGAAGACAAGGACAATCACTGGTACCAAAAACTTTTGTAATCCAACATCCTAGATAAAGTTTTCCTTTGAGTGGAAAGAAAGAATTCATGAAAACCTAGTGGCTTTTTAAACATAAAACTCCAAATGCACGTAGATGAACATATACACACTTGCAAATCACTTTTTCTGTTGTTGTAAATGCTGTTACAGGTACAGCAATTTCTGAACTGCAGAAACCTCTGTTAACACAATGCTTGTTCTTTCATTCACCAAGGTTAGAGGAAAAAAAGTAAGGAAAAAATCTATAATTTAGTGAGCACAACCTGAGTCATTATTAGAAATGACAGTTGAACCTGATGAAATTGTATTCCCAATTGGAAAACCAAATTGCTATCACACCAACATAATTTCCTTGTGCTAGGACCATGCTAATTCTGCATCAAAACATTGGTAAATGTATTTAAAAGCTATAATAGCATATTACCATGCAGTCTTCCTGTGCCCTCATACTTGGACCCTATTAATCTGGAACTTCGATTTGCATGTAAATGTGGTCAACTTTCATATCATCAAAATACATGAGTCCCACACCATCAGCAGGCCAGCGAGCCACATTTGTGTGCGTTTGTGTACATAAAAATGAAGTCTGCAAGCTTGCATTTGAATGTATGCATTTGTATTTGTATGTGCACATGCAAATGCAAAGTTATATATGTGTTTTCTGCATGTGTATTTGGCGTGCGTGTGTGTAAGAGCGTGTGTTCGCTCGGGCCGAGATTCGAGCTAAAATAATGCATTGAGGTTTGATGTGCAATTACTGGCGTATACTAGGGATTTTATACAGGTCAGACAAGCATGGCAGAAAGAGATATGCAAGATATGACCAGATAAAAAGGAAAAACGTAGATATTGAAAGTGTGCGTATGTGGGTTTGATGATGCTTGTGATGCTGTGGGATCGAAACTGTGTGACTCTCTCTGAACCTTCTATTTTAGCTTTAATTAACAATTATGAATGGTTTGTGTGTTTGGACACATTTTCAGTGTAACAAACTTATTTTTATGCGTTTTTGTTGCTCAACATTTTAATCAAGCATTTTAATGAACATTAGAAAAATTGTTTTTAGTGCAGGAAGGCAATCTGATATTTCTGCTAATTTCTTGCGTTTTAATCCATCTCCCTGTGTACCACTGCACCTATCCTCTGAGCACCTGCCCCTTCCTTCTTTCACATAATGGTATGATCCTTGTCTGTCTTTGCATGTGATTGGCCATATGGTGTGACAATTAAACAAAAACCCATCCCTGCCTGCATGGATTCTCAACAGAGCTGATCATTTTTATTTACAGTACTCTACTGAACACCACCACTTCCTAATATGTCCTCCCCATTTCCTTGCTTTTACGTTGGATTCTACTGTACGTCATCCACTGTTCTTTTCGAACTAGAATTAAACATTTACCTGCTCAGGTTCCCTCTTTATCCAAAGGGAATCCATCGAGCAGTGAACCGCCAGCCAAAGCACTGTCTGTCTTTGAGAGGATGTAACGCTGCATAGGTGAAAAGATGAATGGAAAAATGAAGAGGGTTAAGAGGAAAAGTGGAATTAGGAGGCATGGTAGGGAGGAAACAGGGATCAAAGGATGGCGAAAGGTATGATGAGAGGATTCAAGGAAGACTAAAAAGTGAGGGAGGAGATGGTGAAAGGGGTCAGGATAGGAAGACAAAGGGAGCAATGGGAGAGCAATACAGGTAGCTTTAATTGGTCCCTCTATCCATGGGTTCATCACTATTTCATATTCTGTTTAACCTTTGTGAGGCTAACTTACCCCAGGACTCTACAGCTGTTTGATACAGCATAGGACAGAATGATTAATTTCATAGTACTCTTGTTGAACTGCCTGATTCCCATTCACAGAAAACAGTGTTCACAAAATAAGCACGTGATTTAAACAGGGCAAATTAAACACATGATGCTCTCCGAGTGTTTTTGCTTTCATCTAAGTGATATGAAATTGAATCCCCGGTTAAAAGGCTTTAATAGTTTAATTAAATTTTAAATAACACCTAAATATTGCATTACAATAGTTTATTTACAGTGTTGTTAGCTTTGTGGGCATCTATGCTCCTGATGGGTTTCTTCTTATATCGCAGTGAGGGCAAAAAGAAACGGTTAGGGAACAAACAGAAGGTTAGGGACAGTGAAGAAAAACAAAAGAAGGGAAGAGGAGAGAGAACACTGACTGAGCAGCAAGCCTAATTTCCATCATTATCCTGTAAAATATCATTTGATTGGCTGCTCAGTGGCAGGGGCCCCCGGTGGCTGCAGCTCTGTCATCGGACTAAGTAGGGAAACACACAGCTTTTCACTTTTTCTGTCAAAACTAGCTTTGCCCAAATGTATCACTTTAAATGCCATGACAGTGGAAGGTGGAAGGGAGTGTGATGGGCCTAAGGGTATACATAGACCCCATATGCTAGTGACACTGATACAAGTGTAATTTTAGACTATTAGAGTGACACAGAAGATCCTTCCAACTGCAGCCACACACATACATGCACACAACCCAGAACACGAATCAGCTGAAGTGGGGGCGGCTATGTGGAACAGGCTGTCATGCCATGAAAATTTAAGAAATTCTTTAACCTGGCCTTGCCTGATCCCCTTCACCTTTGAATATTTTATTATGCCAAAATGATTTATTAACTTGAGACAGGTACAGCTCAGTAGGGCCAGGTAGAGCCACGGGGGCAACAGCGGGGTAAGACCCACATGGTGCCGCATCGATCAAAAGACAGAGGGAAAAGAATGATTTCTGCCTTATTTTACAGTGAATAATTTTTCAATAATGTTTTTTTTTTGTCCTGATGGTGGTAGGGCTGATGGGAGGAAATTATTTAAACAAAACAGCCCTTCTGCAAATGTAAAAGTGTCTTTGAAGTAGTTATTGTGAAGAAAATATTACGTGTGAAGTAATAGTATTTGTATACACCTAACATTGTTTAATCTTTTAATGATAATTATGTTTTTTAAGTATATTCGCTTTTTTCTTAATTTTAGGTTCATGGCATAGTTTGATATGATAGCTTGTACAAGTCTATGTCTGTAACTGGTAAGGACAGGATGGATAGGAAAAAATAGGAAGACAAAGGTTATGATCAATAGGGCAAATGTACAGTGTTATAATTAACATATGGCTCTGTGTATTACACATAAGACAAGCTGGAAAACATTCACACACACACACACACAAACACAGCATGTTCACTTAATTGTTCTTAATTTGTTGTTTTGTTTTTGTCATTTAGACTAATAGCTATTTTTTATCATCCTGTGCATCAAAATCTACTGGGGAATATACATCTCTATTTCTCTTTTATATAGCTTGTGATTGCCTGAGACATCGTTTGGCCAACAATGTCACAAAGGTCACTAAGCAAGGGTAAGCTATGAAGAGAAATATGGCTAGCAGACATTCGATACCTCGAAGAATTCATGTCAGAGAGAGAAACAGAAAGGATACAAAGAGGTAGAGAAAGCTAAAAACAAAGTAAAGATACAAAAAAGACAACAGGGAGAGAGAGGAACAGGATGACACAAAAGAAATAACACAACCAAAGAGAGTTAGAGAACCATGAACAAATAAATGAGACAGAAAGTGAGAACCATCGAAATGGAGCGAGAGTGAGGGAGCACTGGAGCAGATAGTGCCCATGGGAGCCAGTGAGAGAACAAAAGCGGCCCTTCTGCTAATTGACTGCAGAATTAGCCCCATCTCCCCCAGTGGGACTGTGGTGAGGCAGTGGCAGATGGAGGCAGACTGGACACCAGAGCAGAAAAAAGGCATGCAAAACCTGCCGTGAAGCTGCCCACAATTGTGGGTCACAACACCGCAACACGTTTCTTGTTTAACAGGACATGGCCAAGCAGAGAGAAAGGACTGAGAGGGCTGAGGTGGATTAAAAAAGGTCAAAAGAGGAGGCAGAGGGAGGGAGAAAGAGAGGATGCGGAGTGTTGAGCAGGAGAAGCTGTTCTTTTCTTCTGTTTTTAAAGCGTAACAACCTGCAAATGTAACTTTTAAACACAGTTTTAAGAATAATAATTTAAATGTGGCACTGAAATATGTGCAAAGACTACTGCATATTGGGCATATTGCATAAATATAAACTGTGTCATAACCCAAATAGTGCTTTGATTAATAATTGTTATTTCTCTGGGCATTTTTGAAACAAAAGCTCCAAACCTGCCTGTACCTTTGTGAAAAAGTAATCGGTGATGGTGAAAGGCATTATCCACAAATAGGAGACACTTGATTAATCTATCAAAAGACTATAACAGCGACAACAAAAACTCATCCAGGTCAAAAAACTGGAGGCTTTAGATGTCTCAGCTAAGGTCAGTGTTCACCCACACATTCTGCTGAACAAAAAGAACACAAGGGCTCTCGCATTTGCCAAAACACATCTTAATTATCCCCAAGACCTTTAGGCTAATATTTTGTAGAATGATGGTACAAATTTTATTGTAGGGCGAGTGTCAGAACTGGTGTAAAACTACTACATATGTCATATAAAGAACATTATACTATCAGTTAAACATGGAGGTGGCAGTGTAATGGTCAGGTGCTGCTTTGCACAATTTGCCCTTATTAAGAGTGGCACAAACAGTTATTGTGGGACTTGTTAATAAGACATGGGGAAAATTACCTTGTCAGGTTTGAATAGCTTTTAAATGATATTTAAAAATGAAATTGTCAATTAAATGTTTTTTGATGATCTAAATAATTCAAATGTGACAAATATACAGAACCCACCCCCCCCTGAAAAAATGTATATTTTAACAACACTGTAAGTAGCTACAGACATACATTAATACTGCATCCTGTTGGATGGTCTGTGATTTACAAACATTTCCGCCGCCAATGGGTGAAAACCATTAAACATTAAAGTTACCAAGTTTTTGGGCCGAAATACGTTATTAAAATCTAAATCTATAACTCTCCAGATGCCAGGTTCCAAAAACCTGATAAAAGCATGGATGGCAGCAGTACGCACACACTCACACCAGACCCTGCATAACCAAGTAGCTACTGTTACTATGAAGTTGAATTACATTGCTCAAAGCACTTTTTTAAAGTGGCAAAAGCACTCATTCCTCTATCTAGGGATTACTCTGAGGAATGTATTTACAGGTTCTTTCTCTCATATAAAAGCTGTATGGAAATCAGAGGACTACAGACACCACTCATAGGCTGTTTTGAAATTCAAAGAAGGTAGGGAGTAAAACTATATTGTCCCTTTGAGGATGCAGGAGGATGCTTTCCATTCTGCCCTGCACCATGACTGTCATAGTAATCTGATATGACAAATTCACATACAGTGGATTAGCTGCCAGTGGTGAAAGCCAGAGCGGTTAATATTTGTTGATGTTGCTTTTATCCAGCAGGCCTGGTGTCCCTGGGCTGTAGTTACCCTGACGATGAAGACAGGAAAGAGAAAGGGAAGGAAAGGAGAAGAGGAAAGGATGAAAGGGAAAAAGAAAGGAAGTGATAAAGGGAAAAGGAAATAACCAAAAGGAAAGGAAACCTTATTTTCTGGCTGGAAGAATAAAAAAAATCCAGGGCCACTGGGCCTGCTCATCACTTTGTATGTTGTCAAAATCTTTGATGTTTCCCGACTCTTGATGTCGGGGGCTATGAAAAATGCTTAGCTCAATTTAAGCCTCTCGCAAAAAAGGGCTAACAACTGTAATTAAATCATTAAATTCTTGTCTACGCTTCACAGAGCATAGAGAAAATTAACTTCCCACCAACCTCATTTTCTACTTCAACATGAAATAATGATTTTTTTTTTCTCAAGCTCATATAATTACAAAGCTAACATCTGATAGAGTCAGCATCCAGGGGGGATTATCACATGCATGAGTATTAGACCTCATTACCAGCTTGACTGCAAAATTATTACATCTTGTAATTGGATGGTGAGATTTATACACAGATTGGCTGGGTTTCTGTAAGATTGTAATTACAAGCTTCATTGGTTTGCTACTTATCGGAACTTCACAGAGAAAACAACTGGTAAAATGAAATGAGCATTTCATTAACCTATCGCCTTATCAGGGGAAAAACCTGTGTAACGTTCATGTATGCATTAACATAAATAGGATCATTCATTCTGCCGCCAGATAGCCCGGGCTGGAGTTCTTTTTTTCTCTTTCAGTCAATGAGGGTAGAAAAAGAGTGGCTGCTGCTGTGGTGGTGAGGGTTTGATTACAGTCAGGGTAGGAGGGGAGGAGATTGGTGGCAATATTCATTCATTTTCACAAAGTTTATTTAACCTTCATAATCCGGTGTTGATGGGGAAGGGAGGGAAAATGGACACAGAGGGGAATAGGGAGAAGAGACGAAATGGGGAAAAGAGAAGGGCGGGACTGCAAAGGGTGACGGGAAGAGGAAAAATAATAATAAATTAGTTGTCTAACGTTACAAGGGATGAACTCAATATATCTATTACTTAAAGACTAACTGACTGTGAAAGTGCTCATTTCACGAGAGACGAGGCAGCGAGCTGGCGGGTACTCATGGGGCTCTGAGGTGGCTGCTCCTCCCCTCCTCTCTCTCTCTGTCTCTCTGTCTCTCTCTCTCTCTCTCACACACACACACACACACACACACACGCAGCTTTGATGTTTCCCCTTTCACTGTTAACAAACTCTGGCCGTGTTCCCCTCTTGCTCAAACACAACGGCAGGTGCAGATTGGATGCCCACATAAATAACCTCCTCACACAATGACACCAGGAGATCGATCCAGATTTTGATGGGTGCTGCTGCTGATACAAAGGAGTGTGTGTGTGTGTGTGTGTGTGTGTTAAGATGGGGTGAGCAGAAAACAAATGGGGACGAGCAGGATGGGACAGAAAGAAAAAAGCTTGAAAAGGGGCAGAGGGGAGGAGGGTGGGGGTATAAAATGGTTCAATTACAAGGTGAACACTATTTCTCTCTTCTTAACAAGAGATTTCATGGTGTGGGCCAATGTTTGGCAGAAACAGCTGAGTGCCACTAATGCTAAAGCATTACACTGCGCTAGATCAGCTGGCCCTGTTTGGGATGGGAGTCAGTTGTTATTGAACTTCATTGTCCAGCTTGGTTTCTTTTACAGCTGGGCTCAATGATGCTTCAACATAGACGTGATGTAAAAAGCCACGCTGCAACCTGCCACCCAGTCTGAGGAACACTCGAAACAGAAAAGTTCACCTTAGCGTTGTTTTTTTTTGCCCTCGTTTGTTCATGTGTGAACCTATAGCAGTCTATGAGAATTTATTATATGTATGTATGTATGAATATGATAAATAAAAATAAAAAATGAAGGTACATTAACATTAAATGACGGCTAGAAATAAATGGGCATAAATTAAATGTTTAGTTTTGTTCAAGATGTTGAAAATCACTAAAATACTAAATGAGGCTTGCGCACTCTGGGGCACCTGTACCTTAGTTTAAGCGTATGTCCAGGTTTGTCATGGTTGTCTAAACGGAGAAAATGAGGATTCCATGTTGTTCATTCCTGCCCAGCCACATGGGGAGACATGATCTGTACCACAAAGAGCTAATCAAGTGCATCAATGGCATCTTGCTCTTTTTTTGACTGTCTGCTCCCTAAGGCCCCCCTCCCCTCACCCTCCCAACTGTGTTTAGAACTCATTATTGCATAAGTGAATTTGACAGACTGCTGTTTTTATGTGTGACCCCCAAAACACATTGGAGGTCACACTCAACCATATCATGTGACAAATACTGGTCAAAATATGTAACTGGAACAATGAAACACAGGAACACACTACATGGTAAATTTCCAACAACCAATTACAGATGAAATACTTGTGTTTCAGGTCAGCAAGTAACAAACAGCAGTAAATGAAAGTCAGACTCATTTTGTTATCCTGTGTGTGTGTGTTTATTATCAATTAAACATTGTAGGAAGTGAAACCCCCAAGCAACTAAACAGTCAGTTTGATCAGTGATCAAGGTGATATCAATGTTGATAAGCGTGAGAGGCCAAGGCATCCTGAGGAGCATGTCCAACATCATAAAACCAGCAGGTTTCAACTACTATCAACAGTTTGTACAAAGAGACACAAAAGCACAAAGCAGCCCAACATGAAAAGTGATGAAAGAAACAGCATCATTAACATTTGCTAGTGTGCCATGCTATCTGTTAATTGTTTTATCTATAGGTTTTAAAAACCTCCGCACCACTATGAAAGGGTCTCATTTCAGAATAAAACCTACAAATGTTTTCAATGATTTCTTAAAATTCAATTACCTCTGTTGATAAATAAATAGGGGGAGTGTATTACCGGAAGACTGACTTGCATTCTCAATTTTTTTTCACCATTACTGAATTACTGAGGAAGCAAAAACACATGTTCTCATCCCAAATTGCGACATAATGGCTTCCCACTTAGCTGCTAATACCAACACTATGATGACAACAATCATAGCCCTTTGGCAGCACTCCTCTTGTCATGACAACAATCATAAACGATCTGTTGCATGGTGGAAACATCGCATTTTCACTGTTGCATAAAAACAACTGGGTTAGATTACGTTAAAATATAAAAAAAAGTATGTTACAGTGCACAATGCATGAGACATGTTATAGACTAGGAGTGTGTTACTTACAGCCTCTTCACGTTTTAAAAATCAGGTGATTTCTTTTATGGCAAAGTTAAATACATATAATAATATATGTATATATGTATAATAAGTAACAGAAGTAAATCGGCAGAATTGTTAAATACACTCTGCACTGTGATCAAGTCCATGCAGACTATTTCAGAGCCTATAGTCAACACGTTTTTAAGTTAAAAAAGGTTGAATTAACACATTATTCTTCCTCTGAGTCCATAGTTGAGGTCCCTAACTTCAGTTTAAAAAAAAAACTTTTTTTAAATGTATATTGCACAGTAAAATACTTCCATGAGTTCTTCCTGTTAATCCTCTTAACTAACTCCGCTCAATAAAGGCCAGTAAAGACTACATCCTCGTTTTCTCCCGTCTCTCTGCATCTCTCTTTCTCCTTGGCTAGCTATAGCTATTCATTAGCTCCAGCCCCTATGGCAATGAGAGTCTTTAACCTCCATTAGATCTAATGTTGATATGTTTCCCCAGCAAAGAGCCAAAACAATTAACACCCCTTCTCACATTTCTCTCCCCTTGGCCCCTAACCACATCAAAATCTGGGCCCACCCATTCATTACCCACCCCTGAGAGTGCCCTTGGGGAGGAAAAAAGTGAGATCCTTGGCTGTTGTTTTTGGTATGGTATGCAGTTAGAAGCCAGAATGAGTTAAAAGAAACTTGTCAACAGAAATGAAGCATTGTATTTCCTCTACTACTTTGAGTCAGTGTGACAGCTAGAGGTAATCATATGGATGAGCTACTTAATCAGCTCAAGATGAGTTAACACCCGTTTGCGCTTTTTGTGCTTCAGTTCTTCATTTATTATCCTCCCAGTAACAGTGGTGACTGTAGAGTTCCTGCTGCAGTAGTCCAGCATTATTGAATTACAGTGTCGAAAAATGTAGTACTCTTCACTCAGAGTGAGTTACCTTAAATGCACCAGTATGGACCTATTTCAACCCTGCACTCCATAAATAAAACCTTTTTTTTGTTGCATTTACCAGAGATATACAGTTTTCCTAATCTTCATTTGTTGATTATGTCCTGTTCTGTGAACGTTTCCTATAAGAAACATAAATTGAGAAACAGATTAGTGCTAAGTAAAAGTACCATATTGATTGCTAAAGGAGAACAACACATGCTATATTGATCTCCTTACAACCTGAAAGGTAATCATTTACACATATGTCACTTCAGCAGTCGTCACTAACTTTAAGAACTTTTAGGAGAACTGAATGAAATCCACATGGTGGTTTTGGATTCCTGAATGCACACCGGTAATTTAAGCACAATCCATGCCATGAACTTTTGCTTTTAAATCCATACAAAAACATAGAGCTAAGCAATGCTTATAATTATTGGTATGCTTTGAGAGTTGTGGGCCAATCAGCAGAAATACTTTTAGATTTTTGATACTTTTACGAACAGTGTCCAGACACTCGAGTGTCATAAATGGGAAGACTAGTCAAAAGAATTAAAATGCATGGCTAAATGTGTACAGCAACTGTTCTGTTCTGCAAATCCATCTGCTGCAAAACACTTTGAAATTGAAAACAGTTTCAGCCCAGAAGCTCTTTGACGTGTTGGAATTGAGGAAGACCACCGCTCCAAGAGTTTAACTGTCAAGTGAAACTTTGTGACCCTCTAAGACCCAGAATATCCACTTCGAGACTCTTTTATTATCCAGGAAATTCCTAGATCCCTTACCTATAGGTGCGGTACAGTTGTCTGTGGATCAGATGTCTCACAGTAACACACGGTTAAATAGTTGAGCTGATGTGACGTAGTTCGGGGAGGTCGCTGGAAGCAGTGCGTGAGTGTGTGGACATGTTTGTCTGCGATGTAAAAAAAACGGAAGACGAGGTCTAACAGTTGTGATAGTCTAATGATATCAGCGATATTCATCTAATCTCTTCTCTTCAGGGTAAAAATGGGTTTTGGTTTCAACACTTAATTTGATAATCTGCGAGAAAAGCACAAAAGGGACATTCTGCGGATTCTTAACCTTTCCTCAACTTTGGCACTCCCAGAGGCAGGAAAGGAGTATCTTTCACCACAGTTATTAGTTCACAGAGACACCCTTGACCTCTGCAGTGGTAGCCAACTGTCAACATAACTGATGTTATTGTAATGCAGGTTCACTCTCTTTGACTTCTATTGGTGTCATTCAGGTCTATGTGTTGGCCTAGTTCCTATAGAAACATGAGTTCAAGCCTATGAAGATTTGAATTAAACAGACTAGGACTATGTTTGCATAACCCATGAGTAACATTTTAGCTTTACAGAACATAACATAAACATGTATCACATATTGTTTTGTTGTTTTTTTTGTGGTAAACAATTTAATCAATGAAATATATATTTGAAAATGATTTATATGACAGTCATGCAACTGACTTTGTTGAAAGGACTTTCTAAAACTGTGTTCACTGGTGCGGTTGTTGTTTTCCACTGTGTGTGTTTTATCATTTACTGATAAACTGGACTATTTATTAAAAAAATGTTTCAGTTCATCTATGGACACGAGCAAATGAGGGAGGTTTCTGTCTTTCAAAAGAGAGTGTGTCTCTCTGTTTCTTCTTTCTTTGTCTGACTGAGGGTAAGTATGTAGAGAATAAAAAGAATACACTTGATAAAGATAAAACTGCTTTAAGGGCATTCATTGTAAATGCACAACACACTTCTGAGTAAAAGCCCTTATCCACTACCTGAGTGACTTATTAAAATGTGGCCATTAAGGCGTAGCAGCTTATGAGGAGCCTCCTGTAGATTTACATGATAAAACTATCTGATATTAGAAGCCTGGGGATTATCTTTTTTTTTTTTTTTTACTTCACAAATGAAGGAACTGTGTAAAAATCATTAACTTATGACGCTGCGGATGCGCGTGCGTATGCACTTCCGTGCGTGGACGCGCGTGCGCGTCACACAGCGACGGATACAGATGGTGACAGGCCATCTGTTTCGAGGCAATGCACTACAAGTGTACGTGTTGTGGACGAGTTTGGAAAAAAAAAGGATGGAAGGCGAGAGGATCCCGAACAAACTTCGCTGTGTGCGCTCTCTCTCTTCCCCTCTCTCTCTCTCTCTCGCTCTCTTTCTGGGTTGAAGCTGAGGAGCATGTAGTGGTAATAAGAGTTTAACAACAACCAATAAATCAGTTAACAATGATGGTTTATTGCCCTCAACACGTGTCATTGTTTACCAGGACTTCGCTTTCATTTCTTCATTTTTTTTTAGAAAAGGAAAACAACTTTAATATGAAGAAAAGTAGAAACTGTAAAAGCAACCATCAAATTATATCTATTATTATTCTTATTGTAAAATTCACGCATGCCTTTATTTTACCTTTGGTCATCTAGAACAGTAAGTGTTTTCTATTCCTTGCTGTGGCTCGTTTCTGTTTGGCGATAATTTCAGTCTCCTTACTTCCACACCCACTCACCCCCACCGCCCCAACACAACCATCATATTTAGCCTCCTGCACACATTTCCAGCGGGTTATCACAATTGCCATTCCTCCCTCCTTTCTGATGTGTTAACCCAGATTACCATCAGTGCCCCTCAGATATTTTTAACAGATCCTCGGCGCTCGGCAATATCCACTCGGAGCCATCTGGTGCAGATCAAAATCTACTGCCTTCTTGGGCTTCAGTAGTTAAGGCATTAAATCTAGATCTACAGAATACCCGCCTTTGACTTGGGAGGTGGGCGATATAAGAATCAAATCAAATAAAACTGTTAAAACATGAACACCCCCATCCTCTTGTGAACCACATGGCTGTGTCACGAGTGGACAGCAAGCGAAAGTAGAGGTTAGTGTTCGACCCTTTTCTTTTTCTGAGCTGGAAATTGGATAAGCGGTTCAGCATGAGGTGGCCCAAAGCTAGAGCATCCGATTTTTTTTTCCCAGTTCAACTGGAAAGAATTTTTTTAAGCAACAAGAATAGTAAAACGCAGATTCTGTCGCATTTAAAGAGACATATAAACGTCCCAGTTCCAGCGCGCTGATGTCTGAACTGTGACAGATAAAATACTCTTAATCCTCGTCTTTTTGGGTTAATGTGCTAAAAGTGTCGGGTCGTCATTCAAATTCAATTCAATTAAATTACAGTTCTAAAATGCTGGTGACTCATCGAGGTCCCTGCGGACTCCGCGCTCGACTTTTCTCATTCCTGTTCACTCCAAAACGAGGAAAACGTGAAGTGGTTCTGTTGTTACAAAGGACAACAACAATCTGGTTTAAAATCACACACACACACACACACACCACACAGGCGTGCGCGCACGTGCAGATGGGAGAAGGGTGAGAAAAAAGGGAGAGAATGAATTTTGGCTAATTAAACCTTTATGAAAGTTAACTAAAATACAACCCTAGAAAAACACAATTATTAAATTGAATAGTAAATTGCGCCTGATTTAACTAATTTGACTTTTGGAAGAAAACAAAAACAAATGTTTATTTTTTTAATATCTCGCTGTCACGTGGCTGATTTACAAGACTTATTTTTTTTATTAAATACATTTTATAAAACGTGTCGTTTAGAAAAGACAAAAAAAAAAGAAGCCGGCGTCGCTTTGAGAAGCAGATAAGTTTAGAAAACATTAGATTAATAAAAGTACAAGAAATAAATCCAACTTTGAGAATGACGCTTTTTTAGAGTAAATTAATCAATATGAGTCAAACAAACGCGCCAGCAGCCCGTAATATCAAATACGATTCCTCTGCGGAGAGGGCTTTCCCCCTTTAATTACAATTTAAATCTATTCAAAGTAAGTTCCTTCTTCTGACGGGTTTACTTCCCCCTGTGTCGGACAGCTGTAAAATCGTGTAGACAGGTTGTCATACAACAATCAAAGCCTTCGGTGAATGGACTCTAATGCTTGAACATTTAACATACAATAAGTCCAAACACGGAGGGAGAGAGAAAGAGAAAAAGAGAGAGAGAGCAGGAGAGAGAGAGAGGGAGAGAGAGAGAGAGAGAGGAGGCCCCAGCCAATGTGCTCACTCTATATTCACTTTATCCACATTGCTCCAAACGAGGAGGAGCTTGCAGGCTCAAGTAGGGGATGCCAATCAAAGCATCAACTTCAAATTGTATCTGAGAGATCAGCCTGGAGACCTCAGGGCCAGGCGCGTCAGTCGGAGTGCAATTGTTGATCAGATCACATCCAGCGGACTTTGCGCGAGAAAGAGACAGGAAGCCGAGATTTAAGAGTGGGTTGTTTTGACTGCATACCACTATATGTCTGTAGTAGCTGTGACTTTGGCTTAACACCTTCCCTTTACTCCTCCGGGCTCCTTTTTTCCTCTTTTCTTTCGCACTCGTTTTTTGACGCACAGTTTGTCGGACGATACAACTGTGCGACATTTCGGCGGTGGAGATGTCTTTTCCGCAGCTAGGCTACCCGCAGTACTTGAGTGCCTCCCAGGCTGTGTACGGGAGCGAGAGACCGGGTGCTCTTACGCCTTCGTCCCGGGGAGGGAGCACCGAAATCGGAGGAAGTCCGTCCGCCACCGCAGCGGCGGTCACGTCGGTGTTGGGCATGTACGCCAACCCGTACGCACACAACTACAGCGCTTTCTTACCGTACACCAGCGCGGACCTGGCTCTTTTCTCACAAATGGTAAGAATGAGTGTTGGTGTGTGTCTGTTTGTGCCCTGACGGTTGTTTCTGCTTGGCGTCTTTACTACGGCTGTGTCAAAGGAACAATTCTCCAAAAGAATATTGCGCATGTTAATTAAAAATGCCGAATACATATAAATGCATTCTTGTACTTTTAGATTTAGAAGATTAATTATTCTGAGTAGCAATATTTGTTTTATTTCTCGACAGTCCACTGAGTTCTTGTGTAAAGTTACACTAAACACAGTGAACTAACTGCAGAAATAAATATATAGAAAACGCGCTGGATTTTTTTTAGATCATAAAACACATGTAAACAGAAATTCCCGGGAATCTTGTGGGTTTCTACTCGTACTGTTTCAAGTAAAGTTTCGCTGAAGAAAAAAACTTGACGTGGACTAGAAAAAAGTTATTTTCTTCTAACTCAGTCCCATTATTTGGACGAGACCGTGAGAAATTAACTGCACCCCACAACAAACTCTCACTCTCTAACTTTAAACGTTGTTGGCTTTAGTTTGGTCGGTGTTGTGCAGTGGATCACTGTCACTGAACGCCACGTTGATTTTTAGCCTCCCAAGATGAAGAACACTCTGATATTTATTGGCTCAAATACACCTGGTGATAATAAGTAACTCGCTGGCTAATGTGTGTATCTGGCCCAGAGGCAGCGGCTAAAGCGCCAAAGCATGACTTATTGTCCAAAACGCAGACGTGTGCGTCGTTTGGATTGATCGACGTGTTTTATGAAAGGACTCATGATGCCATTAAAAAATCCACAAGCACGTAAGGCATGTTGGAAAAACTTCACTTAGGCCTGTGAAGTCCTCGGACACACTTAAGGAGTGTGGAGGGGAGAGTTTGGCATGCGCACGCGGAAACTGACTATTTGTTACCTGCGTGTTCGCAACTTTCTTATCGTCACGTCCTTTTCTCTGTGGGAACAAAAAGAGGTTTTCTAATTAAAAGACAGGAAGCTTTCAGTGGGTAGTCGTGCAGGCGCAGGTGCCGCAGGCCTGGCATGTGGTTGCAAGTCAGAGTCAGGTGCAACTGTCTTAGATTTGTTGATAGGAGCCATTTTCCCAGTTTGAAGCGCACACGAAATGCATAGAAATAATATTTCCTCTGCAATCACACACTATGCTTCCTTTTTTAAGGGATCCCAGTATGAGCTGAAGGAGAGTCCTGGCGTCCATCCTGCCAGCTTCGCAGCGCACACATCTCCTGCCTTCTACCCATACGGCCAGTTCCAGTACGGGGACCCAGCCAGGCCTAAAAACGCCACCCGGGAGAGCACCAGCACCCTGAAAGCCTGGCTCAACGAGCACAGGAAGAATCCGTATCCGACCAAGGGGGAGAAGATCATGCTGGCCATCATCACCAAGATGACGCTGACGCAGGTCTCCACATGGTTCGCCAACGCCAGGAGGAGGCTCAAGAAGGAGAACAAGGTGACCTGGGGAAGTAGGAGCAAAGAGGGCGGGGAGGACGGTAACTTGTTCGGCAGTGGCGACGAAGCGGAGAAAAACGAAGATGATGAGGAGATCGACTTGGAGAGCATAGACATAGACAAAATCGACGACAACGACGGGGATCAAAGCAATGAGGACGACGACGACAAGTCGACGGAGGGGAGCAGGGACCACAGGGGAGGTGTCGGTGCGGGGGGAGAGTTGGACGCTTTGGAGAAAAGACGGGCCTTTGCGCTGCAGGCCCACGAGGCCTTTGACAAAGCTAAGAGCACTATTTCAGTCCACCCAGAGAGTAAGGACAGCTCGGACGGCAACAACAACAACACCACCAGAGTTTTGTCTCCGGACAGGCCCGGGAGCTTTCCTCTCCCGTCTAGCAATAAGCCGAAAATCTGGTCTTTAGCAGAGACCGCTACTAGTCCAGACAGTTCATCTCAGAAACCCACGTCCCCTTGTGGCCCAGCAGCCACAACTCACTCGTCAGCCCCGCACCATCAGATCCAAACGCACCCGGCCTTCCTCCCTAGTCACGGACTGTACACTTGCCAGATTGGAAAGTTCCACAACTGGACGAATGGGGCTTTCCTGGGCCAGAACTCCCTGCTGAATGTGAGATCGTTTCTGGGAGTAAACCAGCACCATCACCACCACCACTTGCCGGGCCAGCAGCAGCAGCAGCCGACATCAGTGGTGGCGTCGCCGGTAGCAGCTGCAGCAGCGCTGAGCAGTGACAGCAAGGCCCCAGCAGAGACCCACAGTCCAAAGCACATAGGTAGGACACGCACTCCGCAGCCAGGCTCACCTGCACATAAGCGTTTGGTTTTTAAGGAGAGGGGATGTTGGAATAGTTTGGTTTTGCCCTGTCTTTTATTTTTTCACATACATTTAGGATGTGAAATATTTGTTCTCACACACACACAGGAGAAAGTTACACATTTGAATCTACCATAAACACAGGACGGTTCAGATATATTAGCAAATATATAGGACTATAATATTCCTCACATGGCAGTGCTGATGTGTGTTTTTGCGCCTATTTCCTCTACAGATCATGAAAACGGTGTAAGATCTGATTCACCTCCAACACAGACGATGAAGTCTTCCTTTCGACCCATCCATGACAGGTGAGACACGTTTTCACTGGTTTACTCCTATGTCCTATTAAAATTTAACAACATAAAAAAAAGAAACGTTTGAAATGTTGTGATTATTGAATAAATCAAATCTAAACTTGAATGAATATTTTTTTTATAACAGCAGTTATTAAAATAAATCAACTGAAGCTTGGATTGTGTGAAGCCCAGGAACTAATAACGAAAAATAAATAGACATGTAACCAAAATGTTTAAAGAATTCCAGTGTCTAAATTTAGTGTTTGCCAGTTTTTAAAATATTAGAATTATTTCTACATGAAACGACAATAACAACATTATCAAAATAAAATAAACAAACATGAATAAAACACAGTTTGCTTTGCGGGTGACAGAGGTCTTGACTCCCATCCCACTCCCCCTTTAATTCCACCCCTCTGGGGAGAGTGTGGCTACTTATCAAGTCACCAAGTAAAACGGGCTCTGCCTGGACTGTGTGCTTTCTCTAAAGACCCATGGGAAACCCAGAGCCCAGGGGAGCGCTCTTAGCAAAAGAGGAATAAGTTTACCTTCGTTTTATTTAGAAAACAAGTTAAATAAAATATTCTGTTCATGCAACTGTCCTACAGAAATTACAGGCATCATAGTTTATAGTGTTTTAATAACGAGGATTTTATTTTTATTTACTTTTTCGAGTGGTCAAATAGTATTGTATTTTTCTCATTATTATTATTGTTATTATTATTATTGTTATTATTATTATTATTATTATTAGTAGTAGTAGTAGTAGTAAAGTGCATGGTTGGAGAAACAGGCTGCTCTGTGTTTCAGAGCAAACCTGCTCAACCACACACGCTTAAACTGCACATTGAATCCCGCTGTCCAAACACGGCGGGTGTATTTATCTACTTCTCTGTATTATTCTTTATCCAGATCCTCTCTGCCTTCCAGCGCCAGGAGTCCACAAGACGCCACGCAGCGGGTCCTCACTGCTCTCTCCTCGGCTTGATCAAGACACATTTTGTCGTGCTTGAAAAAACAGAAAAGAAAATAGGAAAAAAAGACTTTACACTCCCTAAAAAGGACAATGAGAAATAATAATGCGGCGTAGCATTCAGTCGGTACAGAACAAATGGCGTCATTTGGTAATATCCTGTGGATGGATGGATTATTTCCTCTATTGTTGTGTTGCCTATAATCGCGCCTATAATGTTACTCTCTACACTTTGCCCAGGCAGACTGGGACATTTTGGTAGGCTTTTTACTTTATTATAATTATAATTATTATTTGTCTCTATCTTGTGTTTTTGGTGTCCTTTCTTTAATGTAAATACCAAGTGATTTAAATTTGTATATAGGAAACGTTGAAGGAATTTGTCCAGATCGTATATTTTGCCTAATAAACTTAATGAAATTATAGAGAAAATTCAAGATCCTCAGGTTATATGTATTTCTTACGTAAATTCAATGTATTTAATTATTATTATTATTATTATTATTATCATGTAGCCCTATAACCGATTTAATTTCAAGAAGGGTGGGAATGGGAAGGGAAAAAAAAGAATATTGGCAGTCTGCAACCAAGCTTAATTTTATTCAAGTTTGGGAGGAAAGCAGCGTGGATGCATTGAGGTGCTAATAAGTGTCCAGATGGTTGCTGGTGACAGAAAATGGACAGGAGCAGCTGGGAAGGTCATTAAGTAATAATATGGGAACGCCCAGTCCAAACAAAATCAAATGGTTAAAATCTAATCTGTCAGAGAGAGAAGTCGATTCGAAGATAAATTATTAATATTTTCTTTTTGGAGGGGGAGGAGAAGGCTGCCTGCATTGTCGGCCCTGTGGAGCAGGGTCAGTGTTTGAGGTCCTGTCTGTTCTGCGGCTGATAGTGATTATTAGCCTGTAAAAGCGGCTCCTTTGCTCCTCAGTCGGTAACCAAAAGCAAATATTGATTTACCTCACTAGCCTAATGAGGCTGGAACATGTAAAGTGTAATAAGTATTTGCGATGCTTTTCTACTCGTTTCTCTCTTTTTTTTTTTAATCGACGTGACGCGAGCATTTTAGAAACAGGTTTTTCACGTATCCTGCAATAAGCAGTCGGTACAACCGGAGGAAATGTTTTAATTAGAGAACCTTTGGAAATGACAGTAGACTACAAAGAGAGCGAATGTCAGGGCGAAGGATTCGAGTGGCCTAAACCTGTGGAGTGACTTATGCACATCTGTTTTGCAATATCACAGCGACCTCTATAGGCGAGGAATATATTGCTAAAGCATGAGGCAGCTTTCACCCTCCAAAGAGCTACAAATCTCACAATGCTCCTCTGCCTGTTTTATCACACACAATGCAATGCACGCTTTCATGTTTAATTAAAACATATTGGACTTCGCTGTATTGTGCTATCACAGTTACTGGAGAATTAAAGATCTATAAGCGAAAGAAAATCCCTTATATGTGGGGATTATGACACCAAGTGTACATAATACATTGAAATAAAAATTCGGCTATTATTTGTTACAGCTAAATATAACCCATAGTTTCAGGGCAATATTACTACCTCTCGCATTGCTTCCAAATTAAATTATTACAAATAAGTGCGCACAGCGTTGCAGCAAAGTGCAAAAGGGCAGTGATTGTTTTTCCTTTTTTTTAATGCTTGGTAAACGGTTTATGTGCATAAATCTATGTCACTGGCAACACTCACGCTTTGGAGGACAGTGTTGAAAAATGAACAAAGGTCAGTGAAGGTTTAGTTGAGCGCAGCGGGGTCATTCTGCGTTTCTAGTTACTGCACTTTACCCACCGCGCAGAGAGGCCAGATCAGAATATGCAAAGAACAGAGACTTTTCCCAATTCAAACGGAACGAAAAAAATCGGATTGATGTGAAGCTACAATAATTATCCAAAAAGGACATTTGAGTTGTCCGTGTCAATATTCCCTGAACAGTCACGCTTGTGTTTTATTTTCTGTTTCTAATGTGTGGTGATGAAACGGGTTTCATTAAATATTGGTCGACAGAAATTAGAATAACACTAAGCCACGTGCGCCCTTATCACTTCCACTTTTGCTACAACACGTGCTTTGGTAATAATGATTCTAATATAGCGGCGGAAAAAAAGGCAGGTGTGTACATTTCATATTCCCCCCCTCCCTCCCTCCCTCCCCGCGCGCTTC
Organism: Microctenopoma stevenorrisi; assembly: GCA_032270685.1. Lineage (NCBI taxonomy): Eukaryota > Metazoa > Chordata > Actinopteri > Anabantiformes > Anabantidae > Microctenopoma > Microctenopoma stevenorrisi. The sequence goes on from JAUMTR010000008.1 coordinate 13,539,534, forward strand.
ATTTGCACACGACATCCTCTCATGAGTTGGCTTTTGGGGCTAAAATTAAATAACCTTTCGGTGTCCCATTTATTTCTTTTGTACCAAAACAGTGTGAGGTTAGCGCACAGGCGTTCGCTGCAGGCCATAATATTGTGTTTCCATAATATATACAAAATTATTCATTTAGTAAGTGGATGTACAGTGGATTGTCTAATGGGTAATGAGCAGAGTTGGAGCTGATAATTAGGCTGTCACTTCCAGCCATTTCTTCCCCGCATGCCCTGGGCCACTATGCAGGAGGGTGGGGAGGAGAGGGGAATAAGAAAATAAAGAAAAATAATAGGGCAGATAAATGAATTAAATGTAAATATAGAGCTAAAGGATAATGCTCTTTGGGATTACAGGCAACTACATAATATAATCACATTTTATAAATACTGTTGCTATTGTTAGACACAATAAATAATTCTTATATTATGGTAATTACCTCATTATGGTTGTAATGCTAAGATAATTAGTATTTCAAATAATAACTACCATGCAATATATCATAAATACACTTGTGAGATTCAGGAAAGAAAGAAAAATAGAAAGAAAGAAAGAAGCTCAACAAAACTATGTCCAGCAACCTTTGCAAGGCTGTAACTCGTTAAAAGACTAGAGGAGGCTCTGTTATTTTCATGTGAGGAGTGAGAGCTGAAAACTACTCGGGAGATATGCAAATTGTGGCTCATGCAAAGACAATAAGTTGTTGACCCTAAAACAATTTAGCATTCTGTCACAGGCTGTGGCCCCACCATAATACCACAGTCTTTTGTTGGTGGACAAGGACCATCTCCCCCTGCAACTGAGACGTGTCACACTGTGGCAAGCCATTCATTTTAGTGGTGAATTGTACATTGTGACTGTGCGTGTGTGTGTGTGTGTGTGCGGGTGCACGGGGGTGTGAAACAGGGAGAGTGAGGGGGAGAGAAGTGACTGCATGGGGAGGAAAGTTTATCACTGTCTTGTCTTTTTTGGCAGAAGCAGGCTATTTTTACAACAGATTCGACCCCTTGTAGTCCAACAACACAAATGTCTTTGCCTCTTCCTATCCCAGCACCCTCCTCCTCTTCCAACCCCCGCTTCCCCTCAACATCTCTGTTGTCTTTTTCTCAAAGATGCACGCCCATATCTGCGCCCCCTCTAGTCCATTTATCTGGCTTCATGAGGGTAGCGCTGCTCGGACACCGACACAAAAGCTGTCCTGGGCTCCAGGCCCCGGCCCCAGTTGGGGGAAACCCACAACAACAAGCAACAACAAGTCACAGCAGCAAAGCATCGGCAGCCACAGCGGGGCCACCTTCGAACCCTGCTACATCATGTTTAGCTGACTACTTTGCTGCTGCTCCTTGTTTCGGCGCGCACAATGGCAGTGAAAGGGACAGACGCCTTGGTCACAGGCTTTTCTTTCCAGGAGCGATAGGCTGCTGTAAGACACAATTCTTGCCACAAGAAGAGGTTGGAGGATTCGGTTAGAAAAGGGGAAACGAAGGGAGGGAGGCTCTCGGCACGGCAACACTCAAACACAAATAGCAACAAGGAACTGGTACTTGCCTGACAACTGGCTGGCTGACTGACTCGCTGCCGGTTCAGCAACAACTCACGACAACTCAACAACCCGTGCAGACCCCTGCTGACACAAAAACCTGGCCTGGCTTATAGATACACTAGAAATAAACACGGCCTCTCACTCATGTTCGCCTGGTTTTCTTTCATTCGGCCACTCAAAGCGACATTCTTGCATTTTGATCGGGCAAGAAAGAGAAAAAGAGATAACAAAGTGAGGCAGGGGGAGCAGTCGAGTAAAGTTTTCTCCATCTCTGTTGAACATTCTTTCCGACTCTGAGCGAAGAACACAGGAAAGCTCTTTCACTCCTCTGCGATGAGGACAATATGCTTATTTGGATCTCAGTCAAAGCACTGTGCCAAATATTGGGGCACTAATTAGCTGGCCTAATCTAGAAATATTATCCTCAAATCTGATATATCCTAGTTGAAATGGTCTATTTTAAGAGACCTCGGCTGAACATGGAGGTTCATTATTATCTTCTTGTTTGCTACATGTTTGTTGATCAAAGTTATTTCCACGTGTCTGTTGTTTTTAAAGGCCATTGGCAGTGTCCAATATACTTGAAGAAGGGCTCATGTTCAGACACACGCAATTTTGTTCTCGAGTTGTGCTTCTGTTCCATTAATGACTCCACAAACCAATTAAAGGTGGTCTGTCTTGAGTTCTCCTGGAGCGTCCGTACATAGCGGCTCTACCAGAACCGAACTATATTTAGGAGAGAAAGCCTTGTGACCCCACCCCCACCCACTCTTCCGCAGACACACACGAGCGCGAGTGTACATGCACACATTCCTGATACAGTTGGAGGATCAGAAATATTTTGCCTTAATTATCCCTCAGTATGGATCATGTTCTTTGGAGGGACTAGTAATGATGAGGGTATTTATAGTCATTCATTTTCTCCCTGTAATTATACACTCCTCAAAATGAGGGTTTTTACATTTGGCGTGTGCTTGCAAACGTAAATTAGACAGACAGCACTGTTGTTGAGGTCTCTTTGAAGTGAATCCCCTCCCCAAACACAATTTGATGGAAAGTTTTATTCTCTTCGTTAGCTTCCTTAGTTTGTTTCCCAGCTCGAGTTGAACAATGTTTCTTCAGTTTAATTGTGCTACATTGGTTTTTCAGCAGGAAAAAAACTACAGATATCCAATTACCTGCTTTTGACTGCAAAATCATCAAACTGTTGTTTCTATTGCTCCCAACCGAGAAAAAGGAAAAGGATACGTGTACGAATGCAAAGCACAGGTATCATAACAGTGGGTTAGCTGACACTTAATCAAAGACAGTTGTGTGTGTTTGTGTTTTCAATAATAAAATGCAGGTTGACATGACAGAGCAGCCAAGAGTCCTGTGCCCCCTTTTCCTCCCTGCACAAATATTTTCACTGCGACAGATAATAAAAATTTTCCTGCCTTCCTTTCTGATGTGATGCCATTGTGGTCTTGGCTAATTCCAGGGGGCTGTACAAAGGGATGTGCAGCCATCTGAAGTGTCACACTGCAGCTGTGGCTGAAGCACAGGAACTTCCATTCAGTCGGGGGACGCTTCTTCCTGCCTTACTGTCTGCAAACACTCGCAGCACATGTGCAGTGCAGAAGGTGATATCAAAAGCAACTCACCATCTTGGTCTGTACTAATGTGAAATCGCTGCTTCCTCTGTCCAGCTCTCCCTTTCTACCAAAACCCCCCCCCTCATTTCTTTCTTCTTTCACCGTGGTGAAAAATGTTCCTCTACAGTGTATGAATGTTTACTTGTTGCCATGATATCAGTCGCACATAGGATGCAGTCTGGTAAACCGTTTTTTGATTTTATTTTACTGTTGAAATAGCAAAATTAGTTATGTTTATGATAAATAAACTGTTACACTTTAACCTCGACACTCATTTACCTTCCACGCGCTTTAGTTTTGGACAGCGTGAAAATCTTTCTTATACATTTGGAATAACAATGACGTGTTAGTTACTAACACGCTCGAAAGAATCTGTGTCTTTGTGTGTATAATAACTGTGTAAAAACAATTGAATTCCAGAGATATTTTATGATAATGTATTTATGTCATCAATCAAGACTTGGTCAGACCACGTCAGTGATACCAACACCTCCTCTCACCGCCAGTTATCAATAATTTCAGCTAAAAGGAAACATAAGACGCATTATAGCCTCCATCCCGTTGCTCAAAGCAGACAATTACAGTGTCACAAGCTGTCACCTAGAGTACAGTAGCCAGTACATCCAATGCCAGTTCACCTGCCAAAGTTGAAACAGAAGACGAGTAGAACAAGAACACAATGTGTTCGAACTATCAGTTCACACACACGCAAACCTGAGAGAAACAGAGCAGGCCGGTCAACGAGCAGACTAACTTACAGCGATACCTTTCCCCTCTGCTTGAACCAGAGGCCCTTTCTTCACGCCTACCGCTTTCCTGTAAAGCACTCCATGTAATGTTATTTAGGACACACGCTGGAGAAGGCGGGGCATTTCACCAGAAGCTAGTCATGTCAAATATTAACTGCAGAGCCATCCACCATAGCAGCCAGTGTGGTGTTGTTAATGTATGTCATGCAAATAATGTGGGAAAAGACAAGCTTTTGCTTCCACAGACATCCAGCTGGTGTTTTTTTTAGTAAATCGTTAATAGGTAGGTATGTATAGATTCCTAAATGTGTGAAGCACAAAGTGACAGCAGCACCAGTAAAACGGATATATTATGGATTCAATTTATATTTCACACAATTGTTTGATAGAAACACTAATCAGCAAATACAACAAAGACAAGTGATTTGACAGAAAGTTCAGTAAAAGAAAAAGAAGAAAGGAGAACATCTGACATTTTTATTACATGGAACAACAATGGTGCTTCAAAGTTCAAAAAGTTTATATATATAAAAAATTAAAAAATATTCAGCTGGCTGCCTTTACAGAATAATCATCTATACAGCGTAAAGATGTGGCATCTGTAGGACAGCCTTTAGTTTGTATGTTAAGATTTGTTTGATCACATTTTATTAAATCACATTATGTTCTTGTAAAGTTCAGGGTTTTGAAAGAAGAGCCTGCCTAAAGGAGCTGTGGTCACATGATCCACTCAAAATGAGGATTCTACAAAATGTCTCTCATTCGTGTTATTCCTGTTGTCGGAGTAATATTCAACCACATGGACCTTTGTACTTTGCCAGAAAGTTCATTGTGCATGCTACCAAGTGTCCTCAGATCAGCGTAGACCGTTGCCGAGACAGAAACAGTTCTGCATAGGAATACAATATGTATGAGCTCTGTTATTGGGACCATGTGAATCACACGAACAAAGCATTTTTTTCATGGCAAATCATGTTCACATCAAAGTCTAAAAATACACATCCACATCTTGAGGAAATGCCATCACGTTTTCTCTGTGATCTATCTGGGCACATCTGTGGCCAATACCGTCTAGCATGTGGTCAGCCCAGTTTCTACTGTTTTATCTCTGCTTTAGTCAGGAAAGACCATTGCATTGGACCCAAGGCTGCTAGTGCACACGTGCACTCACATACATGCATTAGGACAGGTACATATGCACACACGGTTTAGAAACCAGTTTACACGTGCATATGCCACTGTGCAAACACAAACGTGCGCATCTTGGTCAAGCAACATCTAGCATGCTGCTTATCTGGCATATTTTGTGTGACTGTTGAAACTTGAAGTTTAGGTTACTTTTTTTATTCGGTGCTGTCTGAAAATATAAAACTCTGGAGACTTGACGCGGATGGAATAAAAAAAAATAGTTTTATTTAGAAATAATGGTTATTATAAGTTGATTGCTAGATAATTTTTCAAATGTATTTAATATTTTAACTGCTCTTGGGGACAGTGCATTAATAGAAAAACCTCTACCAGCAGGTACATATTTGCTGTTTTTTTTATTTATTTTTTATTATATAGGCTTGTCAATCCATGCACAGCTTGCGTGTCCTTCCATCCTAGTAATTTGCTCTATGAGCTGCTGGGCCTCCATGCAGAAAAAAAATATGGTATGTAGTGGCTTGCCTTTTAACTAAGATTAGTACAGTTCTGATGCACTGCAGCCTTTAAAATATGTATCAAAGCTGTTCAAATGCCAGCAGTTGGTATGTGGCAGGCAGGGGTGGCAGTGGCTGGGACGATTGGAGTCAACCCAACTTCCAAGTCCTCAGCATGCTACCCCCTGCCTGTTGTTGGCTTGCTCACTGTTGCAATCACTGGTTCTTCACTTAAAAAAAAGGAGTGTGAGGTCTAGAACAGAAAGAGAAATGAATTGATGGAGGGACAGAGAGAGGAGTGAAGGCATGAAGTGGGGTGGCTGTATCTAGTCCCTGAGCAAAATCTCTCCCTTGATTGTCCAGTCGCCTTCCTTGCCCTTTCTCTCCTTCGTTGGGAAAGCACTGTGAGTCGGCAATTCTGGGGCTTCTTAAAAACCTGCCAGTTCAACAGCTGTGTCTATGAGCTCGGCCCTGGATAAGGAACTTGGAATAGCAGGGCTTACACCATAGGGTGAGTCTTTATGAGGGGCCCTCCTGTGTGGCGGCCGCTGCTTGGGGTGTTAACTGGCACACTCTGAAGTGCTGTATATCTGCCCTTCATAATCCAGACGCAGGCAGAGGCAGCAGGGAAAAGCAAATGTTTACCCAATGCTCAGGCACCAACTTCACTCCCTGCCCTCTTCGTGTAACCAGTTTTTTGTTTGGTGTGCATATGCTTGCTCAAAAAAAAATACAAAAAAGAAAAATCGGCAATTAAAATTGTATCACTTTCAACCAAGCATAATGTAAATAATGAGGCATTTGACTGTTTTCAAAACACGCATTTCAAGAAACCCCCAAACAAAACAGAGAACCTCTCACAATACTGACCCTTGCGTATAACTGTGATTTCACCAGCCACATACTCACACACATGGGTGCAGACAATTATATATACACATACAGTATAAAGAGCCCCACTGGAACCCTGGGCTTGCATTAAGCAGCTTCGCCCTGGTGCACCATGGGAGGAAAACAAACACACTGGTCCAATACCCAGGATACCATTTCCTCCTCAGCTGTGTTTTCTCTTGTGTGTGTGTGTGTGTGTGTGTGTGTGTGTGTGTGTGTGTGTGTGTGTGTGTGTGTGTGTGTTTGTATTAGTGTTGCTGTGTTACTAAGTGCCAGTGTTAGCGATGCTTACCAAGTCCTGCAGAGAGATCAAACATACTTATGTCACAGTAATTACCATTCAGCCACTTTTTTCTACAATAGTAAGGGGCTACATGTTATCCTTTCTGCTGCACCTCTATTTGACAAGATTTCAAAATCACTTTATTTGGCACCTTCATTTTTGGAAAAACTTTAGAACAACTGGCAATGACGACAACGTTGTGACTCATTGTGACCTAAATTCAAATTACCTGTTTCCTTTGACTTTCAAAGGTCAAATCCAGTTCAACAATATAATGACAATCCAACTATCACAGAATTGTATTTTTCCCACTTCCTGACAAGAACCCAAATGCAACAGAAGGGAAAACCCACAAACATTTTACAGCAGTTCACGATCTCTACATGCTCTGTTCTGGTTTTCATTGCTGGTAGTGAGCTCTAATTATCTGTGCAGTTATAAACTGAAGAAACAAAAACATATCGATGCTAAATTGTATGGTTATGCTTATTTAATATCGGACAATAAAATAACACTGTATAGTTCAGCAATAGTCAAATGTTTTCTTCTTGTTCAGCTTAAACTCACTGAATTTGGTAAGAAATAGTGACATTTTACTCAAAGAAATTAGTACTCATGAACAATTACTCATACACAGTTATGTTTAAGCGACATACTCAAAACAAAAGTTGAAAACAGATGCAGATGCCTACACCGCCTTGTGCCGTTTAGCACTAGTCCACACGTAGTTGTATTCATATTCTATAATAAATTCACAAACTTTTTCGAAATTTCGAGTGGTTAGGCTTTATTCTTTTTTTTTTATATTTTCAGAAAGCCCGGCTCTCTCCAGCACTCATTCCTGATCACCATCGTGCAGCACTCTCTGCTTATTGCAGTGCACTGTTGCCAGCAGTCACTCTGCATGAGTTGGTGTTATTTTATTTTCCAGAGGGAAATGTATCAATTCAGGAGGAAAGACTTCATATCCCTCCACTCATGTATTTCATCTGTGACATCAGTGCCGAGTCAGGCCGTTACGTCAGTGTAGCGTTAAGCTTGTTACGTCAGTCTGGCATTACGCTTACCTCAACAAGTAATTCAGGTAGTGTGGTGGCCTTAAATAAAAGCAGCGTGTGACCAGTTTCAAAAAACAATATCACCAACGTGGATATTCGGTAATGTCCTAAATACATTGCACCATTTGGACCAAACTGACACAGTAATATAAAAAACAGACAGAAGATGAGGCACAAAACAGACTCATGAACCAATGCACTCAGCAGGTTTTACACATATGACAAATTGATTTACTCCAGCTACATCCCATCGCAGCCAAGGCTCCATATGATGCACATATGAAAGGCCTACTAAAACCCAGCCATCAGCACATACCAGCGCATGACTAGAGACAGCTGATACGATGAGTAGCCTCAAAAAGACGGCAAAGACGTGATGAGAGCGTAGGCTAAGGAGAAGAGCGTTGGATGTAAAAACAAAGCAATGCTAGAAAATATATGAGGAAGAAAGGGATTGAATAATCTGAAGATGAGAGGGATGAAGAAAAGATAAAACGGGTGAGTGAGAGACACAGAGGAAGAGGACAGGAACGGAGGGAACGACAAAAGCTTTAGGGTGGATGAGCAGCCCATAAGGTTACCAGATGAGCTTCAGCTTAACCGCAATCCTCAAAACGGAGACAAACATACGCCAGTGTCTCCTGTATGCCTTCCACGGTCGCCCCTAAACGATTGTAAACATTAGTTCTCCAGAAAAGGGAGGGCTCCCCAGGGCCACTTCTGTGCACTGGATTGCACTACCTCAGCAGTGGTGCTAGATAATCACCAACAGATAATGTTTGGTTAGTACAGACATTTCTGAGGACTGATTTCACCACTGATTATGAAGACTGAGTGTTTCAGACTAGCTCTGGCAAACAGCTAGAAACGCTGTCGTTGCAAACCTAGAACTTGTGCCATTGTCAGGTTTTAATGCTTGTGGCTTCGCTTGAGCTGAGTTAGTCATTCCTCTGTCATTATGGAAGAATTAAAGTAACAGCTCTGAACATTCGTAAAGCTCAGAAAAGCCACAAGGTCAGGTTTCCTGGTTGCATACTGAAAACAAAAAAATGAGACAAATGGCCAGAGAACCTGAAAGACCAGGTGTTCCCTGCCCGTGATTGCTAAACATAGAAAAGTTGGGGCTCATGCTTTAACTGACTTCCCTCACATGACATAAATATGAATAAATTCCCAACCAACGCCATAGGTGTTTATATCTCTTATGTTTTTGTGGCCTTGAGGTCGGATTCTTGAAGAACTCCACACGGCTCTGAATCAGCTAATTATTTACTAGATTTGACACCAAACAAATCCAGGCTCTCTGAGGTTTACATTAAACAGGCCACGGCTCTCTGGCGTTCTTCACGGATGAAACATTGTGTATGTCACAGAGAGTGCGTCTCCCTTTGTGCCTTGTTTTCATCCCTCAAGGACTACTTTACGTTGTTTGAAGTCTCATTTATTTTACCTACGTATCAGCTTCAGAATTGATTAGGCCTTTTGTACAAACACCCGCAGCACAGTGTTGGTTTTACATGGACATTTGGAGGCAAGCTCCTCCTCGCCTCAACCATTAAAGACGTAGCACGTCTTGACATTATTACCATTTCCAAGCTTCCCCAAAGGAATACAAGAGGAACCGTAATGTAAACAAACCAGACATGTGAAAGGAGATATTTTATTCAAACTTTCACATCCTTTTTTCTAAGGTTGCTTGAAAATGGAAACCTGGAGTTTGTTTAGATTAGAGTCCCCTGGGATCGGTAACATTTGGCCTGCAAGAATTAATTGGCGAACTGGAAGAATGACCACAGCTGCTTAAGGTTTTTGGAAAAAAAAGATGTAAATACAAGATGTAATGTACACTGTGGCTAGACTTATTCTAAGACTTACCCCGACTACAGTTTAACATGAATCGTACATAGGTCTTTAAGGACGCCTGTGAGGGCTTGGAAAGAAGCCAGGACCAGAAATGACTGTGTGACTTGCACTGTGATTAAAGTCCCATCTCTGTGGACAAGGACTGATACTTGCATTAAACCATCTAATTAGATTAAACCCTTACGTGTGACGCTGAACAGAATCTCCCTGTCTCATTCTACTTTCCATTTATATTATTTAGTTCCCTGATTAATTGTCCGGCAAAACATGCACCGAGCTCAGGATCAAGTTTAGCATTTGAATTTGTCATGTATTTTTTTATAATAATAAGGGCACTTGTTATTAGGTCATACTAAGTCACCTTGGGAGAAGAGAATTAATATTATAAAGTATTCAAGAACATCAACAACTCAAGATTGAGGCCGTCTGGAACAGCGGCCTATCTAAACAATGAGAACATTGTTATTTTCGTAAACCTGTTGACACAAGTCATCGAGGACTGTATTAAATGCCAGACAGCTGTTTCTACATGAACTCAGGAGTGAAAATGGAAACGAAAAAAAAAAATGAATGTGTAAAAACTCAGTGAAGTGTGGTTACATTATCCAGTGTCCCAGGCAGCATACTGTAATCAAACAATTAGAGGGGAGCAATTTACTGGTTGACTACTGCTGCACCCAGTCAGCTGTAGGGTCACGACTCACTTTCTCATATGTGATATAAACAGAACAATTATCATTATTAGATGATATGATCACGTTTCATGCTTTGACGTATAAACATAGAGGAGAACATTTTCACAAGATCGTCTGAGGTGCAAGATTCCCATATGGGCCATCTGGCTTATGAAGCCCTGGGAGATACAGTGTGGCAGATTTGTTGTATAACTATAACATTATACTTCTTATGTGCATCGTTGTCAGCAAATACAAAAAAGATAGAGCAAGAAAGCAACAAAGGAATAAAACTGTGAAAGTTAGAATTTCCCAGTGAGAGAAAATGGGGGGTCGTAGACACAGTGCATTGCTTTCAGGACGACACTTGCTTTGTTTGCCTTTAAGGAGAAAGAATCAGAAAAAGGGACAAGAACAGAAAGGAAGAAAATGGCGAAGTAGAACAACAAATGTAGAAAGTGGCCCCCTCTTGGCAGCCCAGTGTCCTCTAACAGACATGCTTTAGGGGTTGCATTGGTCGCATTCTGCTAGAGAATTGGGGTAGCATTCATCCGAGCATGCCACACAGAGTCTCTGTAGCCAATCCATGCTGGAGGCCCTAGGACGGGGAGTTTGTGCCACTGAAAGCTTGGGACAACATAGCTCGACAGCCTCTCACACACACAAACACACAGAGAAAAGAAAGGCTGGTTTCCCACAGGGCAGGGCTGAAAGCTACACCATGTTCAACTGGTACAACATGATGAAAGTGAACTGGAACACATTGTGCTGGACTGCCACCGAAGGGACCTTGCTTCTCTGGTGATCTTTTTTGAGCATGAAGCAGTGTGGTTTTTTTGGGGGGCTGTAAACCTATAATGTCAACTGAAGTTGGTGGAAATACTGTCGCCATGTAGCACTCAATCGATTAAGTCACTTAAAGTTGCGAGGCGACTGTTGGACAGCGCGTGATTTCTGCTCGTCTTCTCTAAGTGTCGTTGCATCCATAGCTGGTCGTAGGAAGCCACTGTGCAGCATGTGTGCAATACTGTTCAATTTTTTAGGGCATGTTGTTTCATTTAATAATAAGATGAGTTATTTGTTAGAGAAAATTATATTGATTTCATCTCAGATACAAACTAAAATGTTTTCTTAGATGTTCTATAGAATCATGTTCCTGCAAAAAAGGCTTTGTAACATACATTGCTATTTGCTACTTTTACAATGTCCCTAACTAGACGCCCACCAGCCAGCAGTGCTCATCCCTCACCCACATGGGTATACTTTGAGTCAGCCATGTTTCGAGCAAGATTTTATGTGTTAGGGTCAAAGGCGACCTCTTGACACAGAGAGTTTATACATGCTAATGAGCATTGCACTCTAACCTCAGCGCTGAGGGCGTATGGTGCACACACAGGCTTGTTCTTTCTGTTTACGTGGGATCAGTGCAACAATCATTGAACTGAGTGGTGAGAAGCTTTTATTCAGAGACCCTGAAACAACCACAAACTAGAAAGAAAAGAAGACAAAAATGATGGAGGCCACTTCCCAGGTTTCACAGGGTGAATCCCACTTAAAATACACAACTTTGGAAAAGGCAAAACATTCATACTGAAATGTTAAATGATTTCCAGGCTATACGTCCTCGTGTTATTTTTTCATTTAAATAAACCACTTTACAGAGGATGTCATTTTCTTACATAACGTTAATTAGTACACGTTCCTCGTTCAGATGTTTTTTTAATTTCCTCTACTTTAATAGTAGATCTGCGTGAAATTATATTTTTATGTTTCAGAGGGGGTGATTTTGTTCCTTTTTTTTTATAAACACACACGCACACTCTCTCTCTTTCACACACAGACAAATCATATACTTTGGAAAAGTTGCAGCTTTGAAAACTCACTTCTCTCAGCCAAACTTCTTATACATATTTGCAAGAAAATCAAAGCCTCTTTGTGGGTCTGGCCCTAATCCTTTCTCCAGCACATAAAGGATGTACCTTTAAACTGGCTTTCACTCCTCTGACAACCATGCAAATTGGTGAGAGGTAGGATGCCATCTCAATGACATTGTTTGTTAGAATAACATAGCACAGGGGAAAGGTCCCATCTCAGGCATTCCACTGAAGCCCTCCCCTCTGTGAAGTTGCCTGATGAATTGTCACAAGCTTGTTATTTGCCATTAGTTTCTAGCATTTCTTCCTTCTGTTGGCCAAACTAATTCAATCTTTTGGGAGGGTAATCTCATTGAATCCCCCAGGAGGTTTTAGGGAACTTTTCTTCTTTTTCCCCTCTCCGTTTTCTTTAGTGTTATACCTGACCCAGTTTATTTGGAAACAGTTTCTTCCTCACGTTATAATCTCAAAGCTTTTTTGCTTTGTAATTATTATCTAATCACAGAAAAATAAATGTGCCATCCATTTCCTTTGTCTGTGCTGTTCAGTAGATTATGTTGTCCATCATTAATATAATTAACTAAAACATACAAATATATATATATCTTAATTTGAAATGTAATTTATCAATATTAATATATGGTGATATGCGACACACTGCCTTAAACAGAAGCTCTTCTTTTTCTATTCACTGCCTTTTTTAAAACAATATAGATTTTTGTTGAAATATAACAAAACCAAAGACACAGTATTGTATTTTCTTCTCAAATATTGATCAAATTACTGCCCCAGTTATGTTTTTCAACTGTGTTCATTCTGGAATAATAACCTGTAGCAACTCCTCTGTGACACACTCCTGAAAAGGACATTAATTTCTATGTTTACTTACAACGATCGCCCCTAAAGGGCATCAATCAGAAGTCACATTGTAATAAGATCCAGAAGTTTGCTTAGATCAGAGCAGGGCACTGCTAACAACCATATCCTTTTGATAGCAGTGTGACTAAGAGTTTAATTTGGGAGCAGCCATCACTTCAAAGGGAGATGGGAGTACTTTCCTGCTTATTTGCACCCCCAATGGGGCCTATACATTATAGTATAACCATGCCCCGGTCCTGTGCTCATGCACTAATGCCATTCTGATTGCCTAATTTCTCATGTCAGCAACTTCTGGGGAGAGAGAAGAGGACAATTAGGGGACAATTGAACATGAGTGTGATGGGAATGTTCTGTGCAGCAGGCAGTCCGCAAGTCACCACACTGTAGGCTGGTTTTGGTTAAAGAAGAAGATGCATTCTTTCAATACATCACAAAGTTCATCCTCAGGACACATCAAGACGTGAGTGTGATGAACAGGCAGTAAGCAGTCACAGAGGGAACGCCACAGCTTCTAGCTAATTAAAAACATTAAGCCACTCAGCGCAAACGGGTGGAATCATGGGTGGTTTGGTTTGTTTGACGGGTGGCTTTGTGCATGTGTGTGTCACACCTTACATTTAAGTTGTTTATTTGCTGTAGTTATCTTGGGATTACATAGAAATCAGTCACAGTGAATTCGCAAATGTCTTTGTATTAAGACACAACAGTCACTTTTTGACAAACATCGGATTTTATTTCTCTTGTTACGATCAACATTCACAGTGCAGATTCGTGCAGATCTGATTGATGTGGTACGGGAAAGAACTTAGTTTAATATGTGGACGGAAAAAAAGTAAAAAGTAAAAAAAAAGTTAACAGCTGTTATAATGTGTGGCTTTCTATAGAAAGAAACACTCATAATGACCCAGGCATTAAAAACAAATATAGGAATTTAAAAATTTAAGACGTGTAAATTAAAATACTTTTAACTTGTTTAACGAAAAGCTGAAAAGTTGCTCAGTCTTATCTCTTTTCAAATATGTCATACCATTCAAATATTTTCCAGACAACACACTTACTCCCGTGTTGGGATCTTGCGTTTTACTGACAAAGCGTGTTCTTACTTAGCGCAGTGATAAATGTCCTGTTACTAATGCCAAAAAACACAACATCAAAGCACACCTAAATAAAGCCAAAGAAAGTGAAAGGCGAATAATTCCCTATCGCAGCTTGACAGTGGCATTATCTGTTTCTCAGGCCACGTCTGCATTATCTTCTGTTATTGGACTATTTGTCATAAAAAAGTACCTCCTTTTGTTTAAACAAACCAGTCAGTGTTGCAGGTCTGGAGCAAGGGGGCTGAGAGCATTCAGGTTTATCTTACCTCTAGACAAATAAACTATAATGCTGACTAATAACTGGTCTGGAATGTGAGGAGAGCTTAACTCTGAACTCGGTGCATTGTTAAGCATAATGAATATTTCAGGCCCCTCTGTATACAGTGCCCAGGCTTAGTTTACTTTACTACACATGGTTGAGGCCTTTAACTGAACATTGACCCCTGGCTGAGACAAAAGAGTTCACTCGCACATAAATAACTGACTTGCATTAACATAATAATAAAGGTGACAAGTTATGGGCAAGAGTTCCAAATAAAGGTTGCGCTTAGAAAAAGAAAATATTCCACTCTCCGGTTACATGATAGAGACCAGTGTAAATGTGTCCAAAAAAAAGTTTGAACAAAGGCAGATTTATTCATAATTCTTAATGCATACTAAAGAAAAATAATGTAAATCTTTTGTAGATCCCTTATTGCCATGCCCATACACGTATCAAAGTTATTTAATTTCAGTTTGACACACAAAAAGAGCATTATGTCTCTAAATAAGAAGGCAAAATGGTTCATGCCACTCTGTGTTATAAAGAGAAGAAAAGCAGAGTAGCACGCCTGTCCCTCCAGTCTATCGTTAGCAGCACAAGACACAGCAAGGCCACTTGGTTCCTCAGCAGGCTGTAACTGTCAGGCTTTCCAGCGAGTCGACAGCCCGGGTGATAAGACCACTTTAAAAGAGAAATATCTCCCTCTCCTCCTCTTTGAGAGGAAATTTGCTTAAAATACCGCCGCTGTCTTGTATGTAGCTTATGGAGGGCGTGATCATTGGTGGCTGCTTAGAAAAAGTAATAAACTCAATACAGTGACTATCTCGCTCAGTTTGTGGCCTAAGCCATCAAAAGCAGAGAGGTTGTCAATGTTTCTGTCCGCGCTTTTGCCACACATCTGCCTTAATGCACTCAACACAGGATAAAGAAATAGCTTTCACTGTAAGATACCAGCTTCTAAAGTGGCAAGGAAACAATCAATACAGTCAGTGAGTGTCGGTAAGCAGTGCGCCCATGTCTTCGCATGAAGCGACAAGATCTTTCATGGAGTTCTGTCATACATATTTATACAAGGGACATATTTTATGAATGACAACAAGGGTGGAAACTGGCTGTGAGATCAAGGTTGAGAAGATCAAAAGGATGTCAGAGGTGAAGTATGAAGGACTCTGTAGGTTAGCGTTTGAAAGAGTGTTTCCCATCCTTATGGGGTTGCTGTTGTGGCAGTGTACAGCTTGAGCTATACAGTAGGAACACAGCTCCCCTAAGACCCCTCCAAGCACCCTTCTGTCTCTCTTCTCTCCCTCTGTGACCTTATTCCCCACAGGTTTCCAACTGCCTGTCAAAGTTTTTCAACAACTATCAAAATGGAAAAAGGAGGTTTCTGCGGCATGAATACCCTTTACGTCCCACTGACTTGTAGGTATCTGTTTTGCTTGGAGTTGCAGAATCGAGGTAACATTCTGATGAGGACGAGTGGAGGTCAACACCTTAGTGAAAACAATGGCAGATGCAGTAGCATGATATAAATTCACCATGGCATCCAGCCTCAGCTCCAACTGTCAGCAGCATCAGAGGGCATCAGGGGAGCCCTCTGCAAAAATGAGAGGGGAGGAGAAAGGCAGCAGAGTTTGTAACAGTGTCTATTACGCTGCTGAAGAATTTGCCTGGGAGCTCGGCTTGACAGATTAGCCCAGCACCCAGATGGGGCAGTGCATCAGTGAAACAAGAGCTACTTTTATGAGGTACGTAACACAAGCCTAGGGTAGCCACGGCAAGGCCTGGTAAGCGATCCCTTGATGAAAGTGAGGGCAGTGCTCCACCTTTCATGTTTCCATAGGTTTTATTTGGAGCGCACACAGACGGGGCTGCAGACAGAAATGACAGACAATTAAGATTGCACAAAGGCAAGGGAAATTCAGTATCGGGCTACATGACCCCTGCTTGCCGGCAGTATTTCAATGCATATGGCCGCCTTTTGTAATGAAATTCTTAGGGAAAACCTGTGTGTGAATGAGAGAGACAGAGAGAAAGAAAGAGGGGTGGGGGGAGAGGACCTGAAGCTCAAGCAATGGGTAAAACATGCAGTTATATATACCTGGCAGATTCCAGTTTCTAAACCCACCTTCATGCATCAAAGACCCAAAGCAATAGACGGGTGTGGGGATTAATGTGGAAATAAACCTTGGGCTTTCTACATATCAAAGACCAGATAAGCTTATGAAGTTTAATTCATATGTTTTATTCTGCTGAAAACGGCCATTTGTGATGATGGCTGGGCTGTCCCGGCGGAATGATAGCACAGCGATAACAATCCGGCGCCAACTCTTCAACTGAATCCATTTCTAAGGAGAAAGGAACAGGTTTGAGAAATATAAATTAACCTCACCTTGCTGAGAGTGAGAAAAGGGGGGGTTCTCCCATGAATGTCCACTGACAGGGATTTCTTCATCCCAATAACTAAGACATCTAGTTTGAGCCATAAAGGAACGATGCCGCAGTCTGTGGCTTCAGACAGAATAGAACATTTTTCGGTGGCAGGAAATGTCTAAATCTGGGAATGGATTTTATATTTCCAGCGTAATATCAAGGGCGAGCAGGTGAGCTTCCTGGGTTTTCATTCTGCAGACACCTAATCTTGATCTCCCTGCACATGTGGATGAGGGAATAAAGTCGGACAGCATTGAAAATGTGCCCACATTGGGGAAGAATTAGAATGAACTTGGCATATGTTTTTTTTTTCTTATATAAAGTTCTCAGATGAACATCCCCAATGAAAAGAAACTGTACTACCAGAGCAGATAAATGTGAGAAATGAATAATAAAAAATACATTAGTAAATACACATTGAAACACATGTATAAACACATTATATTTCAGTTATCAAAGCCTTCAAGTTCACATATGTCTATGAGAAACAAGAATAATTGATTCCAAAGTATATGTTCTTTTGCAGAGCTGTAATATAATATACAACTTCACCCTAACCCTTTGCTAACAGCTACATATGATACTGTTATATTTCCAGGATTTAAAAAATGTAGTGTGGATCTCTCGAACAAATTGAACTGAACACACAAATAAAACAGAGCGGGTGCTTAGTGTGGAATTAGCTACACTTCTGGATTGTCACTCTGTATTTGTTTTGTTTTGGGGAGAGTAAGAATGAAGAAACAAATTTTGTCATGTTTCAACAGTGAAGCTAAGCTAGTTTTGTTACAACAGTATCAGAGGATCAGGTACAGAATGTTTCCCTTCAGAGCGGACATTGCAACTGGAAACAGATTCTCATTCAGCATGAAAATTATGACTAAATGTTCCTCTGCAGCTACTTTTCAGCAGTGTGTTGAAACTCCATTTCTCCAATTCTCTTTTTTTTTCTATTCAGAAATCTTCTTCACAGCTAAATTTCACCCAGGAGGTTTTACAGGATTGTTCCTTTTAATGAGGCCCCGGAAAAGCTTATTTTCCCATTTCTGGCCTCTCTCGTTCCCATTCAGTTAATCAAATTACACGGCATCTTTAATCTTGTCTTATGAGCCAGTTTATTAACTTAAATTCTTCAAACCCTGCAGCAGTGAGTGGGTGAGATTCAAAGGAGATCTATATGCAGCTCAGGGAAGCAGTGCATTTGCCTCTCTTTGACAGTCAGGCATAGTGGTGATGACACCTCTGATGTATTTTTCACCACAAACAGTGCTCAAAATTAATATTTACTCTCCAACGGAAGAGTAAACACATTTCAAAATCACAATCTACAAATCATATAGCTAGCTTTATTAATTTTCCAAAAACAGTAATCTGAGTGCAGCAACAACATGCAGCTAGGGACTGCTCCAGCCCTATAGGGTGGAGTTATTAATGGATGCAACTGTTCTGCCAATCCGTTAATCGCAACCACACTGAACCACATCATTTATCACTCAGACTCACTGAGACAGCCAGCCAACCAACCAATCACTCAACCAGCCAGGAACCAGGGAAGTACGCCAACTAGTGAATGAACTAATCAGGCTAAAAGGCAGTTACTCAGTTAGCCAGTCAGGTAGCCATTCAGTCAGCTAGAGAGCCACTCAGGTGGTCAAAGTGACAAAGTCAACCCAGCACTGCTAGCTAATACTCAAGCCTGCCTAGACAGCCAGTCAGCTAGTCTCTCCCTGCCAGCCAAAACAGCCTGTACTGGCCCAGACGCTGGAGAAAACAAGTCGTATGCAATCTGTACACCATAAAAACAATCTGACACTTAGCACCGAGTTGAGAAAGATTTATCGCACACATTCTTGGCTCTTCACTTAATATACTGCACTCTCCTGTGACTGAACTTTTACTTCAGGCTCTCAGGCAATGATTCTGCGATACCCCTGCCCCTTGTCATTAACATCTCCACCTTTCATTCACCAGGATAGTTTCCAAATATCATACAAGTAGTAAATCTGTTTTTGGGATTAATGCCGAGCAGTATGGCATTTGAGCCCTTCTTGTTAAAGCCAAACGAAATCTCTGCAAAGCACAAGCAAGTTATGGATTTAAGTTCTTGATGTATGAAATCGTACATTGGTACAGAACAGGGTTCTACAAACAGGGTGGTGGCTGGGCATGATTCAGTCAATATGGGGGTGGGCAGTGTCATATTTCTGTGTAGGTATGGCGCAACAGATTATTTTCAAGTTTCACTGCAGCAAATGAAACAGCATATTCCTACTTAGTGTGGACATCAGTGCACTTGACTTGTGCTATAACCTCCTTTTTAACTTTTACATTAACATTTATTTTATGCATGTTTCAAAAGAATATAGTACAAAACATATACTGTAAAACATCCCACTTTGAGTAAAAAAAGAAAAAGAAATAAGATAAATCACTGCAGACCATGGAACCAATAGTTGCAGTATAATATTCCTTTCATTTTGTTATTTTTGTATCCCCACTTTTCTTGATCAGGGATGCTTTATCTGTGTCAAATAGAATAATGTCCTGTTGAGACTTACCATTTTTACCTCAACACTCCAACAAAAGCAGCTGCATTTCTTCTTTCCTTACATTTTGCTAAAAAAACAAACTCCACCCCATTAGGTAAAAATCGCATCTGATGTATCATAGTTATATTTTATTTATAATGTAATTTATTGTATTTCTTAAGAAGAATAATGTTCAATGTTTCAATTTCAATACTTAGTGTATGTCTAGTGTATCTTTATGGGTGGAAATATTCTAAAAACATAGTTCAAGTATTATGAACTCACAGAATAGATGCCTAACTTTCTTCTGCACCAGCCTTAATAAAGAGAGCAATGACTTCCTGTAGCAAAACTCAGCACATCTATCTATCAGTGTGTCAGTATGAGACAGTGACACGAGGGATTAAGCAGTTTGTTGACCCCATAGCTTCCAACTAGATCTCTGTTGACAGGGAGTGAATATGGCAGCTAGATTTCGTATAGCCTCAAATAGCACTCATTTTAATTATAAGAGAGTGATAATCTACCTGTAACACAAGTACACTGATGTAAGGGAGCAAACAAGAAAAATCCATCCTTGGACTAAAGAAAAGATATAAATTCTTATGTATCTTAATATTTATATTGTCTTTATTATTTAGTTGAATCAGATTCTACTCGTTTGTCTGTTCCTGTGTCCAAAATATACTTTAACCCCAGTGTTAACCCAAGATTTATTTCCCACAATGTCATCCGAGAGCCGCATGGAAAGAGTATCACTCTGCTGTTGATATGACAAATATAGAGTGGAGCCTTGAGAAGGTAGAATAAAGGTCAGTCAGAGTACAGCCGAAAAGCCTGTATACATCCAAGACTATCGAAGTGCTTTAAAGATAGCATGGTAACATGCTGCCAAACCTAGATAGTTAGGCTAATGCTACATTATTCTCCTAAGACTTCCTGTTGACTTCTGTGAAAACAAACAACCGAAATGTGATTCTTTATTAAAGAGTCGCTTGTTTACTTGTCAGTTTTTAGGGGTCAAGAGTTCATTTCTTGTTTGAGGAACCTTTGCAAATCTCATCCTCATGTCAAAGATATGTTTGTTTAGGATATGACATAAGATATGTCCATCTACGTACAAATAATTTATATTGCCATTCATAAAACTTTCACAACCACCACGTGGTGGTTATATCTGGACATGTTTATTTAGTTCATTTCCCATAGTGCCTGCTACTATCAATTTCGCCTATTTCATTTGATTGAGTAATTTTATCTCATCAAAATGTTTTGTGAAATATTCAATAAACTGCAGGAACTTTACAGTGAGGCCACAATCTGCCAGTTTAAACACGATAAATACAAATAAATTCTTGTTGTTAAAATAAATACATAACTGTTTTCTGCAATTTCTACGTAAAAAAAAAAGAGTGAAAAAAGAGAGACTGTGTTGCCTCTATTAAAGATACAGCAAAGTAAACAAAACATTCCCCAGGCAAACATATGGTAAGTGAATGCCAGAATGGGAACGACGCTAGAATTATAATAATGTTTGCGGCCAAAATCCAACCAAGAACGTCTGATACAAAGCAGGTAAATAAAAGCATTTCTCAGGTAGAGAACTGCTCAGGTATTATTTCATTCAAATTGGGCCAGTGTACCATTTGCAGGCTCTCATCTCATTTGTTCTTCATACAGTATGTTGGTACACATACTGAGCTGGTCACCTGGTCTAGAGGATTAGAATGCTAACCAGTTTACATTCTGCCCACAGCTTTTGAAATGATTCAATTTTCCTAATCTTGTTTAGCTTTAGAGTATGTTGCTTTGAGGCAATATGGCATCCTTTTTCAATCGTGGATCCTTTGAGAACATTTGCATATCTAAATTTTATACTGAAATTCAGCACAGGCTCTGCTTTGCGGCCCTCCGAAAAGCCCAAACTAAGATGCAATGCTGGGTCAACCTGGAGGCATAATATATGTTTGATGTGTAGAGATAGCCACCTGCTTTTTTCCCTCTTACTCCAGTTTCTGAGAAATGCTAAACTCCCTCTTGATGTTAATGGGATAGTCTACTATTCTTCATTATTCACATCCTCAGATGTAGAAAGGACACAGAGTTTATTCCTCCCAAATGGATAACATGAACAGCGATTTTTTCTTCTCTTTTATGCAAGAAACATTTATTCCTAAAGTTTGTCCTCTTATTTCCTCTTAAAATTATGATTTTTGTTGGATGAGTGTTTACTTCAAAGTAAAAAAAAAACATACAGTTATTTAAAACATCCAGCTATTCTTTTCTTCTTTTAAAAAACTAAAATCTGCCGAAAATTATAGTGTATAACATCTATGTCACTGTAACCATCTGATTCTAAAGTATTTGCAAATTAAAAGATTCCATACTACATGTCCTTCATTGGGTTGTACTCACAGTCCCAAGCCTGCTGCAATTACCTGCAAGAGTTAATGTGCACCGATCTGTAGAATAATTGTGAAGTGCTGAGAGGTTTTCCATTCCAAGTGGTCCCTAGTGAATTGAGTGTTAAGTCCTCATGGCACAGTGATGCAGAAGACATTTGTTCCTCAGATTTAGCCAGCAGGGAAGCAGCAGCAGAATAAATGAAACCAGATTACCTCGTCATATTTGTGCAACTGCTTGGTTTACAGTAAGCTCCGGCTACACACTGTATCTGAAAACATGATTTCTGTTATAGTTTAGTGGATGCTGCAAATATTTACAATGGAAGGTTGTATTATGCAGTTGGGCACAGTTTGTGTTTATATGACTATACACAAAATAAAAATAAAAAACTTCCTACAACAATAAAACATTAAATTTTAAATAAAATTGTGGGTTGACATATATTTATTTATTTTTGATGACACATTGGTATCTGCCTTAAAACAAACAGAATTTAAGTCTGGAAGTTATCTAAGTGATAAATAGTAATTCAGTCAATATTCAGAAATGTTGCACGTACAAAGAGAAGAAACAAGAATTTATCAGTAAGACTTGGATGTGTATCCCAGAACATGAATATTGTTTCAGATGCTTTAAAATATGACATGAAAAAAAGAAAAAAGGATTCATCTTTCTAATCCCAAAAGACCATCTTGATGTTAGAGCTTTGGATGCTCACTGTGAATTGAGTGGGTGGGAAAAAAAAAGTATTAAAAAGGGACAAATATCGCTTCTCCATTCGCCGCTAGATGTATGTGATAAAGCAAAATGTCAGCAAAAATACTAAAGCCGTATGTCAGCAGAGCCAGCTGACAGACGAGAGGGAAGAGGTAAAAATGTTCTATCATGTCCGACAAGGTGTTCTTTTTGAGATTTAAAGATCACTGCACAACTTTAAACATGTTTGTCACTTTTCACTCTGATGCAGAGAACTATCATGGGCTTCACAAGAACTTTATCGGCTCAGGCTCAAGGTAAGGGAGAGGGGGAAAAAAGTCCATTCCCATTTATCTTAGCCAGGTTCCCTTCAAAGGCAACAAATAAATTACAGTGTACATTTGATACAAATTGATTTCTTAACTCAAATAACAATGTTGTCCCCCCGGTCAGGGCCATGTGTCACTCAGTCGCCAGTCTGAGTGAAAGCCTCAATCTGTCTCTGTGATAGAAATAGGGCTGACACATCTCCACCAAGGAATGCTAATCACGCGGGCCTGGCCTGGCCCTTTGTGGGCAGGCCATGATAAGGAAAATCAGTTTCCCCTCCTGTCAGACAGTGGGGCCTGCGCCCTGATCGCTGTCTGGGAGGAAACAAGCCATAGGCCTGGAAGTTACTGTCCTAGTTGTTTTGTTGTCTCAGTGTAGCTACATGTCGGAGCAGAGTGAGAAAGAGAGAGGTGGAGGGTGGGATGGTGGAAAAGTTGTGCTGGGTTAAAAAGAGCGAGAGGAATGGAAGGAAAACAGGAAAGGAGAGGTGACAGGTGGATGGTGGAGGAGCAGGGTAAAAGAATGACAGGGGAGGAGAATGAAAGAAAAAGTGAGAAAGCAGGAGAAGGAAATACAGAGAGAGAGGGAGAGATCAGGACGGATGCTGTGGTTTCAAAGCCTCAGCAGCAGCTGTAGCATCTGAGATGGAGCTGGAGTGAAACCCACTGAATATCTTGAGCC
This sequence comes from Microctenopoma stevenorrisi, assembly GCA_032270685.1. Lineage (NCBI taxonomy): Eukaryota > Metazoa > Chordata > Actinopteri > Anabantiformes > Anabantidae > Microctenopoma > Microctenopoma stevenorrisi. The sequence continues at coordinate 13,563,085 of JAUMTR010000008.1, forward strand.
GATCTTATCAACGGCTGGGAGAAATGAGATATTGGCAGGAGCTGTTGAGTGCTCTCACAGCTGAGCAGGTTAATAGGGTTGGAAGGCAGGCCACAGGCTAATTGGATTTGCCGTGGCTTGATAAACAGTGGCAAGAATTTTTTTTTCCAGCCAAACATACAGGGCGACTCTACCAACACCCTCCCACCCAAAGCCTACCTCTCTTCCAAAGCCCCCCCCCATAACCACAACAACCTTAGAGTGAGAGAGAGAGGGAGAGAGAACAGACCGAAGGCAATTTTCTTCTCCTTATTCCCAACAGGCCCGACTAGGAGGGTCTGTGTATCTGTGCATGTGCGCGTCTGTATGTGTACATGTGTGGAAAAGAGAGAGTTGGCCATCTACTGATTTTAATCAAATACCATTTAACCTGTCTGACCTCCAAGACTCATCACACATGGCGAGATCAAGCAGGGTTGTTCTTCTCTCTTGCTTGGCATTAGAAGAGTGGGTGTAAAAAGGGGTAGACGGTACCAGTATTTCAAAACCTTCACCTCGTAATCACCCTTTTTAATCTCTGATCAAAATGAGTATTACTCAGTTTATGAACCCAGTTAGAATTCTGTGTTGAGGTCAAAGCTGATGCACTCTTCACGAGCCAAACAGATGAGTACCAAAAATGTCAAAAATGATTGCCTCTTTGTACCACATGTACCATGCAAGTTTTGACTATTCAGTATTTATAAATTAACTATACAATGACTTTGCAATGATAACACATGACATCCTACAAAATTCTCTGTTTCTCTAATGCAGAAATGCTCATCTGCAAGTGTTATTTGGAAATAACACTCGCCCCCTGAGGGTGGTCTTAACTCGGTTCCTCTACCAGAGGCCTGAGAGCTTGAGGGTCCTGCATAATATCTTAGCTATTCAAAGGACTGTTCTGTTCTCGACAGAGATCGCCGATGTTGCTCCTGGAATCTGCTGGAGCGACACTCCCAGTTTGGGGGTTACTGTCCCAAGTGTTCCGATTACCACAGGATGGACTGTTAACTTCACATACCACAACGTTTTAAGCTCTTCTCTCAGCTGTTGCTTTTTCTCAAACTTCTCATGTTCCTTCTTCCTGATGTTACCATCACTTAGGATTACTACATCCATCACCGCGGCCTCCTTCCTTTGTTTGTCCACCCCTACTATGTCCAGTTGGTTAGTCAATACCAGTTTATCAGTCTACATGTGGACGTTCCACAGGAGATTAGCTTGGTCATTCTCAACCACATTTTGAGGTGTATCCTTTTTTGACATTGGAACTTTCAGCCCATACTCGGTACAGATGTTCTTGTACACTACACCAGCACCAGTTATGGCGTTCCATGTAAGCCCTGCCTGCTAGCACTCTGCACCCTGCTGTTTTGTGCTAGATTGTCCCAGGGGCATCTTCACACAGCCTGCACCTGCGGTCCTGCCTGGTGTGGTAGACTCCAGCCTCTATTGATCTTGTACTTAGTTTTTGTTGTTGTGATGCCACGATTAGTGCCTCTGTGCTGTCTCTCAATCCAGCTTTGTCCAACCACAAGTGGAATATATATACACACATATTATTTACCATTGTTTACATGCACAAACATATGCATAGCAGGAAGAAACATCAAATACTAGACTACAAGTCATCAAATCACCAATACGGAATCCATACATCTTTTTATGAGTGTTTGAGCCAGAGAGTCCTCTGACTAAGTTGTGTTCCCACACTTGTTTTGATCATATTCTAGGAGCGAAATATTGTTTGCTTCTGATGTTTGTATATGTGTTTGCCAATGTGCTGTGTATACTTGCACAAGTAGGTAGTGGGTCTTATGTGGAATTATTTGTACTTTAAAAGCGAGTGTGAGGAGAAAAGCGCATCCATCAAAATCTATTTACAAGGCGAGGGACTTTGAGGAGCAAGCGACACAGAAAGATTTTTTTTTACTCTTTTTTTTGAGGGACTAGTACCCACTGTGAAACACCCTGGGGTGTCACACTGTCCTCATTTATATAAACATCCCCAACTGGTGGCTAACTCCCCTGCATGCTTGGGTGTAGCCAGATTGGCTTAGTTAGTGAGCACCCCACACAAGACAACCCAAGGAAAAGTGTTTAGAAATAGAGGGGGAGAAAGAGAGGACACCAGGTTGCCTCTGGATATCTACTTGCAAAAGGAAAACATCAAGGCCTCAAAGAGCTTTGAAAGGAGAAACTAAAACAGTGATTGATGTGGAAAAGGATGTTGGATGTCAACTGTTGGACAAACTGCATTTGGTAAAGGTTCACAAATTTGCAGATAAGCCCTAGTATAAATGCAGAGCAAACCAGCCAAAAGAATGATGATGGCCTTTAAAGGATAGGTAGACCACTGTCTGTAAAGGTAAATTCATGATGGTTAGGTTTGAAACATTTGATGAAGGAAGGACAATCTTAGGTACTGTGTGTACATTTTGAAAAAAAAATCTATCAGAACAGAAAAGAGCACAGAAAACAAGTTTGCTCCAAGCAGTCCTGCTCACTGGACACAATCTTTACATTACAAAAAGAAAGACACTATAGAGGAAAATAAGCATGACAGAGACCGTATCTTCCTTCATCTCTTTATCTCAGCAATTGTGGAAGGGTTGTGGGGGTTGGGGGAGGGGGTTATTTGGCATCGGCTGCCTTACAGACTGAATTCATCAGCCTCTATAACTTCAACTTGCCCATAAAGAATTTATGAATCCTTAGATAGTAATCGACGGCATCCATTTCCTGAAGAAGAAAGGACAACTGATGTCTGTTAAACAGCCCGAAGGGACTGACCTCCACTCACTTCGAGTGGTACAAAAGACCCAAGCATACATCGGCATGCATGTACTGTAAGTAAGTGCATGTTCAGAATGTTGTATCTACATGTTCACGTGGACAGTTGCAAACACTGTAGAAACTGTAAAACAGAAAGAAAAGAAATACTTCAAGGGACACCTTGTATTTGAAATGGTAACAGTTGTTAATGTGTGTTCTCTGCACAAACATTTGGTTTCACTTACAATTAAAACGAAACTGGCACCTGATGAAAAATTTTACTTATTTGTACAGGGAATAGTGGCTGTATAACAATAATACTGTCATAGCAGTCCAATGTTTTCACATTCTGTTCCAGTATGCAGCAGGCTTTTTGGTTAGGATGTTGCAATAAGCCTGGTGCTGTATATGGTTTGTGTTCCAACTGGGCATAGTTCTGCCTGTTGTAAAACTTCATATTAATAGGGCAATCACACTGAATCCTAAACTCCTGGTATCTTAAATGCAGCTGCCTGTCTTTGAGAATTTTTACAAGAGTAAGAATTATAAGCATTTTACATACTTTCCTTTTGTATTGCTCAACCGATACACGACTGCTCTTCATCAGTACCTACTACTTAGGAAGTGGCTAATGGGAATCTAAATAAATGAATGAAAGCAAATAAATATTTGAACACAGATACTGTATACACATTTTTTGTTCTGCTTTTCTTTCTGTATTTCAAGTCCTCTTTTTGCAGCAGCCGCAGCAGCAGGTAGCAGCTCATTAGCACCTTAAGTTGTTTTTGGGCACGTAGACCGCTCCAGATTCGGAATCTGGCTCTGCATGAAGTGGACAGAACACAAGTGCCTTATCTGGCGTTGCCAGTGTTTTCACAGCTGACCATTCCCTTCTTTTTTCCTGACTATCATCTTTCAGACTGTGCTCAGATTCCATTCCTCACACATCAGAACACAGACATTCATCTTGGGGATGACATCTGTGGTGAATTTCTCAATAACCTAATAGTCATCCAGCACAGGAGGGACTTGGAAGGGGGGTTATGATGGTGGGGAATAAGGGATTATGACATATAAAATACTAAAACCCTGCTAGGTGGGCGTGGGGCCGTTGCGCATAAAGTTAAAATTTGGTAATTCAAGCTAATGTGGTTTGTGGTCCTCCAGAGGCTGGACCATAATCCATGGCATGATACATTCAAGCCCAGATATGTAATACGTTTTACTAAGGCCATAGGTTCCATATAATATCATTAGCTTGCAGTTAACACGAGAATTCGTAGGAGAGGCAAGTGTTCGTTTACTCTCCTCTCAAGAAAAGGCTGTTAAAGCCAAAAGTAACACCACATTTTATATTGCAGGAACACGTGTCATGCACTGAAATGCTTATGTTGGTCTTTCTGCCATGGTTACACTGAGGATTGAATTTCTTCTCTATTCTCACATCAGACATCCATCAGCTTTTTTGCAGTGTTAAATCAAGCATTGTGAAATTGTTCAAACAAATTACAAATCCTCAGTTTATAAGGCTGTTAATTCTGTAAAAGGCCACACCCTTACACATTGTCAGACAACACTGTTTTGTGAGAACTCTCTTTTGCCTTGACACCTATTTGTGATTTGTATCTCCCATGATCCATATGGTGTGGATGATGTGCTTTGAACAGGTCCATCAGTCAGTTAATCTAAAAGAAAATAGTAGCAGTGGATATCTCCCTCTCTTCAAGACAAACCAAAGAGTGAGACAGAGGAGGAGAGGGGGGGATTCAAAGCAAAGCAAAATCAACTCCTCTCAGAGATGGAGAGGGTGGTTTAGAGGGGGGATTAAGGCGCTCCCTCAGTGTGGAGCCAGCCTTTATAAGGTACATCACATTACTTCAGCTTCACACTTTCATAGATATATCATCATCTGCCTCCCACCAAAAGCCTGGCTGTTATGCCTGCATATTCTGTCTCAAACAAGATTAATACTTGTGTGTAAGCAGACATAGTGACAGTAAGCTGACAGTACCTACTGTATGTAAAGCTTACACACAATTCAACATCTTGTTTAATATGCGACCCATAGATGGATCTGCTCTTTTATGAAACTGTGTGTGTAACAATATCTCAGAAAAAAAAGAATATATATATATATATATATATATATATATTCTTCTCTCTGTACTACATTTCTGTTATTGGATGTCCTTCACAAAACATGGACTTAGACAAAGATCAAACCATCTTTGAACTGTAGGGAAATGCTGTTTAATCACCTTTCAATCTATTTACCCCAGGTTGTACAGAGAGTAATAATGCACAGCCTCGACTTCGCTGTCAACTGGATTGTGAAGAAGGACTCTTTATTTTGTGCAAATTTAAAATAAAAATCATATGTAAAAAATGTAGATATGTGGTTTTTCATGCCACGTCAGTGTCCTACAGTAAGATTAGGGCTGCTGTTTGACTAGTCAGTTCATTGCCTGGGGAGAGTCCCCAGGCAAAATCCATACTCTGAGTCCTGGGCTGCCTTTAGAAGCAAGCCACAGAAATGATTAGTGCTTCTCAGCTGAAAGGCACAAAGGGGCCTGTTGGCCAGCCCTAAAAAATTTCAAAGGGAAACCGGTACACCTTGTGTCTGTGTTAATTGATCACAGGCACATTATCTTGCCTGTTCAAGGCTTAATTTGCCCTCTGAATCAACACCTTTTGTCGACTACTGCAGTCATTTGTTGGAAGGGAAAAAAAGAATTGCTACAGCTTAATCATTCCAAGCAGGTGTGAGTCGCAGCCAATTTTCTGCTCCCTTTTGTCATTTAGTCTTCTTGTACACGTTGTGGCTTTAGAACACATTTCATTACACAGAGTGGAATTTAGTACCTTTTTTGTGTGGGAATATAGAAGAAAAAGCAGGAATGGAACATACTGTTGTAAATAATGTGTTTTTCAATAAATAACATTTTTATCAGGAAGAGAGATGATATTATTGTGCTGGCATGTTGAGTACAGTGTGTGTGTGTGTGTGTGTTTATGTTTTAAAATGAAGATTAATTCAGAGCTTTTCGCAGATCTAAAACTTTGGACACAACACGGAACCTGACATAAAAAAAGGGATCTGAGCTAACAAGGACCTATGTACAGTGGTATGCCCAAATATACCAAATGCTAATTGGACCCAATCACGGATGATGTTGGGTGTATTTTGTTCTGTTCCCAATGCCCTGTATAATCATAGTTATAATTATAATATTTTAATTATAGATGCAACAAAGAAAAGACGCTGTTGTTGGATGTTTTAGCACGAATTTAGACCAAGTTCAGCTGCAGCTGTCCATCTTTCTTCTTTACTTTACTTGGCAGACGCTTTTTTTTTTTCTTGTATCAGTGCTGCATAATGCTGCTGTTATACTAATGATTGCTTTAGATAAAAGTGTCTGCCAAGTAAAGTACAGTAAGGTAAACATTGTGCCACACTATTTTGTTTGAGTTTTTTATTACAGTAATTTACACAGTATACAACCTCTGAAAATTCTGTTTCACAAATGGTGACTTTGACAAAAAAAACATTTGAAAAAGTATAAAAGAATTTACACCAATAAATAATAATCTAACAAACTAAAAGCTTTAGTAAAATTATAAGGGTTCTATTCTGTCTAATATATACTGTATTACAGTAAAGCAGACAAGAACATGACAACAGACAGTACAAATTCAAATTCATCCAAATTTGGCCCGCAATGTAATTATATTTGGCCCGCGAGGCTATACCAAATGACTACTCGAGCTGGCCCACCGGTA